>QUSF01000086.1:1311802-1469662 GCA_003676055.1 Chloebia gouldiae
ACAAAACTATGAAAGGGTACAGATGTACTTCCTCCCATGACCTTAAACCACCATCCTAAGGACTTCCCAGACATTCCATCATTACAATAGCTCAGGCACTTTTTTTTTTTTTTGCCAGCTCCTGTTCTGTAGTTGACTTGTACAAGGCTGCCACTGTGGCCATTAGCTAGCCTGGTATAACCAGCTGGAGTGTGTCTGGTTTCAGTTTCTCATAGGACCAATTTAATTTGCAGCTTGGGGGTCGGGGGGTGGGCATGGTGTATTTGTTTTTTAATATGAAACTGCAATGTCATTGTGGAAAACTGCCACCTTCAGCTACCCTGGAGCTCTGACTGGCTTCAGTCTTTCTGCCAGATCACTCAATGGTGCAGAGTTTGGCTGCTCTGAAGCCACTGTCTGGATGAAGGTCGGTAGTTTGTAAGCTAAACTGTCAAAATACCATTTCAAATTTTAAAATCTTCATCTGGCCTGTCACACCCTTGCTGCAGAAATGATGGAGTGAGCTGCCTTGTGCACGAGTCATCTGAAAATGTCTGTAACCGAACTCAGTTCAGGCACGGTTCTGACCTGTACGTCCATTGCAAGAACTGCAGAACTCTGTACACTAAAGAATAAATGGGAGATGGTAGTGGTTGGAATAACTGACTTGGCTGTCTTGTGATGAATTTTTTAATATGTATTCTGTGCCATACTATTGTTAAAAAAAAAAAAAGTGAACTGTTGCTATTGTGAGATGGATTTTAACTGACTCTGAGGGTTTCTTTTGACTGGCACTACCTTAGGGACATTCTAGTATTTGCTTCTATTGTTGGGCCTTGTGGATAATGTACAGATTTAAACAAATTCTTGTTGCTGATTTGTCCATTTCTTTCCCTGCACTTTGTTACATCTGGGATACAGTCTAACTCATCTGATTTAATATGCATTTCAAAAAATGCCATAACTATTAAAAACACCTTGTTTACAGATGAAAATAAATTTATTCCAACCAAACAAAATCAGACTGTTGGTAATTTTTTTGCCTCACACCCAGGAAATCCTGAGGCCCTTCAGTGTGCATGGCTGGCCACACTAGCAGGAGGTCTAAGAGTGCAGTTTTAAGTTTGGCAGTACAGCAGTAGTGTGATAATATAAGCGGTATGATATGATAATACGATAAATAGTGTGATAATGTGACTTCAGTCAAAAACCAGGCCGTCTTTGGGGTAGATCTTAAATTAGGAGATGATTTCTTGTCTCTTAATTCCACGTTTACCCAGCTCTCTGGTGTGGGGTTCTCCTGCCCTCTGACTGCTCAGTGCACCATTCCTAAACAATCTGAAGGCAACTTTGCATCAGGCCTGGCAAAGGAGGCTGTGGTGGCCAGCCCAGGTCAGTACAGCCAGGGTGGGAATGTGCTCCCCTCACCCAGAGAAGGGGCAGATTTTAAGGCCTCCATTACCTCAAAGGGTTGCACCTGTATTTGTTACTTCTGCCAAGAACTCCTAAAAACACAGGCCCAAGGGGTATGATGGCGAATCTCGGAGCTTGTGGGACAGGAGGACATCTGAATCCAGATCATGGGAGGTGAATCTGCCTTCGTGGGCCCTCAAACTAGTCAGATGCTTCTGGACAGGACCTGAAAACCTTTGTTTTTTCCCCTCCTTCCCCCACACCTTCATTGATGTCAGCTGCACCTGCTCCTCTGCTTGGCACTAGACCTGGGTCTAACTAAAACCCTCCCATATATAGTGTTCATACTGCCAAGTGGCTCTGCGTCTGAACTGGATCTCCCAGTGCCAAAGTTAGAGCAGACCAACACACCAGAGCACAGAGCAAATTCCAGTTCAGTAGTAACTGGTACAGATGATGCAAACCTGCTTCCCTCATAAAACACATGTGAAGCTGTGCTCAGTGTCTGAACATAAAGTTGCAGTCACCTTCTGACTGCAGAACCTTGTTTCTCCCTAGTTAGGAGGAATGAGGATATTACATTCCCAGAGCTGCTTCTACGTGAAGGCCAGAGTGGATGGAATTGACTAGAGCAGCACCCCAGAGCAGAGCAGCTGCTGGCAGCACACACCAGGTACTTGTCATCACATGCCTTAGTGTGACATTGTTCCATTCTGACCAATTCCTCTCTCTTGAGGTATATGTCACCTGTATACTTCTGCTTGGTTAAGAATTAGGTGGTGTTCAAATTACTTCTTCAAATGCATTTGTTGGTGAGTTTTCCAAGTAAAACCATCTGCAACTGACTGCAGGCACTAGGATAATGTAAGAGTGTATTACAAAGTTTAGGTCAGTTAGTGGTTCTGGAACTCTTCAGATTTTGGGGGCTGCTCCTGGATTCAATAATGAATAATCATATACACTCACAGCAACAGCAGGGACCTATTTCAAGAAACATCTTTCAGCATAGTAATTAAATTTTCAGAAACCATTTTCCCATTTGGACTCACCTAGACATATGCACGCTGAAGGGGAATTTTGCCTTGTGAAAATATACCACTACACTGACTGTCATGACCCCATGGCTGCTGCCAGCAGTGGTTTGGAGATGAATCATCCTTTCATTATTATCCTTTTGCTGTACCTCATTGTGCAAGATAAACTTTTCCCTGCTCTCAGCCAGGCCCAGAAAACAGATCTGCACTGCAGGGTGTGTGATTGCAGAGAGTGTAAGGTCAGGAACCATATCTGGAACCACCTCACCTGCCATGGCTTCTCCACGGTTCTGGCACTGGGCTGTGCTTCTGCAGGCGCTGACAGCTGGGTAGGAATTGTTCAGAGCACCCTGCTCCTCCTTCCACTCCCCCAGGCAAACTACAGATTCTGGCCAGTCCAAACTCCTCCTCAAGCTAGAAGTGAACAAAAATGGAAGGTTTTCTGCATAACTCAGACCCCTGCACATAGCACTTGTCAGTGCAACCCCCTGTACTATGGTTCACAGTATGACGCAGGAAACATCTACTCAGGCTCCCACCAGTTCCATGTTACGCATCTTCAAAAGCACTTCACCTTCAGTAATGGAGTACTGAAGGTCTCAAGTGATGCAAAAGTTCAATAAACTCCTTCTGATATTTAAAGTGGAAAACATGTTTATTAACATTCTTTCAAGCTCTCCTTAGTCAAGGCCATATAAAAAAATCTCCATTTGAGTATATGCATGGTTTTACTTTCTACATAGTTACAGAGGTATTATATAGAATCTACCTTTTTTGTGATACACTTGTAAGTACTGAGTTCTGTGAGACTGGTGTAAGTACTTGTTGTCAAATCAGGTATTTGAAAAGAACAATTTTTTATATACAGTTTAGCAGACTAATGCAGCATAAAATGCTCTTAGTAAGAGGTATATGAGCCAAGGATCAGTATAATACTTACCCTAAACTTCTTTTTCTATGTGGAAAAAAACCTCTGTCTCAGTTATCTCCCAACTCCCACCTCCTCACTGGAAACCAGACAACGAAGTAGTAGCAAGGAGGGATAATAATGTGCTTATGATGGACCTGACCTTGTGAATTGCTCAAAACTAAACATATATTCTAAGTTTCCTCATCCTGGGAATTGCTCAATGGACCTGCTTAAACTCAGCTACCATGGCAAACTCCAAAGGATTATTTGGAATCACTGCGTTGAGATAAAAGTGACATTTCTTCTGCTTTGTTTTAACATACCAGCACATAGAATATTGATCTGTTCTACTTTTTCCTTTCAGCAGTGGTGACAGTTTTTAGGAAAACTATACAAACATGCAAATACAGTTCTTGTTGGGCCTAAGGGGTAACACATATCTACATGTAATAAATATTGCTCTCAAGATGACCCAGTTGTAGCTACAAAATGAAAATAAAAGTACTTTCAGAGAAATCCCATTTCAACAGGAGACATTTAGAGTCTCTGTGATATTTCAATTTATATAAACGACTAACATTATTTATTAGCATTGTGAAGTCCAGTTTAACTGTTGGTTTTGAGAAGACAGAATGTGTGACTGAATACCTGAATCAAAAATAAATCTACCTGTAATGATTTAACCAGAGTACTACTACATGAACTGCTGCTCCTATCAAAGAAACCAAATGGGTTACAGATTAAAAGAGATTCCCTATGCAAAGGTTTGTAAATAGCCTTAAGAACCCTTTTGTTCATACACCTATGGGTCATTAGTAGTCTCAGACAGTGTTTGCCACTCTGTACTCCCTGTCCTCACTGGGCTGCAGCTGAACCACTACACTTTCCTCATTCATCCCATTTTCCGCATCACTGCTATCAACATTGTCATTGTCATCCTCCTCGTACTCCGAGGACTCGGTCATGTTCTGATGGGAGTGGGACTCTGACAGAGCCCCAAAGGACTGCGTGCTGACCGAGGCCAAAGGTCTGAGCAGAGGAGTGTTCTCAGACACTTCGTTCTCCTCCTGGCTGCTGTCTGTCTCTGAGTCAGAGTCCCCCTGGGAAGGGACCACTTTCTGCTTACACACAGGACAGGTTTTTTTTGTTTTTGTCAGCCACGGGTCCACACACTTGCAGTGATATGCTGTTAGAAAATAAAATACAAGGACATAATTATAATAGTGAAAAGGACAGGAAAACCTGCTAAACCATTTCTGTTGAGTGACACAGGAGAATTTCAGAATGTAACCCGGAGAATTTTAGTGCTTAATTTGTTGGCACATAGCCTGTACAAAACACCTGATGGCTCAGGATCCGAGTCATGTGGGTATATGCAAAGAATACCTGTGTTTTCTACTGAGTGAATGAGAGCAGTAGTACAACAGGCCATGTCTGATGACAAACCTTACAGCTTTTAGAGCAATTCCATCAACTTTGCAGCAGACATGCCTACCATCACCATCCTCACATTGCCTCTCACCTCCACACCAACATGTATCAAAGCACCTCATTATTACATGACGTTATCGCATGATTTTGTGGATCTTAAATGAGGTCTGCAATTGGCACTGCACCTAGACTGGCCATGTTTAAAAAAAGTATTTGTCTTACTTATAGTATTAAAAATTCAGCTCTTCGTAGTGAGAGACTTCTACTTGGCAAAGAGCTTGTATTTCCATGGGCCAGCAATGCCATGTTTAGTACCTGGTCAAGCACACTGGAAACATGTTCTCCACACACAGTGATGGTGGGGCTTAATGGTGTTCAAGTCAAGTTACCTCTGCAGCCCCCCAGCTGGAGAGATGCCATGGACATGTTCTTTCTCTTCTAAGAAATTCTTGTTTGTCAGCCTAGTTTGACATTAGTTGTATGACTGAGATTCTAAAAAGCTCAGCCTGTCACCTGCTGTATTGGTAGTGTATAGAAATCTGTAACACGTCTGCAGTGGGCTGGACTTGAGAAAGACTGTCACAAGGAAAATATTTCACTAACTGACTTCCAAATGCAGTGAGGCAGTGGAGTGCATGGCTGCAGACTCCAGGACAGACTCATCCCTTCGGCTGCACCTCTAAGCCACCAAGAGCTCAATTAAGTTCTGTGGTTTATTTGTCTTGAGGAAAGCGAAGGCCTATTAATTTAAATGTAAAAGTATTACAATAAATATGGGTATTCAGAGGACAGCATCAAACTCTGATTTTCTTTTGTGTGTATAGCCAAGGAAAATACAAAGTGGGAATGCTAGCTTTTTAACTTTTAAAATGAGAAAGCAAGCTTTCACTTCTCCCACTTTATACATTCATTCTTGCATATTAGTAAAATGGAATTTTATAAATCATTTACTAATCATATGCACTGTAGGTTTTGGACAGTGTTTTGGAAAACTCTTTTAATCTAAATTCAAACCTAAAACACAGTTGCTTACCATGAGAGCACGGAAGGATCCTGAGCTTGTCTCCATCCTCATATTCATCCAGACAGATGGCACAGACATCATATTCATCTCCTACAGCATGTAATTGAGAATTAGTTTGACTTTAAAGGACTAACAGCAGATCCTCCTGACACGCACACAGAGTTGGGAACTTTCATGCAATTTCTACACTGAATTTTTTTAAGCAATGTTTTAATGCTCAGCCAGTCTACTCTGCTCCCATTAAAGGAGTGTTAGAACTCCTCTGTTTCAGTGCGAATAGGCTCAAGCCAAACGTTTTGTATGCTTTCACTCAAAACTCTTTATCTATTTCAAGGCATTCAAAATTATCTCTGAAACTTAATACCCCTTTGATTTACAGGGTTTTTGGAGTTAAAAACAATATGGTCCAGTGAGTTAGACAAAGAATGATCCACTTGCCTTTCTTAAACTTATGTACAGGAAGTTTCTTAAGCTGATCCTTCCTAAGCCGATTCCTTCTTGCTCTGTGTCTGTCCTGAACAAACTTTGTTATCTGGAAACAGACAAGATAAAATGAACAGTAAGTTATACCAATAAAAGAACAATAAAGGTTTTGATTTATGAAGCTTTGCAATAAGTTGGTCAAAAGGGAGCCCCAGCTAACACAGCTTAACTTCTTCCCTTGCCTGAACACAAGGATGAAGCCAAACAAGCCTAAAGAAGGTTCTCCATGAACATGGCACTTGGAACTAAGAATACACAAGGGTTTTTTTGAGAGGAAAGAGAAACAAAAAGGTATGTATCCTATATAAAATAATGGCCATTGCTGCAATCCTCTACGGAGGCCTGTGAAAGGCAGGAAGCATACTGCAGAGCAAAACACAGTTCAGTAAGTTTGAACAGTCTTCCTTAGAGATTCAGATTATTACAGCTCTTTCAGTGGATTATTCCCACATTCATCAGAATTGTTTCCATATTAGCTAAAAGAGTAGTTTAAGGAGTAAAGGGTTTACTTTGAGTCATCGTTGCATGTTATACTATGCCATACCAAATAACTCAGTAAAAAAAAAGTAAAAATATCTACTAATATGAAGCTCTCCAAATAACTCTAACAAATAGTCTGTTTCCATTTTCTGAGTAGTTCGAAATGGTATTTCTGCTCAATTTCTAAATCTAGCACCTGCAATATGACATTTTTTCAAATATGACAATAAGCAAAGAAATGAACAAAGGATATTTGAATCTAAACTGTTTATTCAGGCCCTTTCACCACAGCTAAACAATAAGCCGTGTGCACAAACTGCAGTTCTTCTGCTGTAATCCAGATCCTTAGTGACAATCAGAGTCTCATGTAAATCTCCTAGTTAAAAACAAGATTGTCTCAAAGAAGCAGGGACAGAATCAGGAAAGAGTGAGGACCAAAACCAACCTGGAACCTCCCTGGGATCAATTTCACCGCACCAATTAATTGTCCAGTGCTCTAGTCTGTTGAGCTGTCTCTGTGAAGACCTCTCTATATGCAAGGGAATCAGTACCTCCTAGTTTAGTATCCCTGGCAAATTTACTCAGTGTGTAATCAACTCCTCTGTCCGGGTTGCTGACAGCAACAACCGCAGAGAACTGGCTGTAAAGCCAAACCCTAATGAGCACCACGGCAGCCCTGCCACCAGCCAGGTGTTACCCCTTCCCTGCAACTCCCTGAGCACAGTTCACCCACTGGCCTGTGTACACTACTAGCTTTCACAGGGTGGCTTTGTACAGGAGGACACTGTAAAAGACAGTAGTGAAAGTTTTGCTAAAAAAAATTCATCTTCAGGTGATTATTCTGCTCTGTTTTCAGAGAGCTGCTGCAATTGCAACTGTGCCAAACATACCCAAGATTGTCAATGAAATACATAACTTGCAGTGTAAAACATACTAATGTAGAAAAATATTTTAAGTGTTTATACAACAGTTGATGCATTACTTGCTTTCCATTAGGAGGTAAAATAAAAAATTTGGCTCACATTACAAAAAAAATGGGATGCTGAGTATCCCAAAATAGGTAGCTATGCTAACTTCTCATTTCAAGGAGAGATGTCCCAGCTGAGAACCCCTGCAGGCAATGCATGTGCTGAGATCAGTGCTCTGTGCTGGGATGCTCCATGCTCACACACTCATAGCTACACCTAAGTGCAGTACAAAACAGTAAGCCCTGCACCCTGGAGCAATGGGACTAATGATTATTAACTTTGGTAAGGCAGGATATGCTCTCGGTGTACAAGAGTGTAAGGACAGGTCACTCTGTGGGGCCAAAAAACAAGTACTTCTGGAGTTAAGAATGGCAGTAAGGACAATTCATACAAGCAGTTACACACTAGGGAGAACATCCAAAAGGCTCCTGATATCCCTTTGACAAAATCCTGCACCTGTTTGTTATATTGATAAACTAAATTATTACATATAAGCATGGTACAGGTATGTGCAGTACACACAGCTTCACTCTTCCTTTACTGTACACCTTCCCTTAACTTCTGTGTGACAGTTCCCTGATGATTTGAAAGAAAAACATATTAAAAAGAAGAAACTTACCATAAATATGACGATGAGAATAAGACAGATCCCTACTATTATTAGGAATGGGATTAAGTAGTACTCCAAAGGAAGACTGAACTCTGGGATTAACACAATGTGGCCACTGTGGGGAGGAAGAGATAACAGCTTCTAAATTAATAAGAACTTAATGAACAAGTTGAGGAATAAATGCAACTTTAAAAAATACAACAAAAAATTGTCACACAAGACACACTTACAGGAACCCTACCTGTGCACAACAACATAGAAAATTCAGTCCATATCCGCACAATGTAAAGATAATCAAAATTATAAAACACTGTTCCTTAGAACATTTTTTTTGAGTTAAAACTATTTACTGACCTCAATCAAACCTAGAGAAACTAAGAAAACCACCTCATAGCTGCTTTGACAGCAGAATGAAAAAATATAACATGACTATCAAAAGATACAGTGAAATTATTCTTATTTACCAAAGCATTACAGGTTGCTCTCAGGCACAAGACTTTACCTGAAACACCTATAATCTCTTTCATCACAGCATCCTACTTTAAAGCCATAAATATTCAAAAGAGACAATGATCTAATGCAAGGAGTAATACAGCTGCATGTGAGTTAACCTACCCTTTTTCGTAAGTAAACTCCTCTTTAAGAGAATTAGCAGATGTCTCACCAATAAAGACAGAAGGAATGTCAATCTTCTTTAAAACCTCAACTGTATAAAAAAAAGTAGGAAAATAGAGCTATTACTACATGGACAATCTATGGGTACTCAAGATACAAGACCTGAACATTATGAGATTATCACAACAGGAAGACATTTTAACACAGTGACATCGACCAACACGCATGCATGTTACAGCTTTACTTCATGTAAGTACTATTATTTTTCCTACACAATTTCTTGAGAATTTATTGCAGGTAGAAAAATCAAAATTCCTAATGGAATAAAGGGAGCCTAAAACCAAAATAAGTTGACAAAATGGGATCATAATTTTAACTAGAACACCATTCTTCACTCAGAGAGTCAAGCAAGTCACATAGCTCCATTAATTTCCAGAATTTCTGGCAACTTACAAGATATTGTGAACTGGTTCTGTAAATTTTAATTAATCTGTCTTCCCTCCTTTTCACCCCAAACATAAATAAACATACTGGAAACAACTGTGGCTAGATAAGGTCAAAAAAGAAGAAAGAATAAAATTAAGAAGTCCCACACCTTTATTTCAGTCTCAAGAAACTGGATGAACTGTTGCCTTCTCTGTCTACCAGTGAAGGCAATAATAAATGAAAACTTATTGAACTTATCTATCTTATCGAAAGATAAATCACATATTCTAGAGAACCTTCTCCTCAGCTTCACTTTATATTGATTTTCTGCCTAATACTTCATATTCAAGACTCAAAGTAACCTGAGTTCAGTCCATCTCAAAGCAGTCAGGTTCCCCAAGGCAAAAGCACATGTGGCTGAACGTCAGCTCACTCTATGAGGTCTGTGTTTGTTGTGGACTTGTTCTACGTTTTGGTTACTCAGTGAAACCTGAAAATAAGATTCACATGGGTTGAGAATTCATGAAACCCACTTTCATGTAACTGTCCAGGCTACTCAGCTCCTATGTAGTTTGTCAAAGTTCACTCCTAGTTTACTCAATGGCATTTCCACTGGAAAATAATTTATTTCCCTCTTATTTATTTTTTTGTTCCATATTGAACAGATTGAAAACTGAACAAAATAAAGAAATGCCATAAAGAAAGCAGTTAACAGCACTAGAAACACAAAGCACATACCACAGAACAAACCCAATATTCTGACTAGATTTCAAGATGTTCTGAACATATCCACTTCATGAAGGTTAAAATTGGAACAGCTAACACAAGAAACAAATAGTAAATGGTGCACTGGTCTCTACATACTCTCTTTCCAACTGAAACTTAGTGCATGTGATATGCTAGAATCCATTTGTCCAGAGGAACAGGAAGATGCACCCAACAGTGCAAAAACAAACTGCAATGATTATCACAGATGTACTTCATGATCTGAAGTCTTTTCCAACCTAAATGGTTCTATGATTCTAGATACTAAAATGTCATATTATAAAGTTTGATTTCTTTCCAAATGTGTGTTTTCTACTTTTCCTATATTTCCACTTAGCTAACAATACATCAGCTATTTTCCACAACAGTTATATAAATCTAGCCCAGAACATTTGAACTGAAATTTGAAGGAAAACCAAAAGAAACATTCAGAGAAGGCACAAGTCAATGTATTTGTTCTTACGCAAAAATCTCCTGTTATTAAATTGTAAAAGCAGGAGGATTTATCTGGGTTTTTTGTTTAGTTTGGTTTTGGATTTTTTTTGTTTGTGGTGGTGGTTTTGTTGTTGAGGTTTTTGTGGTGTTTTTGGTGGTGGTGCTGCTGTTTCCAGTGGGTGAAATGATATTCAAACAGGAGAGAAGAAGTGATACCTGTACTTACTGTCGTTGGATCCCATGCTTATGAGGTCATCAGAATCGACATTGTGAACTATAGCTGCCTTGTATCCAGCTCTCTGGGCATTTAAGACCTGTAAGCCACACAAAATGCTTACTGGAAAGACTATTGCTTCCAAATACAGTAGCCTGCCGGTGCTTTCTAGATAACGTGCACTCCCACAAAGTTATTAATACGGACATAATATGCACTTATAAACCATGCGTCACCTTTCAAAGCAAAATCGTGTAATTATTCTTACACTCATGTAGTTCAGGTTTTTTTTATAGAAAGCCATTTTAATATTGTCTGCAGACAGACTATATGTATCACAAATAGAATTAACTTTCCACAGGTAGTTAAAAATATTTGATTGCAATTTAAAATAAGGGCACTAACTCACTTTGGTAATCTAAATATTATCACTTGAGAGTTCATCAAGTCAGATGAGTAGTATCTTTTCTGTGTTTTAGAGATGCGGAATATCTTACCTGAAAGCCCAGGTATAAGAAGTTTTCTTATGGAAAAGTGCAAAATTATAACTATAGGTACAAAAAATATTAACAACCTGTGTACCAGTTACATATCTAATATAGACTCACCTTTTCATCAATACAAGGAAAACCCAAGGTCATTGTAAATGGCATTCACTGCAGCAACTACTACCAGCAGAAACTTAGCTAAGTTGCAACTGTTCATCTTGGATATTGTTTTTACTGCATCCATCACAGTAAAAAGCACTTACAGCATCTTGAGAAACTTTTGGGTTTTATCCCAACAACACCAATTCTCTTCCCATATTGCTAATAACTATTTCAAACAGCAGAATAATGATATTGGAAGACGCAGAATGTAGACACTTTGAGAAATCCCAATATTTAAAAAAAATCAACTTAGAAATGTTAACATGCATGGTTGGGAATATTGCATCACCACAGAAAATATCTATAGTGCATGCATAAATAAATCAAGAAATAGTAATGTACCAGCACTTGCAATTTTCAACACAAAACAGAAGTAGAGAGGGGACTTTTAATTTTTGTTAAAATATGCATTCTGTCAGTCAAGCAGCTAATGGGTAATTCAGCTCACATCTCAGCACACATGCCACTTTCTGGCAGAAACTTTAAGACAAAATGCAGTCCTACACATGCAATTATATAATGCGATATTGCAGAGTATTAACAATATACTAAAGATGTGGATTCACTGGGCGCAGGGTATGCAGATACCTCTGCTCACCTTGGAAATGCTGATCCACTTGCTACTATGCTCTTTGTCTAACAAGAAATGAGTGGGAACACCCTTTTCTATTAGTATTATAAGAAATAAAAAACGTAAGCAAAAATTCTTACATACAGAGCTAATGCAACATAATCCTTAAAGGACTGACTATGGAAATCCCTCAACAGCAATGCAGGAATCTCTCAAATTCAGACCCGTTCCTTTAACCATCTCTTCAGAAGCAATACTGTCCCATCAGTGTATGGACAACAATTAGACAGACAAAGCAGACATGAAAAAAAAAAAAAGGCCAGTAGCCATTTGCCCCCTTTCTTTTCCCACTGAGCCATATGCACACACGGTGGCAGGATTCCCAGGACTATGTGCCATTCCCAAGTCTGATGTGAAGGCAGATTACATGCAGTGAACCTGCCTCTGCAGGTGGAATCTACAGTCTAGGTGGAATTTATATGGTTCAATCACCACATAACTGAACCTACCACACAGCAGCAAAAGCAAATACAGCTGAATCTCTTTTTAGTTCACAAAACTTAACAACAAACTGAAGAGCCCTGTTTTCCTTAAGATATCCTTGGCTGCCTCATTGTATCAGGTTAGTTTTCATGCAAATCACAGTCAAACACAAATCACTCTAATTTTGCATTTTTAAAATGATAGAACATTAAGGGTTGGAAGGAATCTTAAAAATCAAGTGGCTGGACCATGTCCAGAGAAGGGAATAGAGCTGGGGAGGGGTCTAAAGTCAAGGAGTGGCTGAGGGACTTTGGAGGCTCAGCCTGGAGAAAAGGAGGTTCACAGGTGACCTTCTCACTCTCTACAACTCCGACAGGAGGGTTCAGCCAGGTGGGGGTAGGGCTCTTGTCCCAGGCAACCATCAGTAAGAATTTCTTCACAGAAAGGGTGATAAAACATTGGAGGTGGTAGAGTCTCCATCTCTGGAGGTATTTAACAAGACCGGGCATGGCACTCAGTGCTCTGGTGTAGTTGGCATAAATGGTGTTTAGTCATTAGTTGGACTTGGTGAGTTCTGGTTTATCTGTCTGGAGACAATAAAATTCTCCTTCCACTTCATATCTGTGTCTATTCCACTGTTAGCTACAGAAATTTTTCTGAAGCACCAATAAACTCTTTGAAACAGAGGGTGGGGGTAAATCAAATCTTACCTTGACATCAAAGTTGCACTCCAGCCTTCGGATTAGCACAATAAAAGCACCAGAGGAGTTGTCTCTCAGTGGAGGTGGGGCTATAGGCTCACATGCATTCTCTGGTTTGGAATTTATTAGAAATCCCTAGAAAACAAGAGCAGAAAAAGAAGTTTCATTTCTCTTTAACAGAAGGGCCAGTAATCAAGTATATGGAAAGAAAACTGCACATTTTCATACAATAGCTGAAAAAATTCTTATTATCAGCTCAGTTCTATATCATAGTAAGATTTCTGCTATTTCCCTGGCTACATATTTTGATTCATCAGAATTTTTATATCTGTGAAGAATTAGAAAGTTTAGAAGAAACTAGTTTTTCTAATCCCATCATACTCTGCAGTGCAATCCAAGAAAAAAAAAAAGACTGCATATACTACATTAATATAGTGTAACTATTATTGTAGGACACATGGAGACTAATCAGGAAACCATAAATACAACTTCACAAAAACAGCCTAAGAAATACCAACACAAAATCAGCACTCAGCAATTAACAAGAGAACACAAGCAAAGTTCCATCTATATGACCCCAGCACTGACCTAGCAAACAAAACTGCTGGTTTGTTATGGTAAGTAAATATCACTCAATAAGCTACAGCCAAAAGCTTCAAAAAGTAGGAAACTCTGGCAATATCAACTTTGAAACAGTCTTTGAGTTGTTTTTAGGTGGCTGAGATGGTGGCCTTCTGCCAGCAGTCTGTAGCCACTTCCTATAGAATCTGACAGTTTTTTATAACTTGCATACTAGCAAATCTTAATCACAAGCTCTGAAAGAGTACACCATTTTCATCCTATTTTAACAAATATCACAGCATTTTTAAAACATATTTAAAATCTTAATGCAAAGAGAAAGTTTTAGTATAATATTAATTTCAAAAACTCCATCATTTCTACATGATGACATCTATCTTAATTAAGACACAGAGCTGTCTAACAGTTAAAAAGGTCAGAATCAAAGCTCCTTATATCTATTTCTGGTGTATTAAATTGGCTCACTACTTGGGTCACTTAATCACCCTCTGATTCCCAATATAGTCAGTAAACAACTATGCAGCTTTAACACACCTTCTCCCCATTATAACACCCACTGGGCATGGAAATTAAGCCTGATGAAGGGAATTGCAGAGAAATCCCTGAGTTACAGGAATTCTTGCAGTACTTTATTATCCTCTGGGATTAAAAGGGCAACATGAAATTAAAGAGTGATCCACCCTTTCACCTTATCACCAGATTCTTTTTTTGTTTTGTTTTGTATGGGGGTTACTCTCAATAGAGCAACATTAACAATGCTCCAGAGCCAGTTTTCGGGGCCATACAGGCTTACAGACAGAAGAAACACAAAAACCAGTCCCTGTCCACATGGGCTATTCACAGTCTCCAGGGGGTGTATATGATACAAACTCCCCTTCTCCAGAATTTGGAAGGTGGTCTGCCTAAATTTTTGTATAAGAATTCTAAGCTGTAAAAGCATACATAAACCTTCATACATTGTTCAAAGGGGACAGAAGACAAACCACTGCCACGTGACTGAGTCCATGTAGCCACTTCCACAGCAAAAAAAAAGTAAGGAAGCCTGAATTTCCCACAAGCCCTAAATAGCCTGGATGGCCACACAACCTCCTTTCTCATAGACAAATGTTTCAATTGCCAGAGTGGAAGAGAAAATACATTTTACCCAAAATGAACAAACTTACTGACACTGACTTGTACAAACGTGACTCTAAAGGAAACAAATGTTCCTGTCACTGCAGAGCGCCTCAGATCAGACAGCCAGAGAGAGGGAGCCTGCCCCTTGATGCTGAACGCAGCACAGCACACCAAAATGCATAAGCTCAGCAACAAACCAGTCAGAGAATGTGAAGACTAGAACTAAACTGCATAGTCACCTGGCTTTTAAGTACTTTTCTAAGCAACAGGACTACGACACCAGTTCACAGCATTAACATCACCACAGGAAATTTATTTTTAAATAATTTAGTTTCTACCTCCTCTATCTTACATTACAGAGATAAAAGTTATGAAGAAAAGCCTTCACAACAGTTACTACTATCACCAGTATGTCTGGACAGCTACTGTGTCAGCAGAAGCCAAAAAAGAGCAGAATGTGCCTTATCATTGCTGTCTAAGCAAGATGCACTTATTTAACCTCTCACAGTTCCTTTCCATTTTACTTTCACCTTAATCTCTCTTCTGTTAATTTCACTCAGTTCATCTACAGATCTTCCTGTGTTCCAAGTCAGTGTACTGACCATAGTAAAGACATGAAAAGTAGCAGTACATCCTGCTGTACAAAACATTCTTGCTGCTGTATTTCACAAGACATATAGTCTTCAGAATTTCTAATCCAGCGCAAAATAATGATAAAGCCTAACCTGTACTCCCATGGCTATATCCACCTTGGAGAGTTTTTGCATACTAATCATTTTGCATAAAGTCAATACAGCTTTTCCTATTCCAGTTCCACTAACATTTGCAAACCTTTACATCTTACTTCTGTCTTCTCTAATACTAGGTGACTTTTACGATTCCATATGGTAAAATACATTTTTCCATATCAGTGAAAACAGGATTAAGAACATTAAAAAAAATTAAAATCCACGTGCATATTTTCTGCTAATTCAATAGATCAGCATTTCTTAGTGCCTTCTCTTGATATTATTATGACGAATTTCCAAGTCATGGCCCAGCATCCCTACCCCAACATGATGCTATTTCAAGAAGACACTCTAACATATTAGTAACAAAAATGTATATATGTATCTGCATTTTCCCCATTTATTGATACAGAGTAAAATAAAACAGCATGAGTGTAACCCACGCCTTAAGGGGTATTGGGAGAATGAGGGGACAGACCTTCTCACCTGCTAGGGGGTGTGGAATGCAATTGAAATGAAAGCATGTAAGGAGAGGCCACAGATCAATCAGAATCCCTGCCCTGAGCCCCAGCGCTGGGCAACGCACACAGTCACCACAGCAGAGCTGCAGCCCTGAGCTTCTCCCTCCTGCTGCTCGAGCAATGCAACAAGTGTAGCAAACAGACAGCGGTTACAACTTCCCAAAAAACTGACCTATCGATCCTTTCCACAGCGCAATTAACCTGGGCCACGCCCAAGGAAATAGTCTCTCTTGCCGGGCCACCCCTCACAGCTGAAAGGGCCTCCCAATGTAGGACTATAGGGAGACCATGAATCCTCCAAATAGGTTTTTCAAAAAATTGTATCAGCACAAAATTAAGTCTGTCTTCTGCTGATTCCAGTGCAAGGTAACTGACATCATGTATCAGTATGGCCATCAAAACACAGAATGCAAACTTCTTAGATTTCCATCATTTACCTATTTTTAATTTATTTGATAAAAAATTCCAGCAAAGACTACCAAAAGTCTCTTCTTAGGAGAAGAATCAGCCTTTTCACAGGCAACATCTGATCCTTTGCATATTTGTTTTGTTTGAGCAGTTGATTAATATTTTCTGTCTTTTTTTTTCCTTGGCACTACATTCCTTTAATTTTTATCTTTTTTAGGTTACAGAAGAAATGCTCAAGCAGATACAGGTCTCTTTAAATATATTCAACATTCAAATTCAATCCACACTTCCCAATCAAATCTGTCATTATCTCGAACCCTCTGTGCCTCACACTGAGTGGCAAAAAGGATTCTGGGGGTGTTACCCCACCCAGCCCTCGAGCCCCGCACAGCTGCTCACTCACTCCCCACCCGCAGGATTAGGGAGGGAATTGCAAGGGTAGAAGCTAAAGAACTTGTGGGATGAGATAGAGACAGGGTAATAAGAAAAGCAAAAGCCACACACACAAGCCAAGGAAAATAAAGAATGAATTCACTTCCTCCACAGGCAGGCAGGTGTTGCAGGGCCCCATCACACACAACAGTGACTTGGGAAGACAAACACCACACTCAAAAGTCCTTTCTCTTCCTTCCCCCCATTTCACATACTGAGCATGATGTCCTACGGTCTGGAATACCCCTTTGATCATTTTGGCTCCTCTGTCCTGGCTGTGTCTTCTCCCAGCCTGCCATGCACCCCCAACTTCCTCACCAGCGCAGCAGTAGGAGGAAGCAAAAAGGCCTTGGCTATGTTGGCATTGCCCAGCTGTAACAAAATCACCTCTGTATAATCAACCCTGTGTTCAGCACAAATCCAAAACACAGCTCCATACCAGACACTGGAAGAAAAACTCTAGCCCAGCTTAAACCAGCATATATATATATATATACACACATACATATATATATTTTTTTTTTTACCTTCAAGCCTTCTGCTGGCAGTCTGTAGCCAAATCTTGCAGGTAGATCATCAAATGTCCGGGTTCCATTTTCAAGGTTATACTAAAATAAATATATTTTTTAAAAATTAGGTTTGCAACAAGACAGAAGTAGTTAATGAGGATAAACAAAACCAAACATCACTGCGTATTTTTTGGAATAAAATATTTATCAGACATAGGACATCTTGTAACCATGTCAATGAAATCACAAAACTGCTTATTCCACCTGCCTTCTACTCACATGTTAACATCATTCTTTTCTTATCTAGCTGTCAAAACAAGAAAGTAAGCAATAGATGTTTTGTTGAACTATTTATATGGTAAATTTTTCTTTCTACTAAAATTCAAATACTATCATATATGCACAGAAACAGAAACTACAAACAAACCAAGCAAGTAAAAATCTGAAGAGCTGGGACATTTGGATGTGGAGTTTTTTTTTTTTTTTGGATGGTAGTGGTGGGTGTTTTGTCCTGAATTCATTTGTGTACAGGGAAAGAAAGCTTTTAAGAGTTGTTTTCCTGTAGACAAAGAATAGCCTCCATATGCAATCCCTTCCAAATTCCCTATTATACATTCAGATTAGTAGCTGAAAAGTATCTCTACAGTTTTGTTTTATAATAACTATGAACTTTAATTCTAAGACAGAGGAATACAGTAAAAGACCCTAAATATGTGCAAGGTTTATTTCCCCTTTCTTTGTTCATCTTCTCTGGCAGTATAACATGACTGACCAACACAATTCAAAAAAAGTGCTGTGTATATATGGCATATTTTTTCATTAAAAAAAAAAAAGTTTCCTGCAAAAGTTTTGAACTCCACAGTTAAAAGACTTGAACACGCATTGGTTGTTTTATTAAACAGTTTAGTGAGTCAGAAATATTTGTCTATTCATATCATCCAACTGTCACACAGGGCAGCCAAGGAAGGATTGTGTTTGCTTCAGAGGGATGTTTCCTACCAGCCAGGCTTGGACGGGGGAGCTCAAACTACACTTCAGAGAAAAACACTGCCATGATTTATAGAAAATCTTCCAAAAGAGCAATGTTTGGAGAGAGCTTTCTTCCCACAGACTTTGAGGGGAAAGAGGTAGGAATGGAGCCAAATTTCAAGGAGCCAAATTTCTGTGTAACCAATGTGTGACACAATCTCTCCTCCTGACCTTCCAGCACAGAGAGCACCACCAGTGCACCACCTTCCATCCACCTTCTCCACAACGCCTTGAGCTCAGGCTACTGTCAGTTTGCCCTCGAATCACTGGACAAGCCCCAGCTTAAGCCAGGAGCTTGACACAAGCTGAATTCTTTTTACCCCTTTTTTAAAAAAATAACCAATTCTTTCTCACATGCACATATCTGCACTTTACACAGACATTATCCTTTCAGGCTGCAACTATATGAGAACACAGAAGCATAAAACCACTCCTAAATTTAAAGGAAAAATAAGAACTTCTTTCCTTGGTAGGAACCCAAAACTTTGGCCAGAGTTTTGCTAACAAATGGTTAATAATTAGTGAAATCTCTCAAGACTAAGTCCACTGGCTCCTTTGTATAGCAGTTTAGTATCTAGTTCATCTCTTAATTTCTTACTTCAAGATATTCTCAGAATAAATCTGCAACTTCCAAATATCCAAGAATAAAAAACGCTTCATTTTTATATGGTATTGCTTTAGAATACTACACACAAAGTTTAAATAATCAAACTAAATTTCCAAAGTGCCCACTTTTTTTTTTTTTTGAGGTTGGGGTGGGTTGTTTGTTTTAAGTAACTTTTCTAAGAGAGGAAGAAGCAAGAATGAGTTAGATTTTTATGGAAAGAGGAAGCTCAGGCCTGGTGACAGAAAAAAGAGAAATTGTGTTTACAGTAAAAAGTTTAAAATTTCACAATAAAATGGTGATGTCAGTGTCATAATAAGGCAGTTATCTATCTGCATTGTCTCTTTATGCTTTTTTTTCTTCAAAAAGTGTTTATAGACTAGTAACAATCTGAGAATCCAAATACTGTACTTTAGTATTCATCAACCCCACTTTACCACAAACTTTAAAGTATTACTTTAAAATTTTTCTCTGAGAGTTTGTCACTCTATTCTCCAAAACTGATATGACATTATTAACTCTACTGCATATCACTGGAACAAGCAAGAGGCTACAGTAATTAGGTTTAATTATTTCAGCAGCTTAAGCTCAATCCTCTAAAGACATTTATAATTTCCTCCTTAAAATGCCACAATATATCGAAGTGGTAATAAACAGCACAGCAACAGCTTTTACCACTGATCTATGTTCATTATACCGTTTATTGTTTTTCTTTATGACAGCAGATATTTTCAGCTATTTAGAAATTGCACCTAGGTGTAAGATACACAAAACCCCTTACAGACGAGGCCTCCAGTCCACACAAATACATTATACTAGCCAGAGAAGATTTTTTAAATCCAGTAGCCCTACAAAATGGCACCCATCACCAAAAATCAAACGGCTGTCTAAACTAAAGAATGGAATTAACAGGGTTATAACATGCTCCAGGACATCTGGTCAGAGTGGAACTTTGTATATGACCAAGGGAATTAGGTGCTTTCACTGCCATGGTACCTGAACACCTATCATCTGTAAGCTCATTTGAAAATGTAAATTGTTTATTGAATTAAACTGTTAAGGCAGTTCTGTTCCACACAATCTGCTATAGTATTAATTGTATTAACTGATTAATTAATAGAATAGCTGAAGAAATTGTTCAATTTCATAGATATTTCACCCATGTAGAAAAATATTATTATACTTACTGCTAAAATATCTGCCTCCACAGGTAAAAGATTCAGGAAGGCAAACAACTGCACAGTCACAATAGTGTATATCTGAGTGGCTGACAACATCAGCATTCCTATTGACAACAGCATATTTTATTCAATACCTGCAAGAAAAGAATCAGTCAAGGCACAAAACAAATACTTTCCTGCGTCATTTTACAGGACTCTTGGTCACTTCAAACTTTTCTGCTAAGGAAGTATGCAAAATGTTATTTAATGTATACCTTTGAGAAACAAGTAATCTTAAAGTTATATGATTACTCTAGAAGTTACATGATTATTTAAGAAGTTCCTTTTGCCAGAAGCATGTCCCTCCATGGAGTGACAGCACGTACAAGCTACAAAAACGGTAAGAGCAAGACTTCAAAAGGCTTTAGGCACCACAAAGCAATGCAAGGGGTACAAAGGGAAGATCAATCACATTACATTAGTCATCCTTAGACACTTCATTTTAAACGTCCCTTTTTCTAGCACAAATCCAAATCAGCAAAACTTCTGATGTACCTCGAATAGTTCCACTAAAAGTACTGATTCCAAAAATACACTTGCAAAAGAAATGTGATAACAACTTGAAGGAACTTCAGATTTCCCTCAGGCTTCGCCACAACATGACCCTGGGCAAGCAACCTCTTAAGAACGCTGAAGGCACAAAGTATCTTATTCCCTTTATAAAATCTCACACCTGAACAGGATCAAGTTTGAAACCCCAACATTCAAAATTTAAATACACATGATCCAGTACACCTCATACTCATGAGTACAAAACAAGCAGCAATAAAGCATTACATTCAGCAGGAAATGCAACCACTTTCACTCCTGAATGTAAGAGAATTGTATGGTCAACACGTCTCAAACTCTCTAGAGATTCTTCCAGCCTCAAAGTAAGAAATTACATAAAATAGTCACAATACAAAACAGTGGGTCCATTTCTGGGTCCAACATAGCTATAAGAATTAAAATAATTAACAGACAAGCTCCAAAAGTGGACAGTATGCACTTAATGTAATTATCTGAACATCTGAATCTCCTCTACCTTCTTTTACTGGCGTAATTAAAAGTACTTCACAAAAAAACTCAATTAGGCCATCCAAAATGTCAGTTGAAACAATTTTTTGTCAAAAACCCCCAAACTGTGGCTTCTTGTACAAATGGTTTCATGTGGATTTGTTTTCATTTGACTGTAGATATTTCTTCTGAAAACTGTTGACTTAGAAATCACTGCCAACACTACTACTTTCTATTTCAGAATTAAGAAAAACCTAAGAATTCCTGTCCTTCTAACCTATCCTTCACGGGTTTTTCAAGCAAAAAGCATTGTCCCATGATGTGAAGTTCTCACATTAATTAAAGTATTAATTAAAGCAAATACCATAGAGATAGACTTGATTTAAGCTAACATGAAGATAATTAGAATTTATTATTGGTATTTGGAGGAAACAGCTGATACCGATACGTTCAACTGTAGTATTGAAAGTTTTGTCACTGTGTTCTCCAAAACTGATATGACATTAACAACTCTTAATGTTGTTAATTAACAACATGATTCCAACTTGGTCAGAATCAGACCTATAATGCTTTGTGAAATTTTCAACTGGTTCACAGAAATGAAGTTACACTCACAGGAAAGAAATAGTAGTGAGTTACAAAATTAATGGATTTTTATTACTAAATTATCACCTTCTCTAATCAGCCTGCCCTAAAAAAAGAGGACATCAGTGTAACTGGAAGGATAAAAGAACCATTGGTTCAAAAACATAGCTGCTTTTACTGTGGCAGAAACAACAATACACTTTAAGCTACCAGAGCACTTTAACCAACACAGTAAATCCAGCACAGAAAAAAGCACTACAAGACTATTAAGGAAGGTTAGAAAACACAAGAATTAAAGTGGTCCTTGCAAACAATATGCATATAGTGTGCACTCTTCCCCTTCAAAGTTACATGCACATAAATTCTGTGCTCAGGATCTGCTGCCTCAAATGCAAGCCAGAAAGCCTTACAATTCCTGAAATTCCAAGGCTCTTTGGAAAGCATGCCCCTCTCAGCTGAGGGAGGCAGCTCAGAGCATACAGAAATGCAGGTGTGTGGAAAAGGGCTATACTGTAAACCAAACAAAACAAGTTAAACCTGACTCTGTAGTAACCTCCCACACTTTTACACCTGATTTACCAGTGTGTACAGATAAAGTTGCCCTTAAATAACTTTGAGTACTTATTTCCACTCTCCATGTTAGAACGCACAAACCAAACTGTGCCTCAGGTGCTGCATCCCTCTGTCACGGGTCTGAAATGAGGATGGGAAAATGTGGGGTGTACTGGACCAGAACAGATATGAGTAGCAAAACACCCCTGGAGTAAAGACACTAAGCACATATAAGACAGAGGTCACAAAGGCCTTACAAAACACAAGACACAGACAAGAACTTTCACAGCTTTTGGCAAATATGCACAGAACAGGCTTCACAAACTACACCTAAATATGAAATTTTCTGATATTTGTATCTCAATCAATTCAAAATGTGTTTCAGAGCATAATACAACACAAAGCAATTCCATGTTCATGTGGTTATGCTTACATTTTAACTCTCTCAATAAAACAGCTTTTCCCTCCCACTTCTGAAAAAATAATTTCTACATCTGTATGAAACAAATCTAAATTCTATTATTTTAAAGCCAAATGTGATTGTAACTCTTACAGCAATCACAAAAAAAACCCCACATGAACATACAGAAACTTTTTAACAAATTCCAAGTATTTTGGAAGACTGTGTTGCATATCCCAAAAATTTTATAAGCAGAGGATAAACAAAAACTAGACAGCTAATAACAGTAATTCTCAATCACATCCTCTAATCTCCCCATATCTGAATTCTTGCATTTTGATGCCATCGTATCATTACTGACACAGATCTCCATCTCAGCCCTATCACAACACTGGACCCTGACGCACGCAAAATAAGATCGGCATTCACACCTGTTAAGATGCAGAAACAATTCTTCTCAATTTATTTTAACATTTTTACTAAAGAGCCTGGCTTTCAGCCAGTCAGACTTCACACTGCTCCTTATCGTGCAAACACAGCCAGCAGCTCCACTCAGCCTTGTGAATCGCACACCCGGCAGAGACGGAACGCGCGACCGGGGCTCGCACTTCCACCGGGCCGAGCGCTCCAGAGCCTCCGCTCCGCTCATCTCCGCCAGCGGCCGCTGCGGCCGCGCTCAGCCCCGGCTGGGCCTCAACCGCCCGCGGGACCGAGCCCCACCTCGCCCCTCCATAGGTGGAGGCGAATAAGCACTGCGCCATGGAGCAGCAGGCCCGTGAGCGCGCAGCCGCCGCGCCCCGGTGCTCACCCGCGGCACCGCCCCGCGCTCACCCGCGGCTCGGGGCACCGTCCCGCGTTCACCCGCGGCCCGGGGCACCGCCCCCGCTCACCCGCGGCCGGGGTCAGCCGCCCCGATGCTCACCCGCGGCCCGGGGCACCGGGCGGCCTAGGCCGACGCCATGGCGCGCTCCGTGCGATCGGCGCCGCGCCGGAAGTCCCGCCCGCCGCCGCGCCGTGCCGGGCGGCGGCCCGCCATAGCCCATTGGTCACACGGGCTGTCACTCAGTGCGGTGGGGCGGGCCCGGCCCCGCCGGGGTGTGGCTCCGCAGCGGCTCCCACCCCGCCGCCAGGGGGCGCCTGGCTCCTCTGGGGCCCAAGCGGAGCCTCCGGGAACGCCCCGCGCATCTGGGGCACGGCCGGGGCACATCTGGGACACGGCTGGGGCACGACTGAGGCACGGCTGGGACACGACTGAGGCACGGCTGGGACACATCTGGGGCACATCTGCGAGACCCGTCACTGCATCCGTCCCTGGTGCAGCCCCTCGGGCGCTCTCCCGTAGCTGCGCGAGCAGATCCCAGTCCCGCTGTCCCGGGACAACATTTGGCAGGTGCCGCACCCCAGGCTGTCCCGGGCTGTCCCGGGCTGTCCCCGCGCAGGCGCCTGCGGGGCGCCGCCCCTTCCCGGTTGTGGGTGGCGGAGGCGCGGCGATGCTGCTGGTGCTGTCGGCGGAGCACCGGGCGCACCTGGGCTGTTTGCCGCGGGCCGGCGGCGCAGGTCGGGGCCGGGCCGGGTCCGCGGGCGGGGGGAGCCGGGCGGGGCTGCAGGGGCAGTCTGTTCTCTCTCTGTCCTTACAGCCCTTGGCGAGCTGGGGCGCCTGGCGCTGGAGCAGCTGCGGCGGGGAGCGGCACCGCGGGCCTGCGAGTCCGCTGCCAGTGAGAGCCGGGCCGGGGAGCGGGGAGAGCGAGCGGGGAACGGGGGGAGCGGGCCGGGGAGCGGGGGGAGCGGGGAGAGCGAGCGGGGAACGGGGAGAGCGGGCCGGGGAGCGGGGGGAGCGGGCCGGGGAGCGGGGGGAGCGGGCCGGGCCAGGGAGCGAGGGAGCGGGGGGACCCGGGGAGCGGCCAGGTCGTGGGGAGCGGACCGGGCCGTGGTGGTTTGGCGGCAGGAGGGCGGAACGCGGTGGACGCCCCAAGTCCCCGGGGCGCCGGGAGCGGGGCCGAGGGAACGGGCTGGCCGCATGGAGCACCAGCCCCGCGGGGGTCGGTGCTTCGTGCCCGCTGTGGGGAGGGCTACGGACATCCCTTTTCCGACACAAACCCTTCTCCGTACCATGCCATAAGAAACTGGTTTGTGTTTTCCGTAGTTTTTTTTGCGCTAATATGCTGTACATTGTTATTTGAATGGTGTGAAACCCTCTTTTTTTCATTTTTCTAAGCATATTTTGCACGTTAAACATTGGGTAAATTTGCAGCTTTGAATCTCACTGCTGTGGCAGTTAGCAAGTAAAAAGCACTTTGTGCTTTCTTTAAAGGAAAGCTGAACATTAGCGTTGACATCATTCAGCACGGGGTAGAAGGACTAGTGTATCTTCTTACTGAGAGTTCCAAGCTTATGGCAAGTATACTTTTGCATGAGGAATTTGGGGATACACTCAAGAGATGTCTTCTGGAAACTTAGACCTCTAAAAATACTGGGAATGGGTAAAACATTTAATGGCTAAAACTTTAATGACAGGTATTGTTTTAGTTTCAGAAAAGGTGTCTCATGGTTGTCTCATTGAAACATTGGGTCTACATGTATGACTCTGGAATTTGTATTCAGTATCTAAAGCTAAAACTTGACAATGTTTTAATAGAGTAATTTATTACATATAGAGAAGCTTACTTCAGGATAAGCTCTAAATAATAAAACTTAAATGAAGAGTTTGTTGTTCAGCTACTACACAGGATGTGGGCTAGACTAGCCCCCTGTTCAGCATTCCTTGTCTTTGTCCAGTGTGGTGGGTTTGAGAGCTTTTTCAGCTCTTGGCATCAAAAGTTTGAGTGGGTATAAACAGATACTAAAAGACTAATAGTTGGACAATTACTGTTTCCATCAGAAAGACTAGTAACTATTGATATAGTAGAATATATGAGCAATGACTACATGGAGAAGGGATACAGAGACAAGGAATGCCAGTTTAAACTCAGGCAAGTGTTGCTGCCAAGAGTAGGTGGGGAGGGGATGGAAATGGTGCAGAGCCTTTCCTTGAAACAAGGGCTTTTCACTGCCAGGTTACAGTGTACTGTGGTAGAACGTGGTTGGTTACAGACTTATCATGGGGTGGTGCATTGCAGAGATACGAGCATGTTTTCTCTGGAGTGTGTAACAGCTTCCCCAACACTGGGCCAGGCTGCTGCAGTAAGCACAAAGGCCTGAGCAGCTTCTACTGCCTTTGGGACAGGAGCCTGAGCATGGTGCTGTGTGCTGCTCAAGTGCAGATTACTGCTGCATGTTTGTAGTCTGATTATCTGGTCACAGGGTGACCCTGACAAATGGAGTTACACAGCACGTTGTGCCTTGTCACACAACTGAGGTGCTCCCTCATGCTGTTTTGGTCTTTGATGTGAAGACTTACGTGTGAGGGGGTTGAGTGTTCTTTAAAAACACTGTTTCTGAATCTCATACAAATCTGCAGTAACACATCAACATCTGTAGATCCTTTAAAACCTGGATATTTGTTTTGTCCAAGGTGTAGAATTGTATTTGGATATTCTTGCAAGAAAATAACTGCACCATAGCATATGTGATGTTTAGTTATAGTTTTACTTGGTTTTTGGGAAATAATGATGATTACCTGGCCTAAATTGTTGTTTCTAGATTTCTGAGGCTGACTTCCAAGATTCCATTCATGTTTTGGGATTCTCAGATGAATTGAACAAATCCTTGCTCCAGATGTACCTTGACAACAGGAAAGAGATCAGGAGCATTCTTCGAGAGCTGGCACCAAGGCTTCCCAGCTACCACAGTCTGGAGTGGAGACTGGATGTGCAGGTGACTTCCCTGATGTTTTTAGTATTCCATCCTTTCCTTCACATAGTTTTTGCATAAGAAAAACCTGCTAAACAATGCAAAAACATTTGAGGCAGCAGTATTTCATGTAAAAGTGACATGACTTTGTTAGTGTCCCACAGACAGCAGACAGTGAGATGAACAGGATATGCAATGATGCAAAGTACTTGTTAACTGATGAAAATTGAATTCATGGTTTTGTTGATGTTTTTAAAATATTAACATATAACAATCATATTTGGTCTTGATTATCACCTTATTTTCAGAAATATTATGAAAGCATTGATTAAAGTGTGTAAGTATTCCTTAATTATGAAACACAATAGTAGCTTCTGTGTATCTTTTAATGTGGATGAAAAGGGTTTCTGAACAACTGTCTGAACAGGTTCTACAAAGCTGTTGAGAACTGTTAAGAACAAACATTGATAACCAATGATCATTTCCCTGTTCTTGTTCCACTGAACCCCTCCTGCAGCTTGCAAGCAGAAGTTTGAGACAACAGATCAAACCTGCAGTGACTATGAAGCTACATCTTAATCAAAATGAAGATCAAACTGCCCAGGTGTTGCAAACTGACCCTGCTACCCTTCTCCACCTTATCCAGCAGCTGGAGCAGGCGTTGGGGGAGATGAAGATGAACCACTGCAGAAGAATAGTGCGCAACATGAAATAACCCTGGTTCTCCTCTGCTCTCTTACCAAGCAGTTTTTAAAACAACTCAAAACACTTCTCACAAATACATTTTGAGAAGAAATGTATTTGTGAGAAGTGTTTTGAGTTGTTTTACAAACATCTGGGTCAGATGAACTGTTTTCCTGTGCCAGGATCTTGAGCCAGTATATACTGGCCAAATATCCTTGGCTGCCAGCTTCGCACATCTATATGTGGCGACGTTTTTCACACAATCATCTTCATATATAGTACATGGTAATTAAATGGGATCAAATATTACTACTTGGGATTTTTGACTGGTATTTTTTATATAAATGATCTCTGTTTTCAGGTGAAACACAAGATTAGCCGATACACAGGTGAGTGGTTTCCCTCATTCCATCTCTCCTCACTACAGCCATAGTCTGGAACTCAGGGCAGCAAAGCAGAAGTTTTAGATGGAGATCTTAGAAACCTTTTGTGTCGTCTCACTACTGCCTGATGAATCTGAACATATTTGCCTTTTTCTCTTGTAAACATTTTAAAAAATCCAGCTGCTGTAGAGCTGATTGGCATCACGGGAAGTGCTGGCAGTCTATACATGGGTCATATCCTGAAGCATGTGCCAACTGAGAAGGGGGAGGGTTTTCTTTGGGCATTCTGAGTAAAATGGTCAGTTGAAAGCAGATGTTGAGAATGCAGAATGTCATGGAGAGCCCGCATGTTCCTTTGTGCAGTGTTTTGCAATATTGAAGAAAGAAAAGCTGCAAAACTGAATGGTTTTGTTTCCTTTTACAAAAGATTACCTCAACTAAGGATGGTCAAAGGTAAACTTTGAAACTGGTGAAACTGAGAGAAGCTCAAACTCTGGCAGTGATCCACAAACAGACTCGAGAAGAGAGGGGAGGCAAAGATCCTTTATGCCCAGCATCTTATTTTTAAATTGTACCTTTCAGTTTGTTCTGGGGGAAGTACTGAGCCTGGAGAAGCAGCTGCTCAGCAGCAGGATTTGGGCTTAATTATTAGAAAAGTAGATATGCCTTTAGGTGAGGTTGGAACTGGTCTACACCCTGCAAGTTCTTGCTTTTCTGTCTTCACAGCATCCAGGGCGGCTACTGAGGGCTTAGCACTTCCAGCCCACTGGAGAGTGTGACTGCACAGCAAGCAGCACTGGCTGGCGGTGCCTCTGTATGGCAGGTGAGGCTGGAAGTGAAAAGGCACATGTGTCAGTAGGCCAGAGATACTAGTAAAGCAGGAATTCAGCCTTGGATACAGACTTGGATTTTGTTGTAAACTCCCAAATTAAAGGTGGCGTATAAAGCTACATTTAATCCATCTTCTCTAATTAATTTGCACTCGCTTTATGGAAACCCTCGGACATGACAAGGAGACTACAAAGCATTTTTCACAAGCTACTGGAAAAAGGTTATGGTGTTCCTTTTAACCCATTTTATTTTTAATGGGGTTTTAAAAATTTACTGCTGTTCCATTGTGTTCTTTGTTCTCCATCACCATTTAGTTCAGAGGAATACAAGTTTTCTGTTCCTGTATGGCTGCTCACAGATGGACACGGAGCACCCAGCTGTACTTACTGCTTTCTCAGAGTTTCCTTGCACAGAGCAAACCCAAAGCAGAGGCAGAAACATACCAGGCTGCGCTGTGTGCTGGTCACTTGGTTACTGAGAAAGAGCAAGGCTTGCCCAGGGATCTTGAATGTTTTATTTTATCACAAACATCACAGGTGTTGTTTCACCTACGTAGGTTTTCTCAGAAAATTGTTAATCTGTGAAGAGCTTTGATGTAGAGCAGTAGATCTAGATTAAAAACTACATGTGACATTTCTTTAACTTGTTTGGTGCTCATCATATAAGGGTACTTTTAAAAGTACTTCTAAGCTGTTTGCTTGGGTTTTCATTGAAGAAGAGGTTGAACTTGCTGCTAGAAAATCCACAACAAAAAGGTTATATTCATAGTACTGGGTTTTCTAAATCCTTCAGATGAACACAAAACCTCTGTACTACTCAAAAACATTTGAGCGCTATGTGAAATTGAGATAAAATAATGTTATTGTCTTATCTTTTTACAATGTACAATCTTGCAGTGAGAACAAAGAAATAATGATAAGGAACTTTCTATGTCACACTTGTAATTTGGTTCCTTTATCACATAATCCAACCCCATTGTGATGGAACTCTCATCTTCCATGGACTTGAGCATATTGAGTCAGTTGTCCTGAAAGTTGCTGGCCTTTTTTTTTTTTTTGTCCAAAGTAGGAAGTTAGTATTTCTAAACAAAGACTAATTACAACAATGTTATGAAAACTTATTCTTAGAGTTCTAATCACTTCCAAATTATTGGAGAAAAATCCTTTATCCTATACCAAGTGGTACAATAGCAGATAATTGTATTATTCAGTAAAAAATGCAGCTGAAATACATCTTGTTGAAGAAGACCACTCTAATTGTACTAAATGTGGTTTAGGTTTAGGACTGATGTGTATGTACTTACCTGTAAGATGCCATGCTTATGAAAGTGGTCTAATTAACATAGATGAGATGGCCCCTTGCATGAGACTGTCAAAGCCTTCCCTGGAATGGACTTGTCACCTGGAATGGAATGGAACAGGTAGAGAGCGTGTGGTTTATCTTTACTCAAAGAAGAGAGCCCTGGAAGCAAAAAATGCCCTTTTAAAGGCTGTATGAAAAATCACTCATGTTCAGATCATTATCTGTGCAATAACCATATGCACACATACCCAGAATCTCATATGCAAAGGATTTAAATAAGGATATTGCAGGAAAGAAAAAAAGATATGTGATGTCTGCATAGTCCTGGAGCACGTGCTGTGATTAGCTCTTTGAGTTTGTTGCAGCAAGGAGCCCAGTATGAAGCAGTAGAAGAATAGTACCAAAATTCTTTGGGAAGGGAAACGCTAACAAGTCTCAGGAGTACTGGGTTTCCTGACCAGAAACAGCAGATGTCAGGAAAAATAACAATAACCAAAAAAAAACCCCCAAAAACCTTCAAAACAACAAAACCCCCAGACCCTCACAAAAACAAAGATCAATAAAATAAACCTCGAGGAGATCTGCCAAGCCAATGGAAATATGAACAGGAAATGTGATGAAACGTAACTGACAAGGAATATTTGTTGAAGCAAAACTATCATGAAATGCAGACGATCTGTTTCACAGAGCTAGTGTAGTTTGTGTACAGCTTTAAACTGCAACTCTGAGAATCTACATAACCAGCATTATATGTAACATTGATTTGAGGGACGAGGATGGTTCAGTCAGGCCTACATTCTCCACTGGATAAGCCAAATGAAGCTTAGAGAAGTTCGTGCTTCTTTTAGAGAAATAAGGAATAAAGTTCAGGAAAAAATTACTTAAGACTTTTCTAGTGTAGATTCTGATTACTGAGGAGGGTGTATTCTTATCAATCAGCATAGCCTGGAGTCTGTCCAAAACACAGAAATAAAATAACAAAATGCATTTGTTTCGCCAGTGTGTGATATTTCTGTGTGTAGTCATAAAAACAGTGAACGGTTCCCTCTGTAAAAACCAACACTTAAGTTGGAAAACAATATTATTCTTTATAGACACAGCTTCTGAATTTAAACAATTTTTGGTCACATTGCCATTCGAAAGTTACTCCAAGTTCACCAAAAAATGAGACAAGATAAAAAAAAATTGTATTTATGAGTTATAGGAAACCTCCGGTTTGCTTTTTGACAATAGCTCTCGTTTCTAGTATAGGCTAAATCAAAGACAAGTGACTGAATGGGCGGTCAGCAGAGATCCGCAAAGCATGACGCCTGCATTTGGAACTAGCCCTATGGACAGTGCGCTGGAAGGACCTATGATAACAGCTCTGCACAGGACTCCTACTTGACAGCAAAGGGCCAAACCTTATCCAAATCACAGCAAAGTGGTTGCTGTCCGTGTCACTACGAATGCTTCATTCCTCCCCAAAGCATTACTAAATCATGCAATTAAACTTGTACGGGAACAAATTTAAGCATTATTTTGCTTCCAGAAATTAGTATCGCTCATTAACTTTATGAACAACGGTTTTGGAGCAAAGCTCCTTAGCTCGGCAGAGACAAAGCGGTCCGAAGGCTCCCCGGGCACCACGAGCTGGGGCTGGACGGGGGCAGCGGCTCCGCGCGGGGTCCCGGCGGCGAAGAGAGCAGCCGATGCCCCGGCTGGGAGCGGCACAGCGAGCGCGACGCGAGAGGGGGCGAGGGCGGGGGAGCTCCCCCGGCCCGGCCTCGACGCCGTCCCGTGCCAAAGTTTCCGCGGCAGTTGCATAACTGCGGGCGGGGCGGCGCGGGGGCCGGGCTGGAGCTGCCGGGGCCGGGCTGGAGCCGCCGGCGCTGCCCCGTCCCGGCGCTGCCCCCGTCCCGCCGCTGCCCGCCGGGGGGAGGGCCCCGCGCTGCCCGGGCCGCCCCGCCCGCCCGGGACACCGGCGCGGCTGGCGGGGGCGCAGAGGCACCGTCCGCCCGCCTCGCCCGCTCTGCTCCCGGCGAGCCCGCCCGCTCCGGAGGGCGCGTCCTTGGCGGCGGTCCGGCAGCGGGGCCGGCCCCGGCCACCGCCCGTCCCGGGACGGCTGCGCCCGCCGCCGGGCCGGAGGGACGGACAATGAACCCCGCGGCCGCGGCCCCGCCGCCGGGGCAGCAGGTAATCCACGTCACGCAGGACCTGGACACGGAGCTGGAGGCGCTTTTCAACGCGGTGATGAACCCCAGGCCCAGCTCCTGGCGGAAGAAGATCCTGCCCGAGTCCTTCTTCAGGGAGCCCGACTCGGGCTCGCACTCGCGGCAGTCGAGCACCGACTCGGGCGGGCCCCCGGCGCGCCTGGCGCCCGTGCACGTCCGCTCGCACTCCTCGCCCGCCTCGCTGCCCGGCGCGGGCGCGGCGCCGCAGCACGGCCACCTCCGGCAGCGCTCCTGCGATGTCGCGGACGAGCGGCCGCTGCCGCCGGGCTGGGAGATGGCGCTCACGCAGACCGGGCAGCGCTACTTCCTCAAGTGAGTGCGGCGGCGGAGGCGGCCGGGCCCCGCAGCGTTCGCGGGGGGCTCGCCGGGAGGGCGTACGCGGCATTCTGGGGGGAAAATCCCTGCCCGGTGGCATGAGGGAGGCGAGCGCGAAGTCGCATTTCTTTCCTGTTTGGCCACACGTCCGAGATTCTGAAACTTTTTTTTTTCTTTTAAGTTCAAAAACAGATAGTCCAGGTAGTTCGTGGAAGGTGAGAGCAGAGCTCCGCATGTCCGTGACCCAGAAAGGGCTGTGGAAGGGTGGGAGCTGCCCGGCCCGGCTCCGGCCGCGGTGTGCCTGAAGCATCCCCGTCTGCGGGGACGTAGCAGCAGGCCGCCTTGTTCTAGCGACAGGTGTAGTTTTCCAAGTCGTTAGATTCGTGTTGCTTAGCCAAAAACACAAAGCCTTCAGTAAATGAAAAGCATAGGTAAAAACTTCAAGTGGTTTTAATTTTTTTTTCCAAATCCTGTCAGCAGTAATACTCTGATTAACAGCATCCTTTTTAATATAAAATCCAATATGCATTGTGCTTGTAATTTGTTACCTAAATTAATATTTGTTTTGTTTCCCCGGTTTTATCTGCCCAATAGAACTTCCGTCGTTTATATAAAAATGAATTGGAATAATACATTTCTTTATACCTTTAATGTATTTTGTTATACCCCAATGCTTTGGGGAGTAATATCTAGCTATAAAATGCTCACACATGATTTATAGTATTTTACAAATGGTGTAATATTCTTCAGGTGAAAATACAATTTAAGATTGATTATGGAAAGCAGCATTTAAAGCTGTGTGCAATAAAATAATAGAGAATTTGAATCAGGTGATGTGCTAAAAATCATATTTGATTAAGCTAGGCATACAAGGTTATGTTTCCCTATATTCAAGGAAAAAAAAAAAAAAAGCCAGTGCTTCCCAGCATAAAAATTTGTTTCTTGGCATTTTTTTTTTTGGTTTAGCAAAAAAAAAAAAAAAAAAAAAAAAAAAGAGAAACCAACTAAAAGTAAATAGCCAGATTAGATCCTATTAAAGCCTTTATTATCTGTTGAAATTTGGAATGCAATTTGTTGTATTAAAACGTATTTTCAATAATTATTTAACAGAAGTACTAGAATGAGTTTCAATGAACAGTGAGCTAACCTTGTTGACAGGGAACCAGCTACAACTTGAAGCAGTTGCAGTCCTGCATGTCAGCTCCTGCAGAAATTTTCTGGCTGTGACTGGAAGAAACATAAGTAGCCTGGGGACCACTCCACCCTGTAATTAAATACCAAACTGCATAAGTGGGGGCTGGAAAACAGACTAATGAACACACACTTGCAGCAATGTTATCTGAAGCATTTTTCTGTGTGAGCATGTGTGAAAAAAAATGTGATTTATTTCTGATAAAAAATATTTCTGTAGAGACAGGCCTACTGCCTGCTTTTATGCCTGCGAGTGGGGAATGTCAGTTGCATATTGAACTACATGCTGGCCTATGTATACATATTTTGTAAAAAAAATATTTCAAGTATTACTTTATACCAGTTTGGGTTTAGGTGGTACAGCCTCATATTTCAAATGAAGACTGAGGGTTTCATGTTTTGCTCAGTGTGTGTAGAGATCTTCTTGGTTAGACTCTCATAAACAGATTTGTAAAAATTTTGCCACTGTTATCTTTATCACTTTTATTTTTAAAATGTTACCATAAACATTTGCTATACCAGGGCATATTTAGCAGTATGTTCTGCTCGGGGATAAGGAGGCTAATTGCTTACAATATTTCATTTACTCCAGATTTTTTCTTACTGCTTTCTGTTGGAATAGAGCTTGATTTAACACAGGATCAGTTTTATATAACTGTGTTCAGCATGACAGCAGAAGAGTAATATAAACAATATAAATACTATAAAAATAATACAAATACAATGAAAAACTTTTTCCTGAGAATGACAAAACAAATAGTACTAAGCTGAACTGCTGAAGTGATTTTCTAATAATGCCTTACCTTGAAAAGCAGTTGTGTTAATTCTGTAGAGATTGTTGGTAATTTATGTTGTGCTTGGTCCGTAGAGCATTCATCCTAGAGAAACTTTTCCGTCTTGGGAATGTAGTTGCACAGCTGGAAGGAAGGGAGGAGATGGGCAGTGCTTGAGGAGGTAACTCAGGTTCTGGTGAGAATGTGGAAGGCACTGATGCCTCTGCACTGCTGTGCCACAGGTGTGAGCTCAGTCACGCGTGGGTGGGGTGAGTGTCCTGTGAGGGGGGCTCCTATGGCTTTGGCTTTCCTTGGTCCTTGTGGAAGAGTGGTGCAAGGCAAGAGGCTATGCATCCCTGCTGGCTTTGTCGGGCACTAGAGAGAGACACCTCGCAGATTCAAGCAGCTTTTGGAGCATTTAGTCCACAACTTAAGGGAAGTCTTTTTTTCCCCTATTTTCAGTAGTTATTGCTGTGGGACTTAGAGCCTGAACTGTTACCTTGCCAGCATCCCTTTATTAAAAATAAATTGTAACGTGCTAGACAGTACCAAGACGTATTACTGCCAATGGCTTTTATCCAAAATTGTTGAATGCTTTAAAGAGTTCTTAACAGGCAAGAAAGCTGTGATACACCACTGAAGTTTAATTATCAGAAATTCAACTATAACTCACATTTATAACTCCTTTTAGAGATACTTAGGAAGTTCTGAGATTGGAATGCACACATCAAAACTTTATCCATTAATGATTAGGAAATAGTAACAATTAGCATATTCTTAGAAAGATATCTATAGAATTGATACAAGTGTTAATTAAGAATGCTGCCATGAAAACTAGATATTTTCTCTGAAACCATCTGAAAGGGTTTTGTCTTTACAAATGGTTTGAGTTGCACAAAGAAAAAAAAAGAATAGTAGGTTTATTTTTATCATGTTTGTGAGCTGCTATATTCAACATTTAAAAGCTGGTCTGCCTGACCATCTTTACTCCATAATTAGTAAATGACATTGTGGAGAGCTGTCTGCTTCTGAAGATTATGGATGTGTTCAATTTTGAACAGGCTTGACAATACAGAATCTGTAAAGTCTTACTTTCAAGCTTTTTGCTGTTCACTCCTTCAGATAGTGTTGGAAGAGTCAGTGGTTGGGCTTTGGCTTGTTTCCTTTTGGATGCTTTGGCTGAAGTTGAAAATTCTGTCTTTTTGATGTTGGGGCCTATTACAGGACAAGAGTTTCTTTGTAACAGAATTTTCAGTGCTCAGGGGCTTTGCTTGATTGGCAGATACAAATTGTATCAAAGCAATTAAATCCAAAGGAAATGTCATGTGGGCTGAATTTCAACATAGAGACTTGTGGCATTTTCCCTCGTAATTTAGGGAGAGGTCAGCATGATGTAGAGTGGAGGTATTTGGGGATTGTTTATTTGTGTATCTTTTTATTTTCTTTGATTAACTCAAAGTCCAGACCTAGAGAACTCTTGAAGAATGGAGAACTTGGGAACGCTGCACTGACCTGAAGTTTTCCCTGCCTATCACTATTTTAAAGGCATATGTGATGGAAGCTGCACTGCAGAGACAGATACAGACTTGCTAAGAGAATTGAGCAGAATGTATTGTGTTAAAACTGAAATAATTGCTTAGAGTATTACCAGAAAATAATGTAGTATAAAGGGAGATGTGAAGGAGGAGTTGGCTGCTCGCATGTCCTTGTGGTTCGCAGCATGTGCATCAGCGGTCACAGCACAAGCACAGCAGTGGCAGAGCTGCAAGTTCAGACACAGCTTTTCCTGCAGTGATTTGTTTCTCTGCTCATATGTCTTCTGACCCCTCTCTGTTTGCATGATCAAAATGTTCCTTTTTATTTATTAAGTATTCATCTGTCCCTGGTAATTTTTGGATGCATTATTCTGACAGTCTTCCAGGTTTGAGAATAGCAGGATGCTTCCATGGTACTTTTGAGTTCTTCTTGTACCACAAGTAATCATTTTTTCCTACCTGTTATCAATTTTCCTTGTCTGTCTACTGTTTTGTTTTGTTGGTTTTTTTTTTTTTAATTAAATGTTCCATATTCCTGTTTTTTGATGATGGATTGGTGAGCAAAGGTGTAAGCATTATAAAATGCAGTAATAGTCCTCAGACAAGCAATTATTGAAGTTGTGCTAAAGTGTCTTAAACCAAAAGTAATGTTTGAACTGTGAGCCTTAAATTCAGTGTGGGCTTTTAAAGAAGTTCTCAAAACTTCTTGATTGATGCATTTTCTTAGTCTTCACTGGCACTCTGAGGCCCCTGAGTACAGCAGCTTCTGAGCAGAAGGAAGGAGGAATCCTTGGGAAGCGGACCCGGGCTGAAGGAAACGCAGTGCGGTTCCTGTTGTGCTGCCGAGCGTCTCTTCGGAATCACGTCATTTCTCTGTGCCTTCTTTTCTGAGCTTCATATCAGCATCTGTTCTTGTCCATGAAAAGACTTCTGTGTATCGAAACAGGCTGTGTACAACAATAAAACTTAAATATTGCTTCATGGAAGTTGTTTCTTACCATGGAAGTTTACACCCTTTTGTGTTCCCATGAATCAGCTCAGACTTTATCACCAAAATATCACAGGCAGTTGCTGGTGATCCCTGATTGATTGCTGCCAGCAACAGGAGTTCAAAACACCTGAAAAGAGTACAGATTGCTCTTTGGATGCACTTCTGCTGCCAGCTTGTTTACAAAAGCTAGCTATAGTTTGTACAAACTACAACAACTTTTGAAACTTCTGGAGATAGAACACACAGAGGTATGTATGTACAATGAAGGCACCTTACCCAGCTGGAGTTTGTTAGATTTTCAGACCATATTTTCCAAGGTCTCTTCACCTGATAAAATCATCTGACCAATGTAGGTTGTTAATCACCTTTTTTAAAAATAATGAGAGAAAAAAAGAACAAAATGGAATTGTTGGGTATTGTTTGTTTGCCTAAGCAACCTTTTGTATTCTTAAGGTAGAAATGCCAAAGTTGTTTTCAGAAGTTTATTAAAATCCTGTATTTTCAGGTGCTCCAGGAATAGAATTGATTGCCGTATGAGAAAGGCTTTGGATTGTCTGCTTAGTCAGACTGTTTGGACAAAAGCAGCTTTTCTAGTTTTGAAATGTGCTCCATATGGTTTATCTCAGAGCACACAGGCAGTTCCATCATGTGGATGCCTGTCTTTGCAGCCTCCTGCCAGTGCCCTTACCTACATTAGGTGTCTCTGGGCTCAAAAAAAGCAGTAAATCAGTGCAGCCTGTGCTGTGTGGGCATCATCGTGCAGCTCTGTGGGGAATGTAGAAACAGTCAGCCTTTTGGAGCTGACAACCAGAATTTTGTGTGGGAATTCTTCACAGAAGGTTTTTTTATTTCACATTTGGTTTTGATACTGCATTTTCCATTTAATGTTTTACTCATTCTATTGCGTATGTTTAAACAGCAATATAAGTACTTTTGCTTCAGAGATTGGGAAAATTACTTTTTGCAAATGAAGCAAAATGAATGATGAAGAAAAGATGATGAAAAGAAATGCATACTGTTACTTAAAATGTAATTTCTAAAGGTATAAAGCAGGCTGAATTGCATCCACATGTCAAAACTGACGGTTTGATGTGAGTAATGTGAAAATTGTGGACCACATTTTCATTTTGAATAAATGTGTGTCTCTGCAACCTACAACTCTAACTGACAGGGCAGCCTTGCCAGCAGGAGGGGTACAGTGATGCCAGTGATTCTTGCCATCCCTTCACACTGCAGAGGATATGCCTGGTATAATGCTTTGACAGCCATTTCTTTGATGAAGACTTTTCCAGTCATGGGATGGTATTTTCACAGATGCTGCCATCACTGTCTCTCCACTCTGACATTATCAATAGTCGGTTATAATATTAGATAAAGCTTAATTTTTACTAGAAGTGGTGGGGGGGGCTGTACTTCTTCATGTTCTATAGTTAGCATTTTGATATTTGTCTGTTACTGGAAGACTTTGTGGAAATAGAAAATCAATGAAATTATGCTACTGCAAGAGAGCAGACAATGTAAAACTTAATAACTAGAGTAAATGATATTTCTATTGAGACTTTACAGCTTACTGAAAGGGCAATAGTAAATCCTTGATATGTAAAAGAAATTAAGGTTTTGTTAAAGATTCAGCAGTGAGACTAGTCAGTAAAGGTATGTATGTTGTAAAACCTACTTTTTCAAAGCTAGGAGAGGTCCTGGTTTGAGATTTGGAACTTTATAAAAACCTTAGCAATTTTAGTCCATAAGCTGTACATGAAAAAATAGCTCTTGGTATTAACCAAGAGTGAGCATTATGCTAATGCTCACCCAAATATATTAAGAAATATTATTTTAAGTGGTCATTTGCCGTGACTAGATAATTCACATTATTATGTTTATTTTCTTTTTGTGGTAGTCTTTCTTTGACGACAGAGGGAAGATCTAACTTTGATTCCATAAACTCTGTGTAGTTATATATATATCTTGTGAATTATTTGGCAGATTTGCTCTGATGCTCCATTACCAAACATCTGGCTGAAGTGTTGTGCTGCCATGGTAGGTCGCTGTTTTGTGTTGCAGCATAGAAATGAGTGAGCAGGCTGTCGCAACAGAAGTGCTTTCAGGTGCTGTACTACATTCCAGAAAGCAACTCCTGTCTTGATTCTCTTGTCAAATAATTGCCAAAACATAGGCACTGGAATGATCCTGGTGTTTATGCTGTATATTTATGGTCAAATACTGCTCAAAACATTAATTAAATTTTAAGGTTTTTACATGGTCTTTCTTTAGCAATCATGACAGATCTTTCTTGTAACAAAGAGTTGGACAATAAAGGGCGAAAGACTATAAGTTTGCAGGTAAAACAAACTGGGATGCAGTTAAAACACAGGACCACTGTCAGCTTCCATTTTGTGCTACTTTTCCTACAGATACTGACATATGTTTGCATTTATTTGAGTCCTTTTGTGGTACTGCCTGGTTTGCTTTACTAAAAGCATGCCTTCTACTGAGGATATTCTCTCATGAACATTTCCTTTTTCTGTCAGGATGGCTTTTACTAGGACAATATTTTCAGTGGTCTTTTTTTTATCTTAGAGAAACAAATGTCTGATTCAATTTTCTAGAAAAAACAGGAAGCTGTGAAGTAGACAGACTGGAAAAGGAATGTAATTTCTAAAGGTATAAAGCAAACTGGAAGTAACTCTTTGTTAGATTCTAAGGAGATATTACAGTTTCACTGTTTTTTTCTCCTATTATCTGAACCTCATGTGAAGAACAATTTAAGATGATTTTAAAAAAAACCCAAGACCCAAAATACACCTACTCCTGTGAAAATTTCAGATGAAAGCAGTTTCAGCACAGCAGCATGTATTTTGAAAGCATGCAGACCCTGCACCTTTGTGAGTTTCCTGTGCCCTTGTTCATTATTGCTGCACTGAGTCTGATGGGTTTTGACCACAACTACTCTTCAAAGCAAGAGAAAAGACCAAATGGGCAGATTGAAGTTGGGAGTTCTTTCTGGCATATATGAGATTGAGATCTTTTTAAAATGGAATGACGTGATTAATGGATAAACTATTCCAATTAATTTTAATAAACTGAAAAGCCCTGCATATTCATAATCAGGTTACTAAGCATGGAACTTTTTTTTTTTTTTCCTGTAGAAATGATTGATCTTAGAGGCAGATTATTCTCAGATTTGCATGCAGATCTGTTATTATGACCTTCTTGTGTCTGGAAGTATCCAGACATTTTGCACCTGTAAAAAGCCAAATGACTATAAGTTAAAAGGGAAGTGGAGTATTATAAATCCCATACCACAGTAATAACTGCATTAGGATTATGGTTCTAAATACATTCAATCCCAAGTATTAACTGAGTGGTGAGGTGTTGATGCTGTGCTATACCACTGGTTCTGGTCTTGTCCTTGCTGTGAATAATCTGGTCCTCCATCCCTGTACCTTTGTTACTGTTCTTTTCTTCTTGGGGGCTGTAGTCTTTAAATAGAAGCTAAAAGACTTCTGTTATTCTCACACTTTTGTACACTGGCAGATAGGAGATGAACTTCCTCAGAACTGTAATGAAATCATTCTGTTGAAAATATGTAAATTTCAGTTTTGTCTTCTGCAGATAAGTAAAATACTGTGTGGAAGGATTATTTTGACTCTATTTATAAAGTACCTGTGAAGTGCAGAACCATCAGCAATGCCTCTGTCTCGTTAGAATTTTTTTTTTCTTGATGACTGTACTAGGAACAGCAGAAAAGAAGAAAACTCTGAACTAAAATTCCTCTTGGGGCCATATAGAAAGAGCATATCACTGCAAGAATTCCATCTGAAACAGACCTGAATTTTTCCTGACTTTGTTGGGCAGGTCCCTGTTGCAGCTTGCGTTTTAGATACTGGCAGAAGGGAAATGTTTTCTAGTCATTCAGTTTCCAGGTGGTTTTATGAAAAAGTTGCAAAGGTGTTGCACCATAGGGTCTTTGAGACAAAGCTATGTCAGTTTCTAAAATTTAATTTATATCTGACATTTTACATAAACCACAACTTTTTAAAAAATTTATTTAATGTTAGCTCCTTAGAGTTTGAAGTTTGCAATTTAATTATTTCTTTGAGACATTTGAATAACTAGTCCTTTGATAGTGTAATTCTAGATGGCATATGCAAGAGTCTTGACCTGCTAGATCATCTCTGCTAGGCCTAGATAAATCTTGAAAATATTTAATTGTGCTTTCACATCGTGCTTATTATTTAAAGTAATCTAAATTTAAACATAGGTGAGGCACGCATAGTTGTTCCTCAGTTAACACAGCTTTTCTGCATGAGGTCAAACCTCAGATATCTGGCTTAACTGTGCCATGAAAAGGGCTACAAATTTAAATCCAGGGTTGATAAATGACACGACTCCTGCTCTGTTTTTCAGGTAAGAAACTGGTCTGAAATATTCCATTCCTACTAGATTTTAAAAATCAGTTGTTAGGGACCAGATTTTAAATGGTGTATTAAGAAATTTTACAGCACCTAAGACACTGCCTTTTAAATTATATTTTTCAGTCAGTGTCAGCATTTTTTGTAGCTATGATGCAACATTTTAGTATTTAAAAAAATCACTCCTTTTCTGAGGGTAGCTAATATTTTTCTCCAACTACTCCATGTACACACACATCCCCACACTACTCCCCAGTCAAAAGTGTATTTGTTAGCCCAGTTAAATGTCTAGGCTAAACATTGCGTGATCAGTCATTCTCTTGAGCTCCTAAATAAATACACTTAGGGGCTGCATCTGACTTGCTAATAATATGTGTAATCTGTGCTGCCTCCATTTCATGGCATTATTCCTTTTGAATACAGCACAGTGTATTCCTGTGACATGTGCCCATCTTATATCAGTAATCCTCAGGCACGTATTCCTTGCACCTCATTAGAAATCAGTAAGGTGCACCTACATTGCTAAACATCTCATATTTTTATACATTATTTGGAGCTTAAGGGAAGCCTTGCTTGTCAACATTTGTACTTAAAAATATTTCTTTTCAAACAGACTGTGTTTGATGGGAATTACTGCAGTGTCAGAAATGACAAAAATTCCTTATGTTCAGCTAACTCTTATTTGAAATTCTGGTCTCATTTTTAAATTCTCATGTACAGAGAACACCAGTGCAGAGCTGTCACCTTTCCTAAGCTCAGGTCAACTGTCAGTTTTCAGACATAATTTCTTTATTTTGGAAATGTTTTGTTTGAGAAAAGACTTGGTCTTTTAACCAGTTCCTGCTTTTCATCTGCTTTTCATGGCAAATGATCACATTTCCCAACCATTTGCAAACAGTGACTGTCTGGCAGGATTTCCTGGATACACATTAGTTTTGAGATTTGAGTAAAAGGTCAACTTTCTGAACTCTGGCGATTAGTGTGGTTATTTGTCCTGCCTTTTCTTCCATGGGAACTGATCAGCTCATACGGAAGGTAGAAATAGTGTCCAAGAAAAATTCATCTGCTAGCTAATCACCTCCACCACGAATCATATTGAAAAAAATAATCCAAGTAGGACATCTCCTGACCTTGGTATAGTAAAACTTTCTGAACAGCTGGAACCAATATGTTTGGAGTCAGAGTTTTGTAAGAAGCTTCTGAAAAAGTTATTCATAACCTGATCCCATTTTTGTCTCTTTAGAGTGAGGTATTGAGGCCCTCACAGCACATAACTCTAAGCTGTGTGAACAGAGGGAAGTGGATAACTAGTGCTGACTGAAAAGAACCATTTCTTTTAGACCTTTTCTTAAATATTCTAAGCTGATCTTCAAAATTAAGAGGGTAATAAAAACAGTTAAACCAACAGATGTTTATAGAAATTCGGCCAATTTTAGTTTGTTTGTTGTGGCTCTGCTGAAAGAAGTGATGGGATTTCCCTCATGTGCATATGCCACGTAAGAGATTGAAGCTATAGAAATTTTTCCATGTTGTGAGGAAACCCTCTAAATGGGCAGTAGGGAGTAGTACAGAAGATACTGATGTTGATATAGAATCCATCAGGCATTTCTTCAGGCCCTGAAAGTGAGGGATGTGTTTGAGTATCATAAGTCCTAATAGATTTCTTAATCTTACAAGGAAGAGGGAAGAGCCATGCTCCACATCCCTTAGCTCCAGCAGTTGTTTGGTTGATTACTTTCCTTTTCCTCACCTTCTGAGGACTTACAAAGAGGGCAACATTCTTTTCTGCCTTTTGTCTGTTAAAGAATTATGTATCTCCAGAATTGTCTGTTTTCCTTACTGTGTTCTCAATAGTGATTAAATGGCCCAAATGGAGGAAATAAGATAAGTCCTGATGCATTCAAGGTCATGGTTGTCTCAGCATTCATTTAAGTGAAGCAGTCTTTTTCCTATTGAATTTATTTTGCAGAGGAAATGCCAAAGGCATCCTGATAGCTGCTTTCTCTGCCTGTGGTGTCTGGAGCCTTTTTTCTGCTATAGGAATGAGATCTGAAAGTTTTGGGTCTGTAGGGTTGGGGCTGGAGGAGAAGAACAAGCAGTTTTGTTGGTTGTTTTTTAGATAGGTCTGGATTCTCACCCTCTCTGTGTCTGCAAGAATGTCACCAGTGCCACTGACTCACAGGGGGGTCAGTAGAGACCTGGGTGAAGGCTTTTTAGACCTTGCAGAAATGCTTGGGCAGTACAACTCCATAAAGTAACCATGTGTTCATGTCCTTATTTACATAGTGCACATGGAAAAGAAATTTGTAGTGTTTATTTAACTTTAAACATGTAGCTTTGAAACAATGGTTCTTATGATTCTGTGATTAATCTACACCTAATAACACTTGAAAGGGTAGCAGGGACCAAGAACCAGAATTTGTGGTTGGATAAAAATAGAAGTGTGATGAATCATGAGCAAGTGACTAAAACTTCAGTGTTTACAGGTACCAGTCTCAAAGTTGTTCCTGATGATATTTCAATAACAAATTATTTTCTATAATACTGAAAGATTTGAGTGTCTTGATATTTTAAATAATTCTACCTACCTCATAACCACTACTGAGGTAGATAAATATAGACCCAAAGTAATTTTATTCATCTAAATAGTTATGTCAGTGATATATTGAATTAAATTTGATGCCTAAACAATATTATTAGTTCGTTTTGTTGTAACTAAATCATAGGAGAAAATGCTTTTGGCAGACCAAGGTCTTATTTACAAAATCTTGTTCTGAAGAGTTGGGGATTTGGGTCATGGAGGGAAAAAAATTTAGTATCTAGTTTGGCTATGAATATCTGTTGTGCTGTAGATACTGGCATTCATATTAAAATATAAATATTGCTGTCTGTGAAGTTCAGTGAACAGAAGTTATTTTAGCTTTTTTTGGAGCTTAATAAATGTACTGATCTGAAAGATGAAGTTGTGAGAATGATCTGTGACTGAGAGCTGCAGTACCACGAACTGCTTTGCAAAAATGCTGGTATTTTGACCAGTGTTCAGTTTCTACTGAAGGAGGATTTGTCTGTTTGGGAAAGGTATTCCTCAAACCAATCTATGTTATTGTTTGGAAATTCTGACCAAGTAGTTCAAAAGCTTGTCATAGGAAAAAGTTAGAACAACTGCTGTGCATTTGTGGAAAGAAATTCTAGAGACTGTGGTAATTATATTTTGTTGTCTTTTTAAGAAATGCTGTTCTCTGTGTGATTACAAAATCAGAAGGTAGGCAGGATTGCAGATGAGCCTACTTACAGAGTAGAAAATAGTTTCATTTCTGCAACAAAAACCTTTTACAGAAGTGTGCTTGAATATATTGCAATGATCTTATGCTCTTGACAAGCGATTCTTCAAATTACAAAGGAAAACCAGTACATAATTGTTAGTTAAATAGCAAACTAGAGTCTTATTGGTATTATGACAATTAATTCAATCCTCTAATTTCTGTGATTAAAAAGGCACCAGTGCTAGAAAAAAACATATTTTGAATTTTTTTTTATTTTATTTTTAATGAATTTAATTTTTTTATGTTAGTGAACATGCCAAAATGCACTATGCTCTGGAAAGATTAGCAGTCATTTTCTGAGAGACTCAGAAAGCAAAACATTAAATAAAAATTTTGATTACAGAGGAGAATTTTGAGACTAAATTCTGTGGAGTCACACATTTCTTTGCCTCTGGCCAGTTCAGTAGAATATAACGTTAGGTATTTTTTCTATAACTTCAAAGGTATTTTGTGTTCTGTTTGCTCTGGGTTGTTTTTCTATCCTACCGTCTGTTCTTGCCTGGGAAAGATTTCCAATGTGTCCTTATAAGGGCACTCTGCGTAGTTGAAGGGGAGATCTTGTTTATGTATTAATTTCTAGTAGAATGCAGAATATGTTAAAGTAGTAACAGCTTGTCTAGAAATGCCACCTTGGTAGTCAAAGAATGTTTATTAGGTTGGGCCACTTCTCCCATTCTTGTTACAAGACAGCACCAATTTATATTTAATGTATGCAAGCGCTGATTGTTCATAAATATGGTCTCTTTTGACATGGCTTTTATACTGGTAAAGTGAGACATTTGCAGCAAGACCTGTTGATAGCCCTCTAGCCCACGTAGAGAACAGATAGAACCTTTCATTCTATAACCTGTTCAACAATTTCAGAAACTGCAGACATCTGAAAATGTCATGTATCGCTCACAAAATAATACTTTGTCTTCAAATTGCTACATATTCCCATAAATAAAATTAATGGTTTTAATAAAATCATTATATGCCTCTTTAAATATGAGTGCCACAGGCACTCATCAAGTAAACAAATTTATTAATGCTATTATATACTGTATACTTTTAAAAACCCTAAGAATGTTCTATATAATAGCTTCATTCAGTACCTTTTTTTTCTTTCTCTCAAGAATTGGGATTTCATCCAAATTCTAAAGGTTAAATTGTCAATAGAACTCAAAGGGTGTTTTGTTTCCATTTGTATAACTAGTTTAATGTTTTTTAAGGCCTCCATGTACACCAACAATGGAATCAGTCAGTTACAGGGGGGCTTAGCAGGACATTCTCGAAGTTCTCTTCACAGCAAATTATGCTGAAACTAATTCAGGAAAAGAGCAACTCTCTTCACTGAAGGAGTTACTTAGCATAGTGTAATAAATATTCAAATACAGATGTAATGTTCAAGCTTCAAGATCAGAGATGATGATGAATACACAGCAGGAGAACAAAGTCCATGGTTCAATCAGTTTAATAATTACATTGTGGCTCCTTGTTAAAGCTTCATGTAATTTTCATGAAACATTATTGGTGTCTAAAAAAGCAAATGCCATGAATTTGATTTGCTCAAACTTGTGAGCTGGAGTACTGCAGAGCGTCGCTTGAACTCCCACAGCAACAAGTGGCTGAACTATTGAGTGTTGCTAATTTCTACGCTCTAAAGGAAAGTGAAAAATACTGGATTTTATATTTGTGTGCTTTTAGTGATGTAAGGAATTATATATTTTCATTCTTTCCAAGTGTTAAACAGCAGAAACAGAATCAGGAGCATGCATCTCTAAGCTCTTCCAACTAATAGCTAAATTTCACATGTATATACTGAGTACACGATTTTTGCAAAATAGAATTAACATTTTGGCTTTGAATAAGGCAAAATTTTGTCCATTCCTTGTTAACAGTGAGTAATGTTGGCATATGATTAAATTGCTGAGGCAGCTGTTTGGGCTGAGATGCTGATTGTTTTGAGGTGTCTGTGGGGACACCTTGAGTGCTTTGCAACAGCTGTGGGCACAAAGTGGCCACACCAGATTACTTCGAAGTGCCAGGAAGTGCTTTGGATGTGCCTGAAGAATAGGCAAAATTCTTCCTTTTCAGAGAGGAAAATTCTTCATAGTAAAACCTTAGTACAGCATGTGTCTTGATGTCTGATTTTGGTGTAAAATGAAAATACTGCTGTAGATTTTTGTTAATCTCTCCCATTTGTCTCTCCTCTGTCAGAAATCACAAGACCAGAACTGACACTGTCCCAGCCATTTCACAGCTGATGCTGTCCTGGCTAAAGGGCACTGTTGAGAGCAGTGGCCTGGCCCTGTCCTCCTCTTTCCAAATATTTTTCTCCACTTTCTTTACTTGGGGCTGTAGGCTCAGGCAGATCAGTCTGTTAATGTGTGTGAAACAGCCAGCAGGATTTGTTTCTGCAGGTCCAGCACGCTGGCCGAGGTGTCCATCCCTCTCCCCTTGGCACCACGAGCTGGGGCAGGAGCAGGGACCGCGGGCACGCTGCCCGCTCGGGGGCACCTTCAGCTGGCACCTTCAGCTACCTCGTGTGTCTTCTATGATTTAGAACGCAGAAAAGAGAAGAGACGTCAAACCTGGTGTTATTTGTAACAGCCCAAGTGCCCTTTGGGCTGCCCCAGACATTTGGAATCATCAAGAAACCTCACCATGTTGAGGCACCTGTGCTAAATAGCAGGGAATACACTGTAGCTGTCTGATTGTCCCATCTCAAAGTATTGTCCAATGAAAGGAGCATCTTACTAATTTGTCAAGTTGTATCTTCACAAGGTAGCTCAAAGAAAGGCCCTAGTCCTTCATCTTCTTTTCATCTGTTTTAGTGCTTGCTGAAAAAAAGGTAGATTTTGGTCTCCATACACTTGCATGAAAGGGTGTATGTATTTGAAAGTAAGAACCCCCTCCACGCTACACTAACGCCTCCCCCCTCATGCCTCCCTGTGATTCGTAATATGAACAGACTCAAAGTGGTAGCTAAAGTCACTGGGAGCCGTGTTTTGAAGACAAAAGCAGCACGTGTTTTGTAGATTCTGGGGCTAGATGTTTCAAAGTACTCCCTGAAAGTGCTGAATACTGTTAAATATGTTGTACCCCTGTCTGTAGAATGGGGATAGCCTTGCAAAACCAAATGGAGATGTCCGAAGTTTCGCTGTGATGATTTTTCTCGTTATCTTTTAAAGATAGTTTATTACACTTGTCACCAGAATGGAGTTTGAAATTTTTACAGTAGGTATGGGATGAAGCTGCATGTTAGTTTAAGAAAATACTTCACAGCACATCAGAAACAGAGCCTTTGAATAGTGAAATGCATTTAGTGAGTAAGACAGGTACTCTGGAAAAAGCGTGTGATTAGATAATTAACTGTGGTATTACAGTGCATGACTGCAAGGGAATGAAGAGAAGCTAGCACTGAGTTAGCTGTGCTCATTGTGTTAATCTTTCCATATTACCTTTTTTTTGGGTAATGTGAATATAAACTAAAAAGAAAGTCTGAGGTAACTGCCAGCCTAATGACATTGATGGTTTGTCTGCACAGTCTGCCATGTAAACTGTTGATGCCAATCAGGAATTTTCTCCAAACATTTTCTATGTAGGTTCATGCCAGTGTAAAGCTCATTGTCTTTAGCAGGATGTGATTCAGATCATAATTTAAGTCTGTTCCATTTCCACTTAAGTTTTAATTTAACAGATCTGTAAACAAGTTACAAGCCATAAAAATTGGCCAGACCTACTGAAATTGCAGGATTTTCAAGCACTTCTAGGAGAAGTGACTGTCTCTGACGTATTTGAAGGTAGCTTCTACATCACAGGGACTGCTGCAGTCTGCTTAAAGAGTCACAGTTATCGAATGTACAGGTGAATGCATGGCATTAGGACATGGTGCTGTACTTTCTGTGAGGTCTTTTCATGTTACAATGGGAGCAGAACTTGGCTCTTGAAATTTTCTAGTCTATGGTGAGAGAAGGGGAAAAGCAGCATGGCAAAGGAAGACATCCAGTTGCATCTAATGACAGAACACTGTATTCTTATGCAGTTGCTGGATCACATCCTGCCTTTCCCAGCAAGAAGCATTCACAAATTCTCTTTCAATATCCAGGAAAACACATAGCATAAGTACAGTTTTTTTTGGTAAGGGGTAATCTAAAATGTTTCTCACCTATTGATTTCCAGTGAACAATAAATTCCTCCTGCTTTTGGATTGGAAGGATGGCAGTAACAGAAGTGCATCCCCAGGTCTGCAGAGCCAGCAGGTGCTGGCGCAAGGTGACCTTGGTGGGACAGGCGCAGGGCAGTGCTGAGGGTGACCGGCTGTGTTCGCTCTGGCAGCAGTTGTTGTGGCACCCCCAGCCAGTCCTCCCACCAGTTCCAACAGCTGCCATAAGCTGCTGTGAAGTACCGCCTAATTATAGCATTTTCTTGATCCTCTCGATCCCCCTCAGAGATTCCTGGCCCTGCCCTTGGCCAAACTCGCCACCTAAAGGCAAGGCACTCCTGGAGGTATGAGAGTGGCACCACTGCTGCTGCCATCCTTAGGGAGGAGGTGGTTTCTGTAGTGAGCAGGGGGTTTGGAGGTCTCAAAATGTCCCCATAAGTGTAACTGCTAAGCATTTAGGCCAGTTTCATAGTGCAGTGTCATATATACACCAAATTCCATTTGTGTCTGGGAGAACTGGAAGTGTGCACATAGGGTAATTGTTTCTGAAGCTAAAAATCATTCCCATTCACATCTTGTGTTTTCTTCACCTGTGACTGTAAGAGATAAAAGATTGCATAAAAAAGATGAGGTTTTTAAGTAAAAAGAAAAAGTGAGGTTTTTAAGTAGATGATACTAGACTTTTACAGATGCCCAGTATTCTGAGAGTTTGAACACAGTTCCCCTTTTGCTGCTGCATCCTGCATGGTGGTGGTTACTGGAATATGTGGGGCTTGACTTTGGCTGTAGTTTTACCAGAAATTGCACCGCAGTACCATGAGCAAGCTCAGACAATAGACTCAAATGTTGTGTCCCTGTGGTAATTTCTTAAATTTAAAAAAACTTCCCATCTGTGTAAAGGCGTATCTGCCACATCACACAGTGTCATAGCAGTGTGAATGGCCTCTGACTTCCAATACACTTTCTTTCTGTGCTGTTTTTGTTTACAGGGACCAGAGGGACAAAGAGAAGGTTGGGCAATGCCTTGGCTGTGCTCCGGGAGATGTAAACAGATTTCCCAATGTTTGGCTTTGGATGTGCTCCAAGGCAGAGTGACTGAGGCTCCCTGGCTGGGGCTCTGAGTCAGAGCTGCGCTGTGGTGAGTCACCAGCTTCCCACTCAGCAGCAGCTTCACTTTGATGTGGCTCGTCACAAAACTCAGCCCCTCTGTTTAAGCCCTGATAAAGTACCCCAAAAAAGCTTGACACTGTTGGTCGAACTGTGTTATTTCTGATGATGGTACACTTACAGAATAATTAGTTTGTCTTTTTCAGTTCCCCTTTTTACATTAGTTGCTCTGAATTTCCTAATACCAGAAAAAAAAAAAAAACTACAAAAAAAACCCAAAAAAAAAAACCAAAACAAAACCCCCCCCCAAACAAACAAACAAACAAGCCACCTCAAAAACCCACGAAAAAAGGTCTGAAAATAGAACCCATTGAGATACATTGCTTGTTGGAGTGCATACAAGCAGAAATAGAATTGGTGTTCCTCATGCTGCTGCTTGCTGATTTAAAATCACTGAGATGTCTTGGCAAGGCTGCAGTGGAAGTCAGGGATTAGAGCCTTGCAGTTACAAAATGCAGGACAAAGCAGCAGCACAAATTCAGAGGAACACTGACATTTCAAAGCAGGAGGCTGACACCCAAAAGGGAGGCATTTAACAAAAGCCTAAGATGCAACAGGTGGAACGGAATCCTGAAGACTGAGTAAAATACTCAGCTGTTTAGATCTGAGCTTTGGTTTAATTTTTCTTTAATGAGGATTTTTAAATTTTTCTTTAATTTTTCTTTGCCACCTGCTGAATTGGAGCACTGCAGGACTTTATGGGTGGGAATGCCATGATCTGAGCAGGTCAGAGAAGCAGTTATGGTAGCATGTTCTCTGTCCTATTTGTCAGATTCTTGTGTATCTCATTTGAGTTTTTTTATCGTTGAGTTTGTAAATATTTAACTTTCTCTGATTTTATTGGAACATGTAAAGCTCTTGTTTGTGTATGGAGACCCCCATCAGTCTCACTCATGATGCAGAAACAGAAGCTAAAATGGACATCTCTGCTTTTCTGTTCTGCTTGTTTATGAATGAAGACCTTGTTGAAAAATGGCCACTTCTGATATTAGGATTTATAATAATAAGAGATGCAAAAATTGCATATGAAAAACTTGAAAGTGAGAATTTTAGTATGGATTTTTGGGGCTGCCTTGTCATATGTTTGAATATGCCTCAAGAATCTTATAAACGTTATAGAATAAGTCATAGAAATTCTTTACTTGTCTACAGAGTTATATTTCAGTATTATAGATGAGGTAAGATATTGTTCAAGTTTGAGGCTCTGTGACTTCATGCACTGTATGCAAGAATTCTTATACTTGAAATGTAAGAGTAAAGAGAATAAAAGCTAAAATGTAATAAAAAGCTAAAGTGATGGGAGAATAAAGTGTTTTAATCCTAGAGAGAAGCAATAGTGAGTGGTTTCATTGTGAATAATAACAAATACTTCAGAAGCTGTGAAGAAAGGAAGTGACTCAGCAGTTTGAGGCTGAGTAACATTCATGTAAAAGTGTGATCTTCTGTTTGAGAATTGTACATTAAATGCAAAATATTAGGAGAAGAAAATGGCTACAGGCTGCATAAAGATGTCACATTTTTCTGTTCTTTAAAAAATTATCTAGGCTCTTTTCTTTTTTTCTCTTCTTGTAATTCACACTATTTTTGGTAATATCTGAGATGTACATCACAATATAGACTGAGTGGCCGTGGTGGCCGTGCCACTAGGGTCTGCAGAAGCAATGGCAAGTTTAAGGTGGAGCTCAGTAAAAATTTTAGGTTGTTCTTTTATGAAAGTTGGATCAAAATGGGTTTCCAGACATAGAATGTTTAAATTTTTATGCCTCTTGACATGTTCTTCTTAAAGACTTACCTTCTTGTACCAAAAATCTAATAGAGGAGAACCCACTTAAGTACAGACAGTAACCTGGTTAGGTGGCTGGGCTTGGAGCCAGGCAATCCTTGAGAGATACTAGACTAATGATTGCTTCAGCATACTTCCTTTTTCTTGTTTCAAATAGAATTACATGCTCATCCTTAAAGTGCTTCTCCTATTAAATTTCTTACAAAACAGATGCACTTCAGTGTAAACTTTCAGCTGCAGCAAAACCATAATTCTTTCACCTCTGAATTCTGTGGCCAAAAATACTTTCATTGTTATTGTTACTTCACTGTAAAATTGATGTGGATTTGTGCATGACTCCACTGTTTTCAGGGGAATGCAAGTATATGAGAGTTTACATACTGAAATGGTAGGTATGTTGTTAACTGCATTGCAATAAATAGAGAGAAGTTGGTGATTACACATGGGTCATGAGGCTGTAATCTTCGTGGTTTGGTAGTGGGATTATATGATGGCATTCTTGGAAACATATAGAAAGACTAGTTTTCATAATGTGGAAAGCAAGAAAGCAGTTGGATTTGGCAAGACAAATACTTGTCTTTTCAGTACTCAGGAAAATTACCATTGCTGAATGAGGAATGGCCATATATTGAATATGTAGGAAAAGACTAGTAGGACAAGAGTAAACAACTTTCAGACTATTAAATAATCTGAAGATGAGTGCGTATTACATATTTTCAGTATGACAATAGAATTGTTCAAGTAAAAGTAATTATTCAAGAGTAGAGCAAAAAGAAATTAGAACAGCAGGGGCAGATGATCAGAAGAAAAAGTGAGCAACCAGGTGATAGATAATTTCAAGTGGGTGAGGGTGAGATGACAAGGGCAGATGTGGAATAAGAAAAATAAATAGGACTTCCGTGGCATTATGCGTAACTGTCTATATAATATACCGGGTATTTTATGTTGAACTTGTATCTTTTCTTTCTCAGTCATATAGAAAAAATTACAACGTGGCAAGATCCTCGAAAGCCTATGAACCAGGCGCTGAATCACCTTAGCCACCATCCTGCAGCCACGTCCACACCGGCACCGCAAAGGACCATGGCAATGTCTCAGCCAAATCTCAGTGAGTACTGGATGGCATCTCTCTGGTCAAAACACAGAAGAGATAGGAGAGACACCACCTTGATTTGTTTGTCAAAGTAATTTTTGGTTCAAGAAGGTAGTTCTGATTCTGTTATCAAACCTAACAGTGTGTTCTTCCCTTCATTTACTTAATTTTCCCCTCTGTAGACTTGGCAGCAAGTGAATTTGTACTGTTTGAGGTGAAATTCTAACATCTTGTGGTCTATTTTAGAGCCTCCATGGCTTTTTGGTGTAGTGTTAGACATAGAAAACTAAGTTCTGTCTGTGCTTTTCTGTTCTGAGGTGGTATGAAACTCCCACAAGCCCTCCATATCATGTCCAAGCTGTTGGATAGCTTGTCCACAGTTAGTCCTGTGTTTCTTCAGGTCAGAAGGTGTAGCTGGTTTGCTTGTTAGTTTGTTTATGGTGGTGGGGCTTTTGCATAGTGAGGTTCTGCACTGGAAGCAACTTGCAAACTACTAAAAAGTCTTTGCAGTATGAACTACCCACAAAATTCTTATAACTGGTGTGGTTCCCTTGCTGTTTCTGTTTAGCACTTCAAGTGTAAATTTAATTGTCAACTTACATACATCTGATATTGCCAGATTTAAGCCTTAGTGAAAATAAAGCCATTAAACCTCGAAAATTTTAAAGCAAATTTGTAAATTGAAGAAAACATTTTCATGTGTAATTGAGAATTACAGATAATCCCTAATATTTCACTTCTGGAGCTTTAACTTTTCTGCTACTCAAAAAGATGAGCTTACAGGCTCAAGATGCCAAAAAGGGAGACTTAAAAACACATAGCAGTTTCCTGTTCTGGTTAATTTTTGATAATTGATCTCATGATTTCTTGATTGTCCACTTGTTCATGAGTGCTCTCTCTTCACATGCCAAGAAAACGCTGAACATTTGTCTGCTAGTGATCACCAATAGAAGTACTGCAATATTTACTTTGGTCATAAATTTATAAGAAACACCTAGGATCTCTGAGATAATTAGCTTCAGTTCTTTTTTCTACCTTTGTCTCAACTGCTTTGCTTGCATGCGTGAAGTAAGAGTGTTGGTTACATTACAAGAATTAGTGGGAAGTAGCAAACCATAATGTGAGAGTGGATATCTGCAGAAGAAGGCTGAATAAAATCTGAAAGGTTCGGGTATCTGCAGAGTGTCGTAGCACATGGTGAAACAAACAATTGCTCTGCTGTGGCTTCAAACCACAGCTGCGTGTGGGTCAGTCTGTTTATAGCAGTGCTGGGATGGCTGAGAGGTAAGAATAGGACAGCAGGGTTTTGTTCATACCAACTCCTCCACTTATGTTAACATCTGTTGCATTGCCCCTAGTTAAAAAACAGCAGTGCCATAAGTCAGGACACTGTACAGAATATTTTTCCCCCTCAGTTTATTAGTGGAAGTGAATGAAAGCCAAATCCTGGACTAAAACCCATGTATACTGAATTTTAGAGGAGGGTCTTTCTTGAGATTCAAAGGATTAGAAATAAAAGTCTATACCTAATGAAAAGTCTGTTCTTGAAGGTATTTCATGTGCCCAGTAAGGGTATTTCCACAGTCTTCAAAATCTCTCCCATTAAATACAGTCTGTATTTCATTCAGCATCCTTCATATATGTGTGTGTATATATATATATATAATATGAGGTTCTACTTTTTGTGTAGGTTTATATGCAGTTCTTGGCATAGTGGTTCAAATATGTGATTGAATTTCCCACTAGAAATAGTATGTAAAAATCTGCACAGTATCTGTATTTATTTAATCCAGAAAAACGTTTCACCAATATGTCTTGGTGAGCTTTTTCTTATTTTTATGGCTTTCAAAGGCACACTAAATGTGACACTATTTTATTAAAAATTATATCTTGTAAGATTTAATCTAGAAACTGTGTGTATATGCATGTATATACACAGAGCAATTACACAGAAAGATTGCTGTAATCCGCACAGAACACTGCAGCCTCTGAACACTTCACATGGCAGTTTAAAATATATGTGACTGTCGTTTCCAGTGCTAAAGTAGAATGTCTCTATTTTTAAATTGCTGTGGCCAAAAGGAAGAGCCTTTGTGCTCCCCTGTGCTGGCAGTGCAGCTGCTCAGCCCCATTTTCCTGGCTCTGCTCCCTCGGCAGGGGCAGGGCTGGAGAGGGGATGGAGCCCACGGCTCGCAGACGTGACAGGAGCAGTGGGAGCTGCATCCACACTACTCTTCTGGCCCTAATTTTGTGACCCTGCAGCAAATGAGGCTGTGCATCTGTCTTTTGCCTTAGCTTTTTTTTTTGTTGGTTTTTGTTTGTTTGTTTGTTTGGTGTTTTGGTGGTTTTTGTTTGTTTGTTTTTGTTTTGTAAGGTAGGACCTGAAAGAAGTTTTTCTTTTGAAGATGTACCACTTAAAAGAAAAGGATTTAAGTATTTCAGGTCTTCACATTGATCTGCACTTCCAATTACTAGCACATGTGTTTTCCTTGTGCTTCTTATGAAGAGGAGGAAAATATGGTTTGTTTTGTACAGCTTGTTGCTTTGGTTTATAAACTTTCAGCAATATTTGCTGGGAATTGTACAAAGGCACTTATAAACATTTTATCAAAGCACAGAGTGTGACCAAGTGATACCAAATCATAGTATGCCTGTGTTGGAGGCATACAAAAGGATGTAGTGAAAGTTGGTTGAAGTTAGTAGTTATACTTTAAAAAAATCTGCTGTATTTTTCTAGCTTTTCTGTTACTATGGTTTTATGATGCCTATTCAGCAGCTATAAGTGAACGCTTCATTAGTTAGTTTTCACAATAACATTAAAAGCACTGCCTTTTAAATGTTACAGAACAAAGGCACTGGGTGTTTTTTCCTTTGCTGTATCTTGTTGAATTTACAGGAAAGTAATATATGCTAGGCAAGTTTCTGTGCTCATTTATACACCACAACTAAATTCAGTGACATTTCATGAATGAAAAGGAAAATTTGTCGCATAGATTGAAAACATGTTCTTGCAGGTTAGCATATATTTAGACTTGTTCAATTTGTTTTTTCTTAACATTTTACCATTGTTGTTCTAAGATGATTTGTAGATGTATATACTAAAGAAAGCACAGCATTAACAGGAATGTTTTGTGTATGTTTTGTTGTTGGAAGCAAAGGGAAAGTGATCAGCCTCAGACTGAAGACAAGCAGAAACAGTGTATTTCTTGCATCTTCTGAAACTTAATTTTCCATGATGCTGAATCTGCAGAGATCCTAATTTTCCACCCATTCTAAAAGAGTATTTTCCAGCTGATTGACGAGGTATTAGATATCTTGTGCCAATCAACTAATGCAGTAGAATCAAGGGCCATTTGTGGAAGGTTTACTCTCAATCCCTGTTTCAGTTGTCAGGCCGAGGTCCCTGAAGAAGGAGAGGGATCCGCAGGGGCCCCCTGTGCCCGGGAGGAAGGTGAGAGCAGCTGCCGTGCTGAGGGTCCCGCTGCTGCCTCAGCCTGAGCTGCACACGCCCTTCTGCCTTCATGGCATTCCCTGCTGTAAACATATTGTGCAGGATGATTTTGGACTACGTGCAGCAAGATTTAGAGGAAAAATTAGGTCCTTACAGAATTTTCTTTTGCAAGATTTTTTAAATTAAATGCTACTTTGTTTTGTAGTCTTTCTCTATTCTACATTAAGCGACACTCAAAACCATTGTTATTTCCATCTTTCTCCCTTCAAAGTGTTTTAAACAGATTTCTTTTGTGATTGTACTCTTCATCCAGTGGGCAAGCACAATCTGGTCTTCATTTAAATATTTTCCAAATTTAACAATTTGCAATTTACTTTGCCATAAAATAATGAACCCCTCTAAAAGCATTTACGTTTTCTGTATAATTTAGCTTGAATTTATATGTGAACTCCTTAAAGAGCTCATACAAAAAGAACATACCATCTGCAAAAAACCTCAGAAGACTTCTTGCCCACCCTGTGGCAGAGCTGGATGTGGGATTTGGAGCAAATAGCAGTTGCAGGCTGCAAGGCGCAGTTACTCTACGTCCCGTGTGAATGACAGAAATGTGTGTTAAGCAGTGCCCAGAGTTTGCTGGTTTGTGAGTTTTGGACACTGCTACTATGTGAAAAGTCCCTGAGTTTGTTTGGGTGTGGATAGGGGCTTTCAGTTTATCTAACTGTGGTTAAAATTGGTGTTTGGTCTAACTCACGCTGCCAAAGCCCAGCCAGGTGGGGTGTCCCTGATGCTCACTACTATCCCTGTTTCCTTTCTTCACAGTGGACACTCCAGCAGCAGCAATTACAGAAAGGTGTACCTGGTTTTACTCTTTCTGGTAAAAGGGAACTTGTGTGATGGGATTGATGGGCAGAAAGGGTTTTAAATGCTGTAGTTACTTATGACCTGGCTGTCAGGGAGGGAGTGACAAGGTCTGGAGCTCAGGAGCTAGCTGTGTTCATGTGAATCTTCTGCTTAGAGCTGAGACATCTTCTCTTACCCTCTCTGTTTTCTCCCTTGCAATGTCTTATTTTCCATGTAAGTTTGTACAAGATGGTCTTTCAAGGTCCCTGCTGACTGGAGCTGTTCTGCAGTGGTGATTTATAGTATCTGTTGGCCCAGATAAGGCTGCCTTCAGAAAATGTACCTGGATCACTTTTAATTCTGTACACTGACATAGTAACTTATTCTGTACACTGACATAGGAACTTATAAATATATATTATCTTAGGTTCTGCCATTAATATGTACGTCTGCAGGGAAAAAAATCATAAAGTGTTACAGTTCCTGAGATTTTCAGTGTTCCTGTAATCTAGCTATATCTGGAGCACATTGTATTACTTTATCTCTGTGATACTGGTTTATCAGCTGTCTGCCAGTCACATCCTCAAGGAGATTTGATAAGAACCTCATTAGTGGACTCATTCAGGTGTACTGAATGGGAGGACAGTTGCTGGGAGATCAGTATTGATGTTGTGAGCTCACAAAGGTGGAGATGCCTGTTCTGAGGTAAGGACGTCTTTCCTGGATGAGTTTCCACACATGGCTGAGGCCCTGCACAAGTTATGGTTGTGTCCATCACAGAATAGCTTAGGTTGGAAGGGGCCTTGCAAGAGCTCTAACCCAGCCTCTGCTGAAAGCAGGGTCAGTGGTGGCACCAGAGCAGAAGCTCGGGACTTTGTGCACACAAGTGTAGAAATCCTTTGTGACAGAGAAGAAGGTCCTAGTGCAGTTCTCATGTGTTCATCAGGAAGGAGACTGGCACCACAAAGGAAATGGATGTTCTATCATCAGCACTGAGTGGAGCAGTGTCAGAACATGTCCCACACCCACGCACACACGCAAACACTTAAGAATGGAGAAGAATTTCTGGCAGAGGGAGAAGGGTGCCACATGTATTTTAGTTTGTTCTTGACATCTCCACTTTCACCTGATCAGATTATGTGTAAATACTGACTATAAGAAACATAACATGGCTCATCTCTGGCAGAAGCTGGTAATATTTATCTTCATATTATAAATCAACCAGTTCAGGCAGGAAGCAGTGGAAAGCCTGATGTTAATTTGTTTAGGGTCCCTGTATGCATTGATCATGAGAATTCAACCACTCTTACTTCTTGTATCAAACTCCAGGTGAAGAACTATTTAATTTTTGGTTTCCTCCTGAAGAAAAGAACCTTACTTCAGAAGGTACTCTGTCAAGACCCCCAAGCAGGCATGACCCAAGTGATACAAACAGGATAGATTTCACTATTTATTCACTGGTTCTCTAAGATGTAGGACATTGGATATTACAGATTAGAATTTTTTATTGTGAAGAGCCTCTGACGCTTGTTGTTTAATAGAAAATCATCCATGAATCCAAGTTTAGCTTTCAGCTGTATTGGTAATGGTATTTCAAATGGGTCTGGACAACTGGGAGTTATAGCACTTTACCTCTGCTCTCATTTTTTTTAACTAGCCAGGAAATCCAATCAAAAACCAGAGCCAAAATCCTGTCTAGGAACAATAAACATGTGAACCAAAGTTTCCATATCCTGCCATGATAAAAGAGGTGTAGCTACTATTGTTTAAGGATGATAAAAGGTAGTTTTGGTAACTATGTCAAAGCAGTCTCTGGAGATAAGAACACAGAAACTCCCAAAGTGTTCAAAACCAGATGATATGTATTTTAGTGTTCACTAATGTCCATGAAGAGTGTTCACTAATGTCCAGGATTCTTTAAGTCTTGGTTTGCCTTGGCTAGAAATGTGTGACACTGAGAGGAACATGTTTTTCCCTCTCTGTTAGTCCATGCCCTCGTACCACCTGCGCGGTGGAAAGGCTTCCTGTTCCAGATCATTTTTAATTACTGGATATCCTGAAAGAAGCAAACACAATTCTTTTGTGATCAGTGTGAATAATCTTGGCACCTGTTTCTGATGATTACTTTCTGAGACTTGAAAGCATTATAGAGGACTTGCACGTTCATCTGTGGGAATGAGTGTTTTGTGATGCAGCTCTCAAAAGAAATGAGGGGATTTTGGTAGCTTGCAATTAAAACCTCTAACAAGTAATTTATCAGGCAGATTTCAAATGGAGTAATCTATTTATGTTTCAGGATGGTGGTTGATAGGTACAGAGTCTAATAGGAAGTAACTTCAGTATCAGATAAATTAAATCAAAGGACATATGCCTTTAAACCAGCAACTGACCATCTAGTAAATCTGCATTGCTAAAGTTTGATGTATTCAAGAGAGATGTTGGCATTTTTTCAAATTCCAATAATTTTTAATTTTGACAGAAAGAAATTCCTGTTGGTGTAAGCATTTCCCCTCAAGGTTAGTAATCCTAACATGTGCCAGTGCAAAGTGGAGGGTCATTTCCACAGTTTCAAAGTGAATGAAATGTAAAAGCTGAAGACTGCATGAAGCAAAAGTAAAAATAATTTATTAAATATTTTAAATCTAATGGTCATCAGTAAATAATCATTAGCATTAAAGCTATCTGTCCACTCAAGCAGCTTCCATCATCACTTTTTGTTACTGATTTACTGTTAGAAGTGCTTGCAGAGTAAATCTCCAATCTTTTAAATTACTTCCTGCTAAATCATAGCTTTGATGTTGAACCTGCAGGTTGTTTGTTTTGGTTTTTTTAGTCTTAAATCACTGAAGATGGGAAAGATTAATTAAATGTGGGTATCACAGACCTTAACAGTTGAAACTACTGAGAAATTTCTATATAGCTATTTTCAGCTCAGAAATCTGAATAAAGGAGTCTCTGTGCACTGGGATAGTGCAACTTTTTGCTTTAATACTTTACAGATTTTTGGAACAAAATGCACCAGAACTGAAAAGCAGCATTTTTTGCTGACCTTGTTAGAAGGCTAATGCTTCTTTCTGGGAAATAAATGAAACAAGCATTTCTTTGTTGGCTGAAGTGGAGTGAGAAAAGGAGGGGAGCCCAGTCTTTTTTTTTCTTTACAGTGTCGTGACTAAGTCAGAACTGTAGTATGGCTGGTTTTTCAGTTTTTTTTTTATTTTTTTTTTTAACCTTTGTAGACATTTGTTTTTCATCAGACTGTGTTGCATGAGACCTGGCTTTTGCTAGCTCATCTGAATTTGGTTCTGGGCTGCCTAAAGAGCAGAAAGACCCTCAGTTGCATCCAGACACTTCTGACAAATAATAAAAGTAGGTGCAATCAGTTCAATGCATATGTCAAAAATGATTGACACTTGCATGTTTTGGCTTCTGCAACTTGCAGTGTCTCTTGTCCACAAAATGATCCTTGCCTAGTATATAGCCAGCAAAGTCATAAACAGAAAGGTCTCCTACAATGTCAGAAAACCTAAGTCACTAGGATATCATTATTAATTTAAAGGCAAACAAAAACAATAAAAGAATTTTTTTTTTCTAACTGGAAAAATAAAACCACACAGGTCTAATGATGTAAACTAAATAGTTGCAATTTCATGGGCTGCAATGGAAGTGTGGTCACATAGTTCAGGTTTGGAACTTAGCTCCATGTTTTTATTTGCTTTCATTTGGGCTGGATAATTGCATAATGGGTGTTTACTGAAAGCCTCACTTCATTTTGCAAAATAAATTAGGTTTTCCCCAAGATAAGTGAATTTAAGGGCACCCTGTCTGCTGTAATGATGATACTTTTCTCCTCTTATGTTAGAGCCAGTCTCCTTTGCCACAGAGTGGTAGATTTGAGCTTTTGAATATTTTTTTTTCTTTGCAGAACTTTAGAAATGTTACACTGGAGTCCCAGACCCTGCCTAGTGAATTGAAGCTTACTGAAGACCAATTGTTTTTTTCCTTTAGTAACTTTTTGACCTCTCAAAACCAGCCTAATGATCCCAAGGCTCTGCAGAGCTCTGGCTGAGAGGAGCTGTTAAGGGTCCCTGGTGTGTCTGATGGTGTCAGAGTGGGGTCTGTGTTGGGCAGTCTAGCTGAAATGTGAACTGCAGGTTTTTCTTTTTTAATCCAAATACCGTTGTGTTCCTCATACCATTCAAATAGAAATTCAGAGCTGAAATATAAATTAAAGCAGGCATTACTAAAACCTCATAAATAGCACAACAGATGTGCCATATGATTATATCACGAGGAACAGTTTTGTGGGATGTCATTGTTTGCTCACTGGGGCTGACACAAGACTTTCGTTGGGCTTGTTCAGACAAGTGAACAAGCCCAATGAAGTGACAAGAAGTTACCAGCTGTATACCAACCCACTTTTACTGCCTTGGTTCAGTTCTGGTTCAGTTGAGCAGCCTCAGGAAAAGCACTGAGGTAAAATATTTACTTAGGTAAAATATTTTTCACAAACTAAGCTCAAGTATATTCCACAAGGGTAATTTGTCCATTGTTGGGATTCTTTTTATTCTACCAGTGTATTTAAAGATTCACAATTAATTTGAAGTCTAGACAGAATCAGACCCATCAAGCATGCTTGAAAGTATTCCAGATACAACATTTTTCCATTTTCCCTATTCATATCATTGTAACTCTACCATTAAGAAGAGACACTTAGTTTATTCAATTATTTTTTTTGTTGTTGTTTGAAAAACTGACACAGTGAAAATTGGTAAAGCTGTAAAAAGTCTTAGTCCTGTAATAACTGTATCATCACACTTTGCCACACTTCTTTTGAAGAGGCTAGTGTTCTGCCTGGGTGCTGGGGCTTGCCCAAATAGGTAGGGTTTCAGGACAAAATCTACCTGACATTACCTATAGTGTTGCATATAAAATTGTATTAAGATCTAGCCCAGCTCTGACAGAATTAGAATCATCAATTCATTTGGGTTGGAAAAGCTCAAAGAAGAGTGAGTCTAACCATTAACCCAGCACTACCAAGGCCACCGCTGACCCAAATCCTCAAGTGCTACAACCACACAGCTTTTAAATTCCTCAAGGGGTGGATCACTGTCCTGATCAGCCTGTGCCACAGCTGCCAAACCTTTTTTTGGCAAAGAAATTTTTCCTAATATCCCATCTAAATTTCCCGTGGGATGGCACATTGGCATCAATCTGGTTGCAAGGATGGTTTAGATCTGTCTGGATGCTTTCCACAAGGTCCAGAAGGATTTATTAGTGTGGGCTTTGCACCACCTACAGGTAGTAAAGCTGCCCTTAGATCCAGACTGGCCCTGGAGATAGCCCAGGATTAATTCTCACCTGGTCCATGCAGCTGGGCCTGATCTGCCTTACTAAGAAATCTAACGTGGGTCCTGAAAAACCATAGAGTTAAAATGTTGAAAATTCACTATGTTTCACTCCTGGCTTGTCTGAAGGATTTCAATGCTGGACGCTATTCTTAGCACCATAAACAGGGAGAAATTTGTCTTGGTAAGTCAGGAGTGATACCTCCTGTCTGAGATGACAGGGCATTCTATTAGCTTTGTGACTTGTTGTCACCAGAGTGACACACAGAGAGCTACTCAGACTTAAAATTTCTTTCATAGCAGTTCTATGAATAAAAATGTCCATCTCACAGAGAATTCTGCTCTGATTGATAGTTTCTGAATTTAAACAGAAAAGGTTATGCTGATTTAAGAAACATTAACCATCTAGGCAGCACTGACTTCCTCAGCAATAGCCTTCTGTCAGCAAGTGAAGGGGTTTGCCTGGGTATAACTCAGGTTCGCTTACTAAAGGTCCTGTTTCTAATCCTGCCATCTACAATGTTCTTCCCCTGTCAACCTTGAGAATATCCTACCTTAGGTGGAGGACTGATGGGTCATATCCTAACAGAAAAAAATTCAGTTTTTAATTGGAAATTACTTATGGTAATAATAATAATTTATTTAAATCTGTCAATAAAGAAAATGTTAAGTTGAAATGTTAAGTTTAACTAGCTTATTGTCTATTATAGGCACACATATTTAGGAATTTTCAATTTTAAAAAATGTTATTTACTAGTTAATTAGGTAAATATTTGAACATACCAGGGTAAATAGAAATACTTGTATTGTAAGTATTCCTGTTTGATACAATCAGAACATTGAAAATCATTTATTAAGCAATTGCTAATGCAGATCTTGCCAGATGGAGTAGTTTCTGTCAATCACTTGAAGTACAGTAATTCTAATAATGCATTCCTGTAAGTGAGCGGCATGTGTCCTGTGCCCTGTGTTATGTGAAAGTTCAGCTCTGCCCAAGCTCCATGAGCTCTGTCTTTCCCGCAGTGATGAACGCCCAGCCGCAGCTGCCCCCCAGCACAGCCCTGCTGCAGCAGAGCCGCCCCCCGCAGCCCCCAGCGCTGCTGACCCTGCCCGGCGCTCTGACCACGCAGCAGCAGCAGCAGCAGAAGCTGAGGCTCCAGAGAATCCAGATGGAGAGGGAGCGAATTCGGATGCGTCAGGAGGAGTTACTGCGACAGGTAACACCAATGATACACTTAGTTCGATCAAGAGCTTTTAGCTCAATGCACCCAAATTTTTAACAAGTACGCTTAGTAGCTTTGTTACTTTATGTCAAGACTAACTATGGCTTTACAGAATGGTAACTGTCACCCTGATTCTATAGCGACAGGTAACCAAAAAGCTAATATAAACAGATAATTTCATTTTTTTTCCTCAAAACTAGCACTGAACAGAACATGGGGTTGCTATCAGTCAGAAGTTACAGACCTGGCATCTTTCTTACCAGCCTTAATAGTCATGTAAGGGCCAAATTCTGTTCTGTGACTGTCCGTAAGCAACTAGGGCAACTAACACTGATTCAGGTGCAGTTTAACTTGGTTTGCATAGGAGACCACGTTCATACTTCACTGACGATAAAGGAAGAACACATGGAATTGTTCTTGATTACAGTCTGTACTCTTAATTTCACCATTTGCCTTTTAGTTAAAATAAAATCACATTCACATCTTACATGAATACCTCTGATCTGAAGACTTTTCAGAGTTGATTATTTATGGATGTTTTGCTTATTGTTCTATTTCTTACATTTCAGCTCTATATAATGACTCATACGTTAAAAAATAGATATGTGATTTCCTTTATACTCCCTTAAGAAAACAAAGTTTTAAGAATTGTATTTCATTTGTTACAGACAAGTCCACCAGCGGTGTTGTTTGTATGGTGTGTTAATTGAATTCCTTAGTGGAAAAAAAAAGATAATCTGTTTCCCTCATTAACAGCATGAAAGAAGTCCACTTTATCAAGAAACATACCATTATTTGTGGCCTTGCAGATGCTGCAGTTACCAGTTCTAAATACCTTTAAAAACTTCCACAAGATTAAGGTGGAGGTCTCTGACATGGTCAATGGTCTCAAGTCTTTTGTGTAGCTTCTCTTTTCCCATCAGGAGCTCATGACAGAGATGAATGTGAGAAGAGAGTGAGGGTATTTAGTACGCGCTTAGTCATGAGTGTCATCATGCTAGCAACATATTTTTACTCTCTTTGGCTCTATTCTTGATTCAAATCAAGCAAATTAGGCTTCAAAACAGGTGTACCATTAACACAAGGGAGGGTTTTGCTGCTTTGCTGACTTTGAAACCAATACATTCACAGCACTCTGCAGCTGTGCCATGCTCTGTCAAGACTTCCACTTACTGTGCCCAGTACCACCCTGCCCTTGTAGTGTTTTTGGAAGCTCCGCATTGCATGAAGCAATACAGCGTCACTTTGCATTACTGAAGTTTTTACAACTGGTGTAACTCTTAGGGAGGAAAGCAAGATGCAAAATCTTCTTCCTAACAGAATGTTGGAACTTCCTTCCAGTAACCTCAGAATCCTGAACCCTGGCAGCTGAGGGTGCAATTATCCTCTCGGGTCATCAGTGTCCAAGTACAGTTACTCCTGTCCTGACCCTCCCTTGCTGTTTTTGCTTTTCTAGTGTAACCTATCTAAGGGAAAAATGCTGAGTAAGGGTGTATGCTGCTGTAGCAGCTGTGAGGAGGTGCAGAGCATTTGAGTGAGAGGGGGAGGATTCTTTGGAGAGTCAAAAACCTTTCAGCCCAGTAGCAGCTGCTGGCTCCCCACAGCCATTCCTGGCAGCAGCTGCTGGGGTGGAGCAGCATGCCCAGCCAGGAAGAGCTCATAGCTCTGGAAGCTCTTGGGTTAGGGAATTTCTTTCCTTCTTTTTCCTCCTCTTCATGTAGTTGCTAAAACCCTAGAACTCCAGAATGAGTACATGCCAGAAGGGCAGCATTTCAGAAAACCAGCATGGTAGCATCTATTTAAAGGTTTCCATACTCAGTTTTATCATTTTATAAGGAGTTAATGTTCTTTTATGCTAATTTGGTTTTGCCAGCTTTCAAAGGAAAAGAGAGCGTCTGCCTGCTACTTAAGAGCTTCTTGGAAATGGAAGTCGGTAGAGATAATGTCAGTCAGATATCTCTGAAGAGTCCTGCAGAGAAGGTGCCCCAGCACTCCTGTGTGTGCACCAGGGTCGTTACACACTGTATTTGTGCATACGTTTGAAGGGTACAAATAATCCCAAAAAGGCAACACTTCTCAGAGGCTTCTTTCTGGTCCAGGGCTGCTATTGCATAAATTGTCCACAGGCTACAGAGGTTTAGAAGAGGCTGAAGAAGCAGTGGAGGAACATGCAGAGGACCATTTATCGCTGTTTTGTCCTCGCAGAATAGGCCTTTACTGGCCTGCTACAACCTGAAGAGAAAAATGCCCCACTGTGCTCCTTCCACTGCACAGACTGGCCGAGGGTGTGATTTACTGGTGGCACAGGCCAATGTCTGCATCTCTTGCTTTCCACCCTAAGTATGAGGACTGGCAGAAGAGGAATTGCATCTACCAGGAACATAAATGCACTATAAAAATGTTCTCGCTCATCTCCCCCAGCTGGAAATGAGAGTTTGGCAATTAAGGGTGAAGCTCAGATCAGTTCTGCTGAGAAGAGCTCCAGGAAATGTGACAAGAAATTTCTGTGCTTGTCTGGCATATAGCTAAAAAAGGGTTTACATCAGAACTGTGTTCTGAGGCAGTGAATCATTCATCTCACTGTAATGCTGTGAAGCTTTAAAGTGTTTTGACATTTTTGACACATGAAGTTTTTTACATGACTTTGTGATGTCAGAATACTCTGGGGTTTTTTATTTTGTTTTATTTTGTTACTTATTTTGAAAGTCTTCTTTGGATTTATGTGTGTCATAGTGCCAAGCAGATCATTAAAGGCATTTGGCCCTTTCTTAGCTGAATGCCAGAGATGGTCTCTGCCAGCCAAAGTGGAGGCACCCTCCTACACTCAAAGACTGAGAGCTCACTGGTGTAGCTGAGACTGATATTGGTGCTCACAGGGCTGCGAGACATCTCTGCCATTTTTTGCCAGACTTTCATCCTAAGGAAGGAGATTTACAAATATTATTTTTAAAAACCTTGGAGTCGTGCTTAGAATGGAGAACAAGACGTAATAGGGTATCATGAATCTTTGGGTATTGTGTAATTGATCCATTTCTCCATTACCGTTGCTGTAATGATGTCAAAGGAGCAAAGGAATCTGACATCTGTAACAGTACTAAAATTGCAATGTGACTTCTGAACTACTGATCTACAGCAGAAGAACATATGTCACGTATGGTGGAGCCAATACTCTGCTTCCCCAGCCAACTCTGACTCTAGTGTGCAAGAGTCTGTTGTTCCACATTTTAAAAGTTCACATGGAGTTAATAGTGCAAGCAACAGGCAATACATTGAAATAAATAACGGGAAGTGAGCCATTCCCCAAGGGAGAGTCAATCAAGTAATTCTATAATAAATACGGTGTTTTTTGCAACCAAGAAGAGACAGGAAAGTAGATAATGTAACTGATAGAGGGAGTTTTATTTCATGGTGCTGCAGGCTCTTCAGCTTACAGATGTTTTGCTTTGGAAGGCCTGCCTAAATCTCATTCTTATATTTTTAAAAAAGTACTGAAAATATCTGCATGTATACAGCTAAAAAAAAATCTGCATGTAGACACCTTCCCCTTCTCTAAGGTTTGTACATTTTCAGATTCCAGATGATTAAATTTGAAGTAGAAATGTCACCATTAAAATTGTCACTTGACAAATTTAATCATAAACATATCATACATAAGCTACTAGGAATCTTTAGAATGTTTGTTCTTAACACTTGCTAAATACTGACACCATCTAATGTAAATTATAATTTATCAATGAATATATTGATAATTTTGTTATAAAGGAAGCATTGTTTTTATGGGCACCAACATGTGTAACATTTTCACAAAGAGACCAGACCATTCCTCCTCAATTAAACAAATAATTGAAAACATTGTAAAACATCATGTTCTAGCCTTGAAAACCTGTTAATCCTTTCTGTACTGGGGAGACTGAATGATTGAATCAGAGGAGAGAAGTTTTCTACTGGGATTTAAATGGAATATTTACTTTGCTTGTTTCTTTAAAAAAAAGTAAGTTGAGTTAATTATGGTAAAAATAGACACAGATTTATTATTTTAGGGTCTTAGGATTTTTGTTTGGAACATCCAGTTGGAATCAAGACAACCTCTATATAGAATCCTGTACCACTAGATGTCATGTGTGTTTCACAGAGATAATGCTGGAAGAATTTATTTTCAGGAAGAGTTGTAAAAGTTTGGCTCAGATCAGTTGTTTGTCATCCTGCAGATAGCAGACATGAGACAGATCATTAAGCAATTACTTATTATTAGGCAGACTGTTCATTCTAAAAATTATTGAATCACACTCTTGGTTCCAGTGGTTTTCTTGTAACACGTTAAGTACTTTGTGGTAGCTTTCTGTGGTGCTTTAAGCCAGCATAGGTGGGCATGAAAGACACTGTCTGTCTACATCATGGTTTTCTTCATATCAGTGTAAACACTCATCAGTGACATCACTCAGAACTACTTTCCTTCTTCAGTGTATATGTTATGTGTTCACTTGTTACAAGAATACAGTATTTCTGAGCTGTTGGAATAACCCTTCCCATGTATTTATTTGTCTTTTCAGGAAGCTGCTCTTTGCAGACAACTTCCTATGGACTCAGAAAATATGGTCCCAGTTCAGACAGCTGTGAACACCCCTGCTATGACACAGGACATGAGGCCTATTACAAATAATGGATCCGATCCTTTCTTAAACAGGCAAGTTCATTCTTCTTCATTAGGCAATTGCTTCTGTTGCCTTCTCTAGACTCTTACAGCTTTCTCTCTACAATAGTCCCTATACTGTCTTCTTTTTTTACTTACTGTAAACAAGGGGGTATGGCTGAGTGGCTGCCCTGAATTCTTTCAGTTTATGCTTCAAGAAGGAATCTTAACAAAAGCAATAAATTGTAACAGGTGGTTTAAATTCTCTTGTTAGTGTATGTAGAAGACTAGGTAGAATAGTTACCTAAGTATAAATGCACGCATCTTTTTAGGCTGTCAGAACTGATTTCAGCTAGAGTTACATATGCATGTGTGTATTTCAAAATTTAAGAGTGACCTTGATTAAATTACTTGGTTGTTTGGGCTGATGCGACCCAAATATGATGTTGGCTGATCAGTGGCCAACAGTTACAGGATGAGGCTTAATGACTCAGTATCTATTTCTGATATGTAACCTCCTGTGTTCTCTTCTAACACTGTGCTCAGGAACTGTGTCAGAGCCTCTTTACTGAGTCTTTCTCATGTTTCAATTTGTAGTGGGCCATACCACTCCAGGGAGCAGAGTACAGACAGTGGCTTGGGATTAGGATGCTACAGTATACCAACGACACCTGAAGATTTCCTCAGCAACGTAGATGAGATGGATACAGGTAGAATACTTGGATTTAGGTTAAAGTATAGTCCATATATTATGACTAGTAATGATCTATAATTGCATAACTGAACGATAATCTCCAGTTTTCCTAATCAAGAGAACAGACCACCACTATGGGAGAAAATGCCTAGAGGGTGCTTAGTGCCCAGAAGGTTCTCAGCTTTAACTTAGATCCAGATTCTGCCCTTTCACCTCAGACTGATATTAAACAGAATAAATAAAACCTGGAAAATGCAAGCCTTAAATTCTTTTTCGTACTATTTTCCATGGTAGGGGAACTAAAAAGCTTGTTATGGGTTGCATGTAAAAATCAATACATTTCCCAACTCTGGGAAATCAGTTTTGCTTTTAAGTCTCTTACATTGACAAAGTTGCATTTGCCTTCAAACAGAATGTATTTAGCTAACTTACATTTTGATAGATATTTATTTTACATTAGTGTCCTCCTGATGTTGAAAATACTGAAATAATTTACTAGAAAATCAAGGGTTTTTTCAGAGAGTGATATTCTCAGCACTTCCTCACCTAAACTTCCTTTTCAAGCCATTAGAAATTCCGTATTATGCAGAGAATGAAAGATTCATCTATCAAAGGTTTTCATGGTTGTTCTTATTAATTTATGGGGGGAAAAAAGAGTAATATTACAGAACAAAATTGCTGTAAAGCACTTTTTTCAGTTTTTTTCCTACAGACAGCATTGCCCCTGGTACAGGGATCAGGATGGCGGTGTACATGAGGGTCCTTTGCTGCTTCCTGGGCAGACCAGGAAACAAACTTGAAACTGTCATGCTTCCCAAGTGGAAGACCAGAGCTGGATGCTTTGAGCACTGCTGGAAAGGATCTTTTGTGCTTTAGAGATCAAAGCAAGGATATGAAATGTATTATTACGAGAATATGTACTCTGTACCTAAATGCAGTTTTGAGATAACATTTGTGTTGAGTAGGAGTGCTCACAAGTGCCTGTGGGAAAGGGGGAATAAATTTTTATGTCAATTCTGTTGTTTTAAATTACCCACAATAAGACTTGGGTACTTAAAAAGTTCTTCTTTACTTTTCCTAGGAGAAACTATAGCACAGACAACAATGAACATAAATCCACAACAGACACGTTTCCCTGATTTCCTCGACTGTCTTCCAGGGACAAACGTTGATCTTGGGACTCTAGAGTCAGAAGACTTGATCCCTATTCTCAACGACGTGGAATCAGTGCTTAACAAAAACGAGCCCTTCCTTACCTGGCTGTAATCAAGCAATGCTTGTTGGGCCTACAGTGCAATCCAGATTTCTTTTTCCTCTTGAGGTAGGCATAGAATATCTGAATATCCTCAAGAGATACAACATACTGCCTTAGTGACTTTTGTTACATCATCTTGATGGTCAGTTCAATATCTATCTGAATTTGATTGATACCAGTTTAACTATGAAATACATTTATATATACATATATATAAAATACATACATAGATATATATTTCTTAAAAAAAAACCCATACCACTTTACACATCTGTGTACTTTTTTACGTTTTCAAAGCAGTCAGAAATGCTTCACTTTTAGGACAGAAAGTGGCTGATGTTTTTGCATATCCCTTACTGATCTCCTGGGTACTGATTGACATCAGAGACCCTTTGTGAATCAGAAAAGCTAACTCCTAGGTCACTTGGTTGAAAAAAAGTGCAAAGCATCAGGGCATGAGAGCAGTTTTATTATTATGTTTATGACAATAGTATCAGAAGCTTTTTTTAAATCAACTTACTTAAGCCTTAAAAAGATTTTTAGTTCTTAGTGACTAACTGTTCTGTATAGAATACAGTTCAAATATGATCCATATCAAGCATAATAATTCCCATTATATATTTGTGAAGGCACAAACAATACTATAGCAGTTTATTTTTTTCAATAAATTACTGTATAGTTTTCAGAAAATAATTACTTCTAGTCGCAAAGTACCAGAATTATTTAGCAATATTTTTACACTACAATATTGTTACAAAATAAACCAGGCTGGTACTGACTGTTGCCTTTTAGAAACAAAGAATTGTATTATAAACAAGCATTTTTAAAAACTTCTTAGATTTTTTTTTAGTTTATTATATTAAGCACTACAGTTTTGTAACTTAACACATGAACAAGCAATTTTTTATATATATAAAATCTGTGGCAAGTATCTTAAGTGCAAAAATACTCTTTTAAAATCAGTTCTGGAAAATGTGGCACAACTTGTTAATGTCATACATAGATAGAGGGAGAAAAACCTTCCTCATACTGTTTTCAGTGATGTTTTTAACTGACAGTATAAAACTGCATGTAGTTCTATACATGAAAAAGAACGAGGAACTTTATCAGGGCACTGCTAAAGCAGCATTGGGACTCACCTGGTAAAGCTGCTTAGTTTTTATGTCTTTCACTTACCATAACTGGTGCACAGGACACGAGGCATGTGCTGTGTGTTTTTATCTGTTATATATCCTATAAAACTTCCTTATCAGAGGTTTTGGGACTGAGAAGATATCAAGAACATTAAGCCTGCAGTTCCCCTGAAATGCAAATGAAGTCCTGAATATTCTTAAATGCTTTGAAATTATCTTATTTATAATTAATGGATTTAAGCATTTTATATTGAAGAATAGGTAATTTTATGAAAGGCATTATAACTTTTCTCTAAGCTTAATCCAGGCTGTGTAAAGAGAAGAAGAGATGTAGCACTAAGTGTGTTTGCCATGTCTGATAACACTTAGCAAGACCTTACTGATGCATCGGAATATTGACCCTTAAAGACTTTTTTCCATCTGGATGGGTGAAGGTAGGTGAAAAGGTCAGCGATGAAGTGGTGGGAATACAGAGTAGATTTGGAAGACGAATGATGAGGTAATAAATGTAGATCCTTGCTGGGAAGGATGGCTGCAGACAGGGATACATAGCAAATGAATCTCCGGTGTTCAGTGAAAAACAGAAGAGAAGCACTCAGTAAAGTAAATTGCCACGTCTGTGATGAACTTCTAAATGTACATGGTGTCACAGGATGGAAAACAAAAAGCACACACTGAAATTTTGAAAAAAGATATATTATGCAAAGACCTACAGTTGTGACACTTGATGACATAGTGAAAAGTAGCTTTTTAAAAATGTTTTTGGGTTTTTTTTATTAATAGAAAAAGAGATGTAACAGCAAAGTTGTGTCTGCACAGAATTTACTTGCTGAATGGGCATTGTGTTTCTTTTTATCTTTTGAGGGGTTATTAGTTGGGTATTTTTTTTTTATTCTTGCTAGTTTTGCTAACTGTTCAGATAGCATAAACTTCTTTTCAATACACAGGGGACCGCGCAGGGCTGACCAATATTACTGTAATTAGTTTTAATCTCTTTATTTTAAGAATTTCTTCAGGTTGTTAGCCTAAATGGAAAACAGATGGTCCTAAGGCTTTGTCCTTTAGTATCATGACTGATGTTGGTAAAGAATTGGAGATTTTCTGGCCGACTTTCGAGGCCACGTCACCAGCACTGCTCATTTGGCATAAGGAGCCGACAGCCATTGGTGCTGGAATGAGCCACAGCAGCTGCGGACCTGGGTGCTGGCGTGATCCAGGTGGGAGTGCCTATCCACAGGTTGTGTTTAGAGAATGCACTTTGTTCATTGGCTAACAGCTCTGCACCATTGAACACGTACGTTTGTCATAACAGAAGATATTCTGGGCAGGTTGGCTCGCAGCTCTGGGAGAGAGCTGGTGCTGATTCCTGCCCAGCCACGTGCATTGTTGTCAGCCAAAGTCTGTTCTTGGTATGGGGAAAACTAATGCAGCTTTCTAGTGAAATCACAGCAGGTATTTATCAGAATTGTGAAGCTGCAAGCTTGATTCCTTTTTTATTTGTGTTTCTGGTGGTTGAGTGTCTTGGTGCAAAGACCTTAAAAGGATAAAGCAATCATAAAGTGTGTTTCTGTGTTACTTCCATAGTAAACCAGCAGCAGCTCTGAAACAGGAAGGTACTGTGTGGAGCAGCACTTCAGGCTGAAACAGCTGCCAGAATCGTAGGTTAGATCTTTACTCAGTCATGAAACAAATTAAAAGTGATTCTTTACACTGTTGGCTTTTAATTTTTATTACGGAGATAATGTATCCGATGAAGTGCAATGACAATAAAATCTATTTTTCAAAGTTACCTTTTAAAAAAGTTTCTGGCTTTAAACAGGCTTATGGCAGAACTTTTCAGTATTCAAAGCATATGTAATATGAAAATAAATTTATTGTTGACAGTGTTTCACTGTACTATTTCAGGTTTTGAGCATTTACTGCACTAAATTGTACACTGTCTATTTGTAGTATAAATACAACCAATGTGCCAGCTGGACAGTTTTGCTGTGACCATCCCTGAGGGGGCATATGTAAGTCTTGGTGACACAAAAGTAATGGGACATGGTTAATTACAGTTTGTATTCTGGTAATACTGTTAGAATGTAATCTGGGGAGGGATTGGGTTTGACTTTTTGTCAACAAATACTGTTTGGGGGGAGGGAAGGATTTAAATATCTATTTTAATTACAGAAACATGTGGGTGGTCGTCCAAATAAACTTGTTTCCTAACACATACATCCATGTACATGTTAGTTCTTTAACTGTTTTATTTACTTTTTCATTTTTTATATGACTTGTGTGAGCATTTATTTTTAATTTGTAGTACCTTGTAATAGATTGTACTAGAGGCAATCAGATCAAACTGTTGTATGCTGGGTTTGATTCTGTTTTGTTTTTTTTAATGATTTCTTTGATCTTTTACATGAAAAAATACAAATGAACTTGAAAGATTTTGGATGTATATTGTTTTTTTAAAATAATTTCTTTAGGGGAGGGGGTGGATTTGAGGGTTTTAGTATGGGCTTCCCAGGGAACTGTAAAAAACTGCTTAGAATAAAGGTGAGGACATATTATTTTATGAAAAAGGCATACATTTTGAATTAAAATATTCAATTTTATATTGTATAGTCAATTATTCATATATGTCTATACATATTCAATATGTATATTCAATTCAATATACATTTGAATTAGAATATGGGGGCAAAGACCCCACCGATGTCAATGTAATGGAAGAAGCCAGCCTTCCCACCCTCTGACAGCTGGAATGGCTCCAGGGTTTGACATTGTTTACCTTGCAGCTGGTTATACTATGAGTGGTGTACAACCCATGAAGAGGGAGCTAAAGTTGAACTGGAGACAGGTGATGAACATTCAAGACTGGAATTATATGAGAAAACATCCCTTGTTCTGGGCTGAACAAATATTTTTTCGACACTGTATATGTTACTTCCCTTCTTTAGAGATGAACCTTTTGCAAAGTCTCCAGCTGATGCATCATTCCCCAAAAGGTGACACTGTCCTGTGGTTAATGTATCATTTGTATCATCAATATGCAGTCTATTTATTGAAGACAATCAAATAAGAGAACTAACTGTATATAGTTCAGCTGTGCAGGGACTTAACCAATTTTGCCCTGCTGAAGTACATGGGCTCAAAATCATGTGCTCATACTCCCCATGTTGTAATCTGAGTTGTTAGATAACCAATGTGTATCCTTTTATGATAGCTCTCAGCTAAAACAGTGCCATGCAATATTGAAGTTACCATGCTCTCAGCACTCTGCTCACCCAGCAGACAATTTTAATGGGTGAATAATGAAGCTTCAGCCAGCATGGGTATTTCTGAGATTTTATAAAGAACACTAATATTCTTTATTTTGGCTACTACTACTACTACTACTACTATTATTATTATTATTATTATTATTATTATTATTATTATTACTATTACTATTATTATTATTATTATTATTACTACTACTATTATTATTACTATTATTCTGTATTAGTGTATGTTCATATTTGTACATACTGTAGCACAGTGTGGTCTTTAAGTTGGTCAGGGTTCCTGAGGTCTGTTAACACTGTTCAGTTATCCCTATTTGTGGCTTCTTTCTTACTGTCATCTTTCTGTCCCTTCCTAGCACTGCTCTCTTTATCTGTGCCTTCTTTTCAAGAATTAACGCTGGCTTTTTACATAATTCTCTGTTATGAGGTTCTAGGATTAATCCCTCTCCTTCATTTTACTGTATGCTTTGCTGAGTAAAAACACAGAACAATCTCCAGTTACTAGAGAATTGATACTGCAGATGTGTGATTCACTTGAATTTAAGTGCTAGGTGAGAGCCTCAGGTGTTAGCTTTAACTGAATAGATTCTGGAACATCATTATTGGCACGCCAAAGTGTGAGTTCAGCTGGGCAGCTGGTTCTGGCTCATTTACCCTTTTTCAATACACCTGAAGACCAAGGTGTGAATGCAGACTGGATCACAAGATAAAATGTGCATGCCTTGTGTCAGTATCAGTTATATATTAGCTGATATATATTATAATAACTATATAATTAATAGTTAATAATATATATAACTAATATTATATGCTAGTTTTATATATTATATTAGAAAGCCATCAGGTAGCTGGGTGTCTCTTAGAAGCAGTAGTTCATTGATTGTGGTTTTAGGTGTCACAGCTTGCTGCCTGTTGTTTCTTATGCCATCTCCCACAAAGATTTATGTACTCTGTTTTTTGATATATCAAAGCTGTATGCTATGCAGCTACCCATCCCTTTGTTGAGCACTGATGAGAAACATTCCTTATTCCCAAAGGTTTGATAAAAATCAAACAGGACAAATGTGAGATGAGGTGCAGGACAGCTGCTCACCATAGATGAAAGAATAGATGGGAGATGATTGCACAGTGTGTGTTGAAATAAAGGGTGTTCTCAAGTTCCTGGGCAATGCAGCAGAACAGGTGGGACAAACAGCTGCTTCTGAAGAGGGTTTTTTTTGCAATTTAGCAATCTGTACAACATAATTCTCAGTGCCTATATCAAACCGTTTAACATTTCTGCATATTGCTCAAGAGCTTCCAGTGCTTTCAAGTACTTCTAGATTCTTCAGATATCTCCTAGTGTAAATACACAGTACATAAAATACATTTTCTGAAAGCACAGGCCATAGAATCATTATTTCAGGAGGAAAATTTTAGGGAACAGATATGGCTAACATTGAGAAGTGTTGAGACATCCAGCCTGGCAAGCTGGTTTGTGAAAATTTGATTCAGAATTTTTTTAAAGAAGCATATTAGTTTATTTGAATCCCTCAAATGTCTCCATTCCTTCCTGTATTCTCCTTGATTTCTTTAGGAAGTAGCTTTTTCTTTTAAAGTTTTAAAAGTTCTTCCTAAAAGGTATTTTTGCCTTTGAGCTAGCTCTCTATTGTCTTTCCTCCTTCTTTCATAGCACTGTGCCAAATAGAGCTAAATTGAATTTCTACAAAAAAAAATCAATAAACAGCATTTGTGCTCATATATACATAGGAAGCTTTGAAGATTTACAAGCTACCTAACTGACCTGAATAAAAATTGTAACCCAAATTTGTATTTTGCCTAAGAATACCATCTTTCTAAATGGAAGCTGTTTTACAAAAATAAATATGAAGATGGGAGTTGTATTTCACTTATTTTATTCCATGATGAGGGATTTAAGGAAGGCTGGAAAGGGAGTCAGGGCTTTGTAACACTTGTGGGAGGAGGAGCCCTCCATTCTCATCTTCTTAGCTGGAGCCAGTGCATCTGAGGGCTGCTTTGTGGAGCAGCTGCAGAAGGGATTCTCCCAGGATGAGGAGAGTTGTCTGCAATATTCCTATTTGTCAGACAGTTCCATCTCCCTGAAAGAATAAAAACATGGAGGTAATTTCCTGGCTGCTATTGCTGTGCTTTTCAAAGACTTGTATTATTTCCTAATGGCAATAGTGTATAGTTTTGGCAGTATGTTAAAAAGCATGATCATGGAGCTGGAGGAAGGCCAGTTTAGTTTTTCTGTCAGCCACAGCTGTGTATGTAAGCCATCAGTACTAAGAAAGGAGAGCCGTCAGCTGCTCACCCCACAGCAGCCGCAGCATTTGCAGTCCCCGCAGATGGTTCCAAAGAGGCCGTTCACCACCTGAATGCCGCAGAGCACTGCCTGGATCCCACTCATGACCAGCAGCAAGGAGAAGAGGGTCAGGTGCCACGGGACAATATTATCAGGCGATGTACACCTTTCCCACAATGTGTGGTCAGCAAGGTAATCCCTACATGAGAATAAAATAGTTAGGAAGAAGACTGTATCAACTCACAAAGGAGTCTCTCATCACTGAGAGGCTGTCACTGTTGTGAGATGGACGAGGTTCTGTTCACTTAGGTGAATTTCCATTGTCACACTGGTGCTACTTATCTAGAAATTGACTTCAGTTTAGTTTCTAGATAAGTTGAAGCAAGCGATTTGGAAAAAACAAGACATCAAAAGGGAGCAATTGGAGACAAGTATGTGTTTGATACAATTGAACCATTTTTAGTGTTTTGGGAAGAAAGTATCTTAGCCAAGCATGTGCCAAATGGGTTTTATCTGTTCCAGTGTTTCATCAGGGCATTTTTGCTGATTTTACTTGATAGCAGCATTTTTTGTATGGGAGGGTAGGTGCGGGAATGTGATTAGGGCACGTAATCCAGTATCTCAAATTACAGTTGAGAACAAGAGAGTACATTGTAATCAAAACAACTGAATTATCAAAACAAATAATGAAATTGTGCAAGTCACCTATTGCCTACTGAGCTGAAAATAACAGTTTTTGCTGTTCTAGATCCCTCATCTAAAGTAAAGGTAATAACTTCCATAATTTTTACCTTCTTATTTTAATTGTAAACTGCTTGACTACTGGCTATATTTCATCTGCATATTCTTAGTACTGACTTGTTTGTGTTCTTGTCAAGTGATTTCAGGACTGAAACCAAAACTATGTTTGCAACAGAGCATATTTCCAAAGACTCAGAATGAGACCAAGGGAGTTGGTTTCTGGCCCTCACTGGCCCATGAACAAATAATCCTCTGCCTGTACACCTCTTTTTTTCTTTTCAACCTGAAGTAAAATTTTTTTTGTATATTATGTAAGAAATGCCACCAGGTCTCTCCTGACTGAGGCAGACTGCATTAAAGGTCCTGAGGAAATGAGGAGTTTACTGCAGCCCTTGCCATTCTGCTCTGATCACACCGGCTCTCCTCAGTTGCTCATTGTGCCCTGTTGTTTGTTGAACTTGTCTTGACCTCAGTCTGAGCAGTGGGATAGCTGGGGTTAAGTGATAAATATACATGACAGTGAATACGTTTGAGTTGCAGAGCATAAGGAGCAAGCAGTTTCCAAATACCACAACCAAAATAAAATTATATATAGATTATATTTATTAATATTATATATATATTATATTATAAGTAGTAATTATTTGAATACCATTCAATCAATATAATCACAGAATCACAGAATGGTTTGAATTGGAAGGGGCCTAAAAGATCATCTCATTCCAGTCCCCCTGCCATAGTCAGGGACCCCTTCCACCGTCCTAGGTTGTTCCACGCCCCGTCCAACCTGGCCTCAAATGCTTCTAGGGATGGATCATCTACAACTTCTCTGGGCAGCCTGTGCCACTGCCTCACCACCCTTATAGGGAAGATTTTTTCCCTAATAATTGATCTAAACCTGCTCTTAGTTTAAAGCCATTATCTTGTCCTATCATTCCATGCTCTTATGAAAAATCCCTCTTCATCTTTCTTGTAGGCTCCCATCAGGTATTGGAAAGCCACAATCAGGTCACCCTGAAGCTTCTCTTCTCTAGGCTGAAGAATCCCAATTCTCACAGCCTTTCCTCATAGAAGAGGTGTTCCATCCCTCTGGTCATCTTGGTAGCCTCCTCCATCTGTGTCATTAATGAAAATATGAAATAACACAGCAGGAATTCCCCGCAGGGATTCCTAGGGATGCCTCTTGTCACTGATGTCCAAAGATCCTGAGCCACTGACCACCACCCTCTGGATGCGACCATCCAAACACTTTCTTTTCCATCTAACAGTTCACCCGTCAAATCCATCTCTCTCCAATTTAGAGAGCAGGATATTGTGGGGGATTGTGTCCAGTTAAATGACTTCTGTAGTCCTTCCATTACCCACTGATGGACTCGCCCCATCATAGGAGGCCCCTGGGCTGGTCAGGCAGGGCTTGCCCTTGATGAAGCATTCTGGTTGACCCAAATCACTTCCCTGTCCTCCATGTGCATCATCAGACCTTTAGGAGGAACTGCTCTGTGATCTTCCCAGGCACAGAGGTGAGGCTGACAGGTCAATGGTTTTTAAAGATGTATGTATTGTTTCCTCTTCCAGACACCTAGGGCTCCACCTGACTGCCAGGACTTTTCAAATATGGAGAGTGGCTTAGCAATTACATCAGCCAATTCCTTCAGGACTCTGAGAGGTGTTTCAGTGTGTCATTGCTATTAATCAAAGTAGAATTTATCCCTGTATGTTGCTTATTATCCCAGGAATAACCTAGGAAGAGGCTGTGCATTTCTCTTTATTGGCCCCTTTGAAAGTCAGTAGTTTTTGTTGTACTCGCTATTCCTTACATCCATGCTCTTGAACCTTATGAAGTCTTGCTGTGTGCTGCAAGCACTTCTAAGAGCTTGTATAATTTAGACAAACAGTATCATTCCCATTTTTATACAATGGATTTGGAATTTGAATCATCTCACAAACTTAAAACATGTATATCTTTTTTTTCTGATTGCCTTGTCTTACCCAGCCTTGAAAGGGTAGCTCCAGTTTTCTCCAGTTTTACATTTAGGGCCTTTGTTTAGGGCTACTGCTGACAAAATAAAGCAGTATCCAGCTCCCAGAACTCCAATGGCAGCAAATATTATAGAAGAAAACATCTGATGAAGAGAAAAATAATGTTATTTTGGTTTCCTAGATTCAGCTGTTCCCTGAAATTTTTCCCTACATTCAGCTGTTAATAGTCAAATAGTCAACACCTGAACAGCTGAAGTCTATTAGTTTTCATTACATAGTAAATGTGTAATGCATGTTTGTATTGGTATTTTAAAGCTTTAGCAGTATTAGCCCTGTGTGCCTGAGGAGGAGAAGGCAGAGGTTGGCAGCAGATGGCACTGCTCCCCTTTGGGGCCTCCTGCTCTCCTGTGGCCAGACGTTCTTCTCAGGAGGCTTCAAGAAAGACTAAAGTCTTGGACCACTTAAGGCATTAAAAAAATCTTCAGTATCCTTTACAAGTTAGCTTTGGTATCTTGGTTATATTTGGACTAAATAATTATAGTCTTCCTTCCCAAGTCTCCCTTTAGGTTTCATATTCATATACTTTATCTCCTCACAGGTAAGCTCTCCTCACTTATCAGTGTAAGCTCTAGTAGTACAATTGAAATGGATGGGAAAGTATGTCTTATTTTTCTGGTTTTCTATTACAGAATTTTCCATATATACTGATATGTAAGTAAATCATGCAAGAACTAACACCTGCTTGGAATCTGAAATACTTGTAGCCATAACAGTTTGTAGGTTAAGGTTGTGCCCTTTATTTGAATAAAGTGATACAGGTGAAGAAAAAACTCCAATACTTTCATGTCATAGAATCATTTGGATGGGAAATGACTTCTAATATCATCAAGTACAATGTGATTTTTTTGTTCAGACCTCATCACAAGACTCTTGTCTTGAGTCCTGGCATGCATTTTTATGTTGACATATCTGTCAGGGTTAACTTAAAAATCGTGCTTTTGTAGTAGACATTATAATAATGGATTTCAGCTAAAATACCAGACTTGGTTCGTAGACATGCTGATGGGTAGTTAGGCCCATAGGACTCTTGTAGTACAGTGTACTTGGTACTCTTGGCTGTGTTAATATTCCCAATCAGCTGCACTCTGACACTGTCAGCAGAGAAAGCAGGTTGGTTTCCAGGCAGCCCCACACACCTGCAGGCTGGCTCCCACTCAGCCGTGGTCACCCCGGCTGAGCAGCAGCAGCGCTGCAGTGCTTGGTGCTCATGGAGTGGTACGTGCTCTGCAAAACTCAACTAGCTTCTCTTCACTGCTTGCAAAAAATTGATCACACAGTATTGTAAGGACAAACAGATGGCTCCATTTCCTCCTTCTCAAAGTTCAGCCTGTTTTGTTGGTATTGCATGAAGACAGCATCAGAGAGAATTTAGGGAAAGCTCTTTGTCAGCCTCATAGGCATGAATCTTTTCTTATTTGTTTTTCTCTCTTTTTTTTTTCCCCAGTGGAAAATCTGTTCCTTTATTTTAAAACTGTAATGATCTACTTGATCCAGATAATTAATTTCAAAAAGACATATCTTCCAACTAGAAATAATTTTTCTGATTTAATTTTTAAATTAAAATGCTTGAGATATTTACTACTGTCTGAAAGTATTCTTTGGAAACTTTTCTGGTATGAAAGTACGTCTAAGTTCAGTGGAGCCTCACCCACACTGCTTAAAGTAGGAGGTTGGATTAGGTGATCTGCCAAGGTCTATTCCTGAAATTTTCTGTGTATCTAATGAGATACAGCTCATTTTGTGGGCCCACAGTGAGTTGGGAATGTAGTGTCTAACTGCCCAGTGTGATTTTAAAAGCTGCCAGCAAAAAATGGCTAAGGAGAGGACTGTTGTACTCTGCAAAACAAAGAGTAGATGTTTCAGCAATAAGTTTTAATTGTGATCATAACTATGAGTATCTTGTGACAGCAAAAACCAATAAGGCTATACTGTTGTGGTACCTGTGGTAAAACATCAGAGGCATAATACAATTTTTACAGCCTGCTATTTCTACTTCCCAGCACTCAAAAAAATGGCAGGGCTATTTGTCCCACACTCAAGACAGCCTCTATCTAGACTTACAATGACTGTGAGAAGAAAATACATATACCAGTAACAATTTAGCTTTTACTTTTTTTGCCATGTTTCCTTTCACTTACCGCAAACCTCTTTCCACAGCTCCGATTACCACAACATCCACAGCAATCATTATTCTGAAGGCCCAAAAATACCAAAGCAGGGAAGATCATCTATGAATGATCGAAATACAGTTTGAATTGGAATGGATTCAAATTACATCTTCTTTTCTTTTAAATATAAAAATTCTATGTTTTTTTCATTATCATTAGGTTAAGTTACTTATTGCCAAACCTTTTTCATTATCATTAGGTTAAGTTACTTATTGCCTTTTGGATGGCTCATAACTTATTTGTTTATCAAAGAGGAATTTGCAGTCCTGAGAAAATTCAACAATATAAGTCATGTGGGTGGGGGGAAGGTAGAAATGTTTGAATTTAGACACTTACCAATACACCTGATCCCAAGAGCCCTCCAAAGCACCAGACTTCATCTGTAATGTATGTTCTGTCTTCCACCACTTTTCCTCCAGGGAAAAACAACAAAATGTTAGCAAGGGTGCATAGCACAGCCAGGGGGATGAGAGTACTTCCCAGGCACTTGGCACAGCCTCCTGTGCACATGTTTCTTTAAAGGTATTGCAAACACAATTGAAGATAAAATCTCTCAGATGTTCTCAGAACTGATTTATAAAAAGAAGCTTCTCAGTGTACTTTGCAAAATCCAGTTTCTGTTCTGCTGTTAGAGGAATTGAGCCTGTAATGCTCCTGTCAGTGTTCCTGCAGTCAGTCAAAAATGCACTATGCTGGTTTTTTATATGTCCTTGCAGCTGTGATGTCAATTTTCTGAACGTCTGCAAATGAAGTTACGCTCAGGGCAGCCTCTTATTTTACTATGACAACCCACCAAATCTGTTAATATTTTACTACAGTGCTGACACACTCCATAATCTGGGCTCAGGTCATGGATACATACCTGTCTTAGTTCTGGATCATCATTTTTACAACACATGATCTTTCTTCATACTAGAAAACACTTCTTTTGCAAGGGCTTACATAAAAACACATAATGAGTCAGGTGATATGAATAACATATTCATAGTCCAAGTTTTTACATGTCGTGAGACAGTTCTGTAATTGAAACAGTAGAGAAAGTAGCTAATACAAAGATGAGCCATTTTAGACCAATAAAGATACACATGCACAAACGCAAGAAAGTTCTTGGTTTGCAGCAAGATGAGAAACACTTGTTTATTGATGCTAGGTTGTTGAACTGTGCCTCAGGGCATGCGTTTCTTTGGTTTTGGGATTAAAAGGTTGATTTTATATTTATTTTGTGATTTCATGCTCTACATGATGGAAGACTGCAGGAAAGACTGAATAAGAAATGCTCTAATATTTAATAGCCCTCTTCACCAAATATTAAGTTATATGATGAAAATGAATCAAAACCTGACTGTATTTTCCATAGATTGTATTTTGAAATTATGGCATATGCCATGTTTTACAATAACTCTCACATTTTTTCTACTTTCATAGGAGAATATTTCATATTGCATATACTTAAGCTTATTCAATAAAGGATGGCAAGAAATTATTGCCACTACTACCAATCATGTGCATTCTCTAATATATTAGGAAGACCAGAGGATGATTTTTTTGTGAGGACCAGTCCTAGGAATTCCAGTGACTGCAGTGCTGAGGGGACTGATTTCTGAGGAAATGACACTAGTTTACTTTGTAAACGGTTTTATTCAGGTATTTATTAAGACAAATTTTTGAGTGGCTTCTCAAGTTGGCATATAATGCAACACTAAGTCAACAGGTTCTTGGTATGAAGCACAGATCTAGCAGAACAACCTGGGCAGTGACCGTGGTTGTTCCTGGTGGACGGGAAGATCCCCATGAATCACAGTGCGTTCCATGCTGCTGGCACAGGAGCCTGCAGCTGATGATTTACCAGACAGTTTCTGGAAGTTGAGCTGTTTTTGTTTTTCATGTGTAATCATGATTCCCCTTAGTGTTTTTGCTAGAGCAACAGATGCTGTTTGGTACAGTTTGGAAAGCATGGCCCTTTGCAGCCCCCACGGCTCAGCCAGAGCAGCTGTCTCTGCCAGGCACTGGGAGCTGCCAGTGCAGTGTTGCCAGCCGTGTCTGGGCGTTGGCATGTCTGACCCTGATGTTCCTCTACACAGAGTAGACAATGCCCAAGGAGTTGCCACTGGTTTGTTGGTTGGTCCCTGAAGGAGAGAGGAGCCTCTGGTCGTGTCTCTGTAACAGCAACATACGTATGGCCCCTGAGGATAGCATTTTGAAAGGCACATGCTCATAAATTTAACTTTTCATCTCAAGCAGGAAGCTATTACGCAATTGAAGAGCAGGCAGAGGAAAAAAAGTCCTGAGAGCACAGCCTATGTGTGGTATTCAATAGGATGTCAGTTGAGCCACTGTAAGCAGTTTTCATGGCTTTCAACAGACAGTTATTGATTCTGTGGCAAAGATTCAGAAACTGAAAACTCTCCATATGTCACCTGATACATTAAATAGGCTTTCACGACATTCCCATTTGGTAGAGAACATCTGCAATTTGGCTCCCACTTACAGTGGCTTGGTAAGAGGCTCAGGGAAATGTTTGCTGTAGTTGGAATATAAATCTTAGTTGAATTTTTTTTCCCCTTCTCTATCTGACTAGAATATGCCTTTTTTTGCACTTGTGAATCCTGGCTTGCAGTAAAAAGGAAAAGTTTTAAGTTGCATTGCATCCAGTACCCTGCCATCCTGATCCACAGCAAGTGGTTCAAAGGCTGATGCTTTCATCAGGTTGTTGCCAGGTGTTCACAACACTCCTTCATTTTCCCTTCCTCCACTCACTAACATTGCCAGTGCCACTGAAATCTATCCAGACCCCTTTGTTCAACTATACTCATTTATACATGGAGTTTTAAAACTACTGCCAGCTTTTATGTGAGGGGTTAAGCTATACATTATTTTCAGCAGGCAAGTGGCATCCAAGCTGAGCTGGAAATCAGCACTCAGATTGAGTCAAGTATTTTCCCCAGGGAAAAACTGAGTGGCTTGCACACTCAGCTGCTCTGAAAGAGGCTCTTCCCTTCCATTCCCACCCATATTTTCCAGTTCTGGCCATCTATCTGGGAGGAGTGACCCATTGTCAAACATTAGCCACAATTCTAGTCCTGGAATAAATGCTTCACCTTGGCGGCTCCGGTAACTGGGGTGGAACCAGTCTTTGAATATTGTATCATTCTGTCCTCTAGAGCAGGATGTTTCTAGGAACTGTGGTATCACAATGGAAGGCACTCCTGTCTGTGCACTTTGGGAAGGTGTTTCCTTCACTATTCATCTCCTGAGTCATGCAAAGCCCAAGCTGTGCAGAAAGGTGGAATGACATCTTTTCCTGTGGAAAATGATAGGAATATCAGACAACTCAGTTTCGGTCGTTTCAGGAGGATGTAAGAAGTGCTGATACCTTTCAGATTTTGTATTTTGATGCATCTAGTAATTTGGAATTGTAGATAGGTTTGTTTTGGTCAGTTTTTTGTGTCAATTACTGAACTAATTAGACAGTTATGACCTGAGGTCATGAGTCCTTGCTCTTGTGATTTGTGTGGTTGCTTCCATATTCTAAATGTAGTTTGGATACCTGGAGCTTGAAAAGCTTATGACAAGTACTGACCCTCTTAAACTGAGCCAGGAGGGAGAGGGATGGTACAAATTTATAGGTAGGATGGGATTTACACTAGCCTAATAGAAAAGAGGTCTGCTCAAGCCTCTCCTGTTGCTAGTAAACTTGTGTGTATGCATAGACATATATAATAATTTATAAAATATATATGATGACATATTGATGTCAAGCAAGAAGTACTGAAGGCTGTTCCTGCATCAAATTGCTCTTAACACATGCAACAGGATGTGGTTGTTGCTTGGTGTTGTGCAGTTCCATTGAGGGCTGGAGGGAGGCTGATAAACTGCACCAGGTTTCTTTCTTTCAAGAGAGTGCAAAGGAGAATGAGCTGAAAAATATCTCCTTTCATGTGACCCAAATCCTCATTGCAGTGAAGGATCACATTAGCATGAGGTGTTCTTTGGAGAACTCAAAAAAGCCCTCTAGCTCTGACAGCTGTGTAGTAAAGGGGTACATCAAGTGGGATGTACCGAGGGGGCAGACCCTGCTCCTCTTGCCGGAGATTCAGCCGCTCCTTCCTTGTGAAATGCATGTCAGTGAGAAGGTGAAAAGCGGGGCTATGTATGTACAAAAGTAAAAACCATCATTGCACCCATACACACAGCTTTGGCATGGGATACATTCATTCCCTTTCCCATTCCCAGGCTCCTCTGTCAGACCTGGGGGCTGGCTGTATCTGAGGCACCTGAGAGCAGAGAGGGGAAGATGCTGAAGGAAAAGCTAGGTCTTATGGGTTTCCTCACACAGGTTTTCCTGTCCCAGCCCCAGCTGCTGGACTCTCCCAGGCTCTGAGGACAGACTGTTGATGTACACAGTTTTTCCCTCATATCTTTTTGACCTTTGTCAAAGCTCAGATAAGAGCTTATGGCAAATGTAGCTTGGACTGGGTGGTGTCCTCAGTGACACATGGACATCACATCACCATGAATACAGAAAAGCCAAGTATGCTGATGATGCGTGTCTAGGAGAAGTGGGCTAGAAGGCACATTAGAACTACTGTATCCAACTGTACTGTAACTCAGCTTTATACTTCTTTGCTGTTCTGTAGTCATGTTCTATTTTACATGTCTCCATTTTGCATACCCCCACTGCCCGTTCACCAGCCTTCCCACAAATGCCCTTTTCAACACGGAACATGTTCTGTAAGGGTTTTAATAAAATTCCATTCCTTCATTCTCCTCAAGGCATACTCTGCACACGAGTCCAAAAGTAACTGTCAACCAGTAGCAAATGGGCATGTGGGCTCTAAGCAATCTCTGATGATTCTCCAATTTATATTACTTTCAACTAAGCAAAAATTACATAACTACATGTAGGTAATACCTTTCTTTTTCTACTGTTACATTTCTTGCATCTTGTGATATTTATTTTTGTTTATTTGTATGAAAGGTGTGTTTGTTATGTATTAATGAAATAACCTTTTTTGTAATCCACAATGTCTGTAGGAGAAAACAAAGGAACTTCAGAATTCTGGTGGACCATCTAAGCACCCCTGAAGTACTTTTAATAATGAAGACAAAAATTCCACCCAAGGTATTTTCAGAAATGAGGGAACAAAGGAATTGTTTCCTTTAGGGTTACGTGTTATTTATTTCTGTGTGGGGCTGTATGCTCTTTGTCTTGTTACAAGTTTTTGCCAAGTCACACAAATTATTATTTGAGGTGGTTATATAGCATTTGCCAATTATATATTCTTCTTGTCACTATGCATGCTGAAGTGCACATCTGTCCATTGGGTACCATCATCTTCTTGCTGTAATTTAGTTTTTCTTCTTCCTCTTGACTTTACAATGCAAGCAAACAAGCAGGAGGTGCCTGGGAAACTATGCCAGTTGCTTCAAATTTTAGAAACAGATTAATCTGCTTCTTATTTTTACCAGATGCATTTATTCTTTCCCTGCTTTGCAGGGAAGTGTCAGAGGATGCTATCACGGGGCTTGGTTTTCTGTAACTTCTTTCTCAAAGTGACCTCTGTCACTGACTTGTGTCTTCAGAGTCCGGTGTTCATACTGGTTCAGTGTGTTTCTGAAGAGTGCAGCAATATACAGTGTATTTCCATGTGTATTATCCTCACAAAAACCCAGTGCTTTTCATGCTTTGGTCTGCTTCTAGTTTCATTTTCTAGCAGTCAGCATACCTGAGGTTTCACAAGAAAATGTCAGTTGTAAGTAATATTTGTGCAAGGACTCTAAGTCTTTGAAAATATGAGAAATTGAAATTACTGTTGCTTGAGTGAAATCTTGGCTACAACTTGAAATACATAACTCCCATTATATTCAGGGAGGACAGATTTCAATTCTTGTGTTGTTGGTTTTGACAGGCTTTTTATGTCTGTATTTTGAAATTATCCTATCTCTGTGTGTTTTGCCACAACAAACATCTTTAAATTTTTGCATCACATGCCTGGACCTGGAATTTCCTTCTTTGCTTTTATAAGCACTCAGATTCTTATAGTGTGTGACAGGACAATTTGGCTGGCTTTTTTCTCTCCCATGCTTCTTTCAAGGGCTCTTACAGACAGCCTAGGGTTTTACCAGCCTTTCTGGTGCAAATACCTGATAGAATGCCAGGAGTGCTCCTGTGGCTACCGTGGCTATGGTTGCTGCTTTCCCTTTTTCCAAGTCCTCAGTGCTGGTGCAGGTGGAGATTGCTTCTGTCTTTACTGGGGTGTAGACATCAAGTATATACATAGCCCTAAGGGAAGGTAGGTGCCAGAGGTAAAGCCTGTGCATTCTTACCTCTTGCTAGATACCAGTGTAATTGAGATGAAAATCCTTTCACAGATTCTTTAACTCACCATAGCTAGGAACCTTATGTGGCCCCAAATGCAAAACAGGAATAATGCTGCAAACTTATATGGAGTTGCTTTGCTTTCACTCTGGACGTGAATACTTACCTCTCATCTTTCTTTCTAGTCTTGGAGGAGATGGGAGTAGAAAAGAGCCATCTTGTTCTTTCTACAGCTTGTTTGTGTCACTGATGAACAGCTTTCCCCATATGCTGATTCCTGTGGAAATGAGATGGAAATGAGATGTGAGCTGCACATCCATCAAACCCAGTCTCTCGGTCCAGTTTCATCCCTGCTGCTTTGCTTTATATTCTCCACTTGTGTTGTCCAGATGAATTGTTCATGTGCTCCATGAAAATAGCCAAATGACTGTGGCTAATTGGCTCTTTTGCTTCTCTTGCTTCTCCAGAATTCTGTAAGGGATATGTCTGCCTTAAGGCTTGTGTGAAGGCAGAATGAAGAACAAAAGGAAGGAAGGCTATCTTTTCTGTGGAACTAGAACTGTTTTCATTTTGGGTCAAATCTGAAAGACTGTTACAGTTTTGAGTGTGTTCAAATTTAAGGGTTGCTGTGGGTCATTCCAAGCTGTATGTCACATGTACTTAGATGCAATTCTGTACAGCTTTTGATTGACAGTATGGATGTTACATACACCATTCTCTTTAATGTATCTGGTGAGAGACTGGGATGCATAATGCCTCATATTTATCTTACTCATAACTACAAACACACCTCCAGCTGGCTAGTCCACCTCCTGTGCTGATTTCACCCAGACATTTGTTAAGAGTGGGGTCATAGTCCAGGTTTACAATTTATTTCCTCTTCAGTTGTTTTCTTTATTATCCTCATGCTGTAATTCTGTTACAGAAAGAGATTTTCAAGACTGAATAATATGTTTTTCTATGCTTCTCTCCTATGATAGCAAGAATCAAGAAATTCTAAAGGAAGAAGCTGGTTGGGTTTTTAGCTGTGGAATGCCTAGAACTCACAGCTGTGACTTTTTATTCATAAAAAAAAAAAAATTTAGTTTTTAGTTAATATATCAAGAATGTTGTTGCATACCTTGGATGTATCCATGGCTCCCACAAACTTCTGTGGGAAGCCTTGCTGTAGAAGAAATGAGGAATTGTCTTACCCAAATCCTTCTTCATCCACAATTTAAATGCTATTATTTTACCCAATATGCTCAAGTTGCTGGTGGCTTGACCTTGGAGTTCCTGTATTCTTATTATCAGCAATAAACTCCACAGGCTCATGAAGAACAATGGGCCTTGCCTGCAGTGGATTTATTCACTAGTCACTGCAGTAGTAGAGATCTGAGGCTGTGCATTTGCTTTTGCACTGTTGTGGTAATTCATTGATTTCTCAGTTAACAAGTAAATTTAAAAACTGAGACAGATCATGCAACGTTAAGTCTAATTTCCAACAAATTTTTTGAAAGCTTGTGTTCTTTTTATGAACTGGTTGAAAATGTTTGAAAACTTGGGGGTTTTGTGAATTATATGTTGTCTACTGACAGCCCCAAAGACAGCTCTCCAAAGAAAAGCCCACAGAGCAAAGACATGCCATGCTATTCCTGTTATCAGACCATTAGTGCTTTTTCTTAGCTTGAATTTCTTAGTTAGAGTTCCAGAGGGAAGATGCGACAACCTCCACACCTTCTCCCAGCGTCTTTGCCCCTTCAGTTCTTTCTGTGCTGTTGCAGCTTTGAGAAGCTTGCCCTGCCCCTGTGTCTGGAGAATTCTCAGGAGTGGGGGTTCATGTTCCCTTCTAGTCCCTCACCCTCCACTACATCCCTTTGCAATCGTGAAATCTACATTAGGAACAGAAACAAAGTGGTTGTTCTGTAAATAGACATCCAGATGGTCTAAGGCAACTGTTTTGTGTTAGGCACTGCTTGTGCCTGGTGATTATGGATAAGTTACTATTAAATTTGCTAGGCTAGGAGTAGAATTATACAGCTGGTTACAGTATCCATGTTAAGCTTCAAATGAACCTTTCATTAAGTTTCAAATGGACCTCTGGGTATGCCCTGTCCCTTCTTACACCATAATTCGTGTCATTGTCACTATGCAGTATCTTTTTGGGTTCTGTTGTTGAATTGTTACTAAACAAAAGGACATTCTAGCTCTCCCTTCATTTGATTACACCTTCCTTTTTTTTTTTTTTTTTTTTTGCAGACCAAGTTTTTTCCCATCTTGAAACCAAATTAGCTGTAACTCCCTCATTGAAAGCCCATATGGTTTTTAGGTGTAGTATGTCGTACACAGAGTTGGAATGCGTAAACTACTTCACAGATGTGTCTTTTATTATACTCTATAGTTTAAAATGTCTTTTCTTTTCTGAGACTTACATGAACCATTTCATTTTGTCAACATAGTGAAGACAAGCATGATATGCATTTCTAAAATAATTTGACAGTCTTGATTTTCAAACTTTAAGCCTGTATTTTAAATCAGATCTTTTTGTTTCAAAACAAGTAAAACCCCTTTATTGTCAGGAAAAAGTTGTACTCCGTTATATAGCTGGACCTTCACTTGAGTTCTCAAAGTTGACACAAATAATGAATTCCTTTTCATCACTTCAGTTTACTCTACCATGAGCTGTAAAAAAGTCATGCAAGACTGTTTACTGATACCTTTCTCCCTAAAGCAGGAAATCTACAGAAGGGAACAACAGGTTTGTTTTTCTTGTTGCATCACTGAAATAATACCAGCTACCCTTACTGAGAGGAAAAATTACTTTACCATAATAGATTAATTAATAGGGTCTTCCAGCAGCTTTTTTTAAATTGGTTTTATTTCCATGGCAGCTCTTTCTGCCTCACTAACAACTTTGTGTCAGTAAGGCTGAACAGAGTGGAAGATAGGCCTTTCTGTGCAGTTGCAAGTGGGCAACTACAATAAATTTCCATATCACAAACAGATTGTTGTGTATGAAATGTAATGTTACAGATTGCTGAGAACCAAATGTCAGCAAAAATAAACAGGTAATTGAGAGTGAGCCTGTTGATAATGCAGGTTCATGCAGGCTAAAAGCTCATACAGGATTTCAGCTGCAGGAAACATAATGCAATTCTCTCTCTCTCTTTCTCTTTTGATTTTTTTATTGTGTTTAGAAGTGTGATAGAGACAGGTAGCTATTAGTATATTCTGAAAAATAACCTCTTGCTTCTGTTTCAGTTTGATGCTTCTGCATCAAATTTTATGTTGATTACCATGTAGTTGGAAAACCCAGAGAGACATTTACCAGGATGCAGTTTATTTTTGAAATTGATCATGTATGGGTTAGTGGTTTGTTTTGTTTTCTAAAGCCAGGGAAGTAATCCAGTTTGAATGCAAAACACTGGGTTTTGTGAAATTGTTTGAACTGTAAGCTCAGGGTTGATTACAAATTATTTTCTTTTCAATTTTTTTCAAGCAGCAAAATAAAATTTGGGTTTTTTTCACATATATGTTTTCTCACAAAACTGTAATGTAGCATGTTTTACAGCCTTTTATGTGCTTAGTCTTGATTTATTAAACTTTTTTTTTTTTTTTGGTAAATGGTTAAAACTGTGGTCAGAGTTGACTCACCTTGAGTAGATTAGTTATCACTTGTGTTAATATTTAATGGCACGGTACCAGGCTGTACCCTGTTCCTTTCAAAACACTCCCATATTGTTTTGACAGATAATGCATCTCCTGCATTTATACCAGGGATCTGGGAGGAAGTGTACTGTGTGATTGCAAAGGTACAGTGCTTCTGCTGTGTTTATCTTTATGTAAGGGCTGCCATGGATCCTAACGGTTCAAACATTCAGATTCCAAGAGCCTAATTCTGGTCTTACAGTGATTAGCAAGAAATTAGAAATAAATTAGATTTTTTTTTAAATAGATCATTATAGTTAGTTATCTGTATTTCATTGTGAAAAAATATGCCGAGTGTTTGAAGCTGGCCTGAGGTCAAGGGACTGTGGCAGACCTTAGGGTTCACGTTTTCTGTTTTTCCTGTCTTTTCCCTTAAGCTGCCTTTTCTATCATCTCCTCCTGTCACCAAGGCAAGAGATCAGTTGCTGCCTGAGATGTGCTGCCTTCTGCTGCCACTTCCCCATGGCCATGGCTCTGCCTCCTCAGATATCTCTTGGTCATCCCTCTTGTCCCCATGCACAGCACCATCACCTCTGCAAGTGAGACACTGATGCAAGGAATGCTGCAGCAGGTGCCTCTGTTCTACAGAAACAGGGATCTGAAAAGAGACTGAATACAGACTCATCCTCTCTGGCACTTTGTTAAGACTCTCTAGTTTCTTCCCCTGCTCCCTTTGTTGTGCTTTTGGTACTTCACCAAGAGGACAGAAAGCACATTTTTGGTAGTGAGGAGTGCCTGGGCTGCTTCAGACTGCAGGGCTCCTGTCCATAGCCCAGGCAGCAAAGCTGGGCCTCCTTGTGGCTGTGGGCACAGCAATGTTCAGCTGAGCTTCCACCAGCACCCAGGGCAGCAGGCATGGCGCTGGCTCCTTGGCAGCTGTGCCACGGCCCTTTGCAGACGGGCTGATCTGGCTGTGTGGTTTGTAAACTTGTAATTTGTAATTTCTACCACTGAGCTAGTTTTCACCCTCATTAGTTCTCTGCTCCAGTCCAAGCAGGACCACAGGAATGCTAGGGCCAATATCAGGAAATGAGTGTGAACAGGATCTCAGAAGAATACAGGGAGCTTACTGTTGGGCTGAGTTTCATCCAGCTGTTATTGACAAGAGAAGTCCCGGATTAGATTAAGTGCAAATAGTTTGATTAAACTCTTTTTGAGGTGTCTCTCTGTTTCAGTTTCCCTCTTGGACTTCTAGTGCTCTGGAGTGATTTTAGCACTCCAGACTGAACTTACATATGTGGTACCAAGGGTCTGTTTTAATAGTGTTTCAAGTTCAATGTGTGGGATATTGCTATAAATTTGTCAACTTCTTGGTAGCCAATTCTCACACCATTTAGAGGCACTGGGAATAACACTACCTTTCTAAAGTGTGGACTAAAATTATTTTTTAACTGGTGAATATGTTTCAAAACCTTAATATGCCTTTACAACCTGGTTGTAGCAAAGTAGGTTCTTTTAGATTAGCACCAGTATGTGTCATAGTACCACTCCAGGTTGCACTTAAGTGGCCTGTCAGGATTCTTCTTGGCTTCTCTGATGGTTGTTGCTATATGATCTTGTGCAAGGGCTTCAGCTCTTGTCACACCCTAGCCTTTTTTGAGTAAAGTTATTGTATCCTCTTGAAATATACATATCAATACTAGCTCAAAACTACCTGACTTGCTACATGAATTGTCATCTTAATACAATGAGGTCTTTATTCCCAGCTTAATATTTGTATTTTGCTGTTTTTACTGACTTATTTGTCTCTTTAATTACAATGTAGAGCTCATCTTGTGAATTTGACAACAGCTTTGGAAGTGTTAAGCCCTTTTATATGTTCTTTTGCAAGGGGTAAATTGCCATTTCTCTAGCATTGAACGGCAAAAGAAGCTCTAGCTTAATAGCTGCTTCAGAGCCATGTTTATGCTCAGAGTTAGAGCCAATTTCTCCGAGATGCAGCAGATATGCACTTTGATTTTTGTCAAAGCTCCTAGCTTTTTTTAGTTTTTGTCTGTCTTTAAATGAAAGTCACTGAGGGACATGGGTTTTTCGATTTCTGATTTCTATTTAGGCAACAGAGTAAGTGACCTGAATTTCAAGATGCTGAAAATCACAATACACTAGTTGAAATCCCCTTGGGGTTTGAAGTGTAAACTGCAACCAATTTGCAGCACGAACAACAATTCAGCAGGAACGTGAAAGTTGTATGTCTTTCCAGAAAACATGTAGCCCTCATGCAGAGATCCTCTTCTGCAATTAGTGGCGTAAGTAACGTGGTGCTTAGCCTGGCTCTGTGTTCCTTCACTGTTTCTGTGCAGTCCCTGTGCTGTGCTGCTCACGCGGGACCATTTGGTTTCCTCCCTGAAAACAATGCCCTTTTTGCCTGATGCTCTTTGGGACAAGCCCAGGTGGTGACTTTCTGTCTGAAGCTTTGACTTGACAGATGGCAGATGTATTTGCTCTGCCTTCTCCTTTGTGGAAATCACCGAGAAATTCCCATGCCTGTTCAGCTGTGTTATGCTGGAAGCAGTCACTAAGAATGCACTGTGCTTTTTAGATTTATATGGTGAGAAATCTGCTGCTGAACTTGATGGTGTGTACTGAGTGGGTATTTTCCCCCGTTCCACTTAAAAACAGGAACAGTGCTGGTAGACCATAGAAATGATACTTCCTTAGTGGTGGTGCATTTAGGTCATACCTGTAATGATGTGCAAACGGGTGTTTTCAGAACTTCTGTTAGTCTTTTAAAAAGTAACAAATATGTGAGTTTTAAGACAAAGGCTTTTTAAAAAGTGATCTCTGTTTTCTTGGCTGTTCGAATCATTATCCCTAAAAACAGTCATTTCTGCTAAATGCATAGCGGTTGTTACAATGTAGTAAGAATTTTAGGAAAAAACCCACAAAAAATAAAGACCAATATGCTTAGTTCTACATAATACTCTAGTGCATTTGATACACACAGAGTTTGTTCCCAAGTTATTTTTCAGTTGGAATGCTTCTAGCCGAAAGGTGTAGATACGATTGAATGTCTAGGTATGCCTCGTAAGTACTATACTTAGAAAAGCAAAGTTGCATTTAAAAATTTTTTATTAGATATTTATTTCTGATTAGATATTTCAGTTTTGCCTACTTATACTTCCTAATATTCCTCATACTTCTGAAAACTTGTGCATTTCTGTTTTATAGTGAGGCTATATAATGATAGTTGGGTTGTAAAATGAGTAGGAAAAGGAAAGGCTTTTATTAGAAGTTATGAGCTGCATTTTCACAGCAGGTAGGTCAGCATACCTGCCTCTTAGACACAGTACTCTGTAACACCAAGCACCAGCATTCCATCTAATCCAGGGCTTGCAGGAAAAAGCTCTTAGTCATTCATTCAGTGGCACACACATTGCCTATTTAGAAAGAAGCAGAAGTCCACAGTATGGCTCACAGAGACTATTTTGAAGTACCTGGCTACATCCACACCCATGCTTGTAGCCTTTACTTGGGGAAACTTTTTAATTACATCCATGACAGTTGTGTCCAGGTTGAGCAACAGAGGACAGACTCTTAAACATAATGGGCTACCTGTTGTACAAGTGAATTGACTGTTTTCAAAGAGGGAACATTAGTGTGCTCAGCAGTACTAAAACCAAAACATCTGGGTACATAGCATCTTTGAAAGCAGACATAAAACTTCACGAGGTTTTCATAGACTTAGCAAGATAATTTGGGTTAGCTTGAGATAGGATGATATATGCTGGAAGAGGAATGGAAGTGCTTGATCTATCATGACATGGTTTATAGTGATGCCTTCAAAGGCACCTCAGAACTGACACTAATTTCCCGCCGGTGTGGGGATAACTGTGTCAGAGCCTTGTGGCGGAGAGAGGGAATTCCTTCCATTGGGATGGATTTAGCTGGCTGCTTGAGTTTGTTGTTGGAGTGGGTGGCCAGGAGGAGTGGGTCATGCTTTGATCCTGTCAAAGAAAAGAGGTAGATTTTGGAGGCTGTGGCAAATCATTGTGTGCAGAGGCACATTTTAAAAGTGGAACAAATATCACTGCTTTTAGAGTACAGATGTAGGAAAAGTTGGAATGCCCAGTTCTTGACAACAGATCAATAAAATGCCTCCTCAGCATGAGGAAAGTCCCAGGCCTTCCTCAGCCTGAAGACTTACTAGACCACATCGTTTTGTCAAACACCTTTTCAGTTGTCAGGTCACGCTGGCTGTGCTGCCTTCTTGGTGCCATCTCAAGTAGCAAAAGGTTTTGAGAGGCACCCAGTACAGCAGAGCAGCAGCAGCCCAGGGGGCTGTGTCCCGGAGCTCAGGACTGGAGTAACAGTTTTCCCACAAAGTAAAAGTTCAGGTGTGAGTATATTTGGCAGGATTTACAGGGCACCTGATGTCCTCTTGTGAGCAAGCAGACTGGCACCTTAGGCTTTTCTCTTTGACAGGTTGTTTAGAGATAATATGCTGAGGGTAAATAAGGGTTTTTCATAACTTTACATATTTCTCATAAACTGCTTTGACTGCTACATAAAAGAAAATTTCAAATGTGTTATGAAAACCACCCTTCTGTAATTCATCTGCAAGTGAAATCTATTCTGTGTGAAGGCAAGTGAAATCTATTCTGTGTGAAGGAACAAGATTTCTCCTCATGTAGCAATAATGACAGTATTAGAACTTTCTTACATTGAATTGGGTAAATTGGGTTGCTACTGCAGAACACTGTGGTAATTCATAATGTTTATATCTTATTCTAAAAGACTGATTTAGAGAAGTGGGGAAAGACTACCTTGCTTTTGGGAGTTTGTATTATGAAGAAATACATTCACTCTGTTGGTTTTAATATAAATTTCTAATTATGCTTGCTTGTTTGTTTGTTTAAAGCAGGTAGAAAAAGGTTTTTTCCTCTCTGTAGTGTGTGAATGTTTGGGAAATGCCTCCAAATGGAGAAAGAATCATAGCTTTGACTCTAAACATTTTGGAGAGTTCTAACCTTAAAGGTATGTCTTTTATATCCAGTGAGAAATTTCAGAGGTATGTATTTGTTTTTCTGACCTGATCAAGTCTGATCAACTCTGGAAGTATGACTCAGACACAGAAGAATGAATCCATAAAATTTTTCAGCCACTTGCAGTTCAAAAGAAGTATTCCTTGACACAGGTGAAAGGCAAGGCTCCAGAATAAGTGAACTGTACAATTAATAGCTTTCTACTTCTAATCAAAGTGTGATTTTATTGGAGAGAGGTGCTTAGGATGAGACCATTTTGAATTCTGTGTTGACAATATTATGTTTTGCAAGCTACAATAAACTTTGAAAAAAATTTCCAGTATGATTTAACTGATTTTTTTAAAGAACTTTATACCTTTTCAGAATTTCTCACTGCTAACTACTACACAATGCTGTGAGCAATATGATGAAATTAGTACCTTGAGTTATGTGAATAATATCTGGATACACAGTGCATTTTACTGCTCTTTACTGTGCAGTACATGGGCCATGTTACAATATGTGGTAAATCTCTTGAAATTGTAGCTTTGCTGCTGCTGCTTTCAGACACTGCGGCTGTGGAACTCAGCTTCACTTCATTCAGTCTGTGCTGACCTACAAGGCACCTAGGAAAACAGCCTGCCACATCTCATGCAAAGGGATGTTCTCAGCTGATTAACTTTTAGAGATATTTTCTCTTCCCTTGCATACTCTGTAGTATGAGGAGGAAATCTGTCATTGCGGGTTTTAACCTTATCTGTACATATGATGGTTATCAGACTTCTCTCACAAGTATTTGAAGTACGTCGCTGTTAAATAATTTGGCTAAAAAAGTTGTTCATTTTTGTAACATTAGTCCTGGGATTTTTATAACATTAGTCCATGTGCTACTTTAAAAAATTAAAAGTAGTTAGAAAAAAGAAAATAACTATTGTTAAAGTAGTAAAGCAGTAAAGACCTATTAGAAACAAGTAATCTGTGAATTGTAAATCATCTGAAAAATAAAGAAAGGGAAGAGACGCACTAATATCTTAACCTAATTTTAAGCAAAACTTTGGAAGTGTTCAATTAAAAAAATTACTGTTTAATGACTGCATGATATTTTCCTCTTGCCTAACTATAGCTGTAAAAAAGTTTGCTTAGACAGTCAGAGAATAGTAAAAATGAAAGAGTTGGTTTAAACCTTTAATCTCAGTCATCATGATCAGAGAAGCAAATGAACGCTACGGCACAGCTTGGAGCTGCTAAGTCTCTGTATCTTTGGGTGTTGGTAGCTCTTGGCAGCTGTTTTGTTCAGAGCTTGCCTCTGTCACATGGGGCAGCACATGCAGTACCAGCAGCATCCCAGCCAATCTTTCTTCCTTGGGTGGAGGGGAGAAGAGGGAGATTCTTGCCAACAAAGAGAGAGGACTGCAGCTCTCCCAAGTGCTCCTCTGCTGTCTGTGGCAGATGTCTAGGCCCGGAGTTTCTGTTCCCAGCTGAGAGCGCAGCACGGCAGGAGCTGCACCAGTGTGTGTGGAGCAGAGTGTGGAGGGAGGACCCTACAGTGAAGCTCTCCAAACATCCACCATGCCATTCTGCTTCCCAATGAGCTAGCTGTCAGCAGTGATCTTTCAGGGTTTTGTTTCCTTAGTGTGTTTTAAGAGCAGAAATGAAATATTGGATCAAATTCAGTAAGGCCCATGCTTAGTAAGATCTTGTAGCTAAAAATCATCTTAATGCTTTGCATAATGACAGCATTATAAAAGGAACAGAAGAAAATCCATGAGCACAGTGATTACTTATGTAGAGGTAGAAATTACCATGTGTGTAAGTAACAGGCTGTGTTAGTCTGGGTTTGTGTACTTTAGATAGATGTGTTTACTTTAATTTATTGTCAGGATTGTATTTGAGCCTAAACAATTTAGTTATAAAGTTGAAATGTCTTATGGATATAGGCATTATATAGTTATTAGAGGACTTTGACTCCATACAAGTATTAGAGGACCTTGGCTCCATGTAGTATTTTGTCTTTCATGCGGTAACACCTATCATTTCCAAGTGTCTATCTAAACCTTGGTGTGTCTCAATTGTTTCAGATTATCATAGACATATGGAATCAGTTTATTAAAGCCCTCTGGGACTGTTGAGTCCAATGATTCCCCCAGCACTGCCAAGGCCACCCTAACCATTGTACCCAAGTGCCGCATCTACATGGCTTTTTAATCCCTCTGGGGATGGGGACTCCACCATAGGGCTGGGCAAACCTTTTGGCAAAGAAATTTTTCAAATATCTCATCTAAACCTGCCTTGGTACAACATGGGGCTGCCTCCTTATGGCTTATACTGCCAATCTGGAATTGCTCTCCTTAAAGTTCCCCAGTGCTGTAGTAGTGTGAGGCATCTAGCCTAATACAGTCCTTTGCTTTAAGAAGGTGAGTATGGATTAGGATCCTATTTTTGTCATTTGCGTCTATGAATATATCCTTTGGTTCCAGTAGGACAGTTCACAATACAGGGGGAATTTTTGTCTTATAGGTATATAGTAGTTAAATTTTAACTAAGACAGAACTTTCATGCATGCTAAGCTTTATTTTCTGTGTTTCAAGCAGCAGGAAATCCAGCTCTGAAAATGTATTGCCATTAGAATTGAAATTAATTGCTTTACTGTGATGGATCCTCGAGCTAATGCCTTGAGACCTGCTCTCTATTCAAATGCAACTGCACAGCCTTTGGAACAGGACTGGTTCCAGATAGCCAGGAACTTAGACCACAAGTGAGAAAGTACTTACCAACAAAATATGTTTTAGTGTCTGTGAAGACTGTGTGAGAAGATGATCAGAAGACTATGCTACACTTACATTATGGGATAGTTAATTTTCAAGATTTTAAAAATATGTATTTTCTATTAAAGTTAAGCTCTGCCTGACTAAAGAAACTTAGTTTTGTTTCACACAAAGCCTTCTTAATGCGAAAGGAGAGCAGGAATGGAGTTCCAGCCTCTTCTGCCTGTTTTCTCATTCTGCAGAGCAGATGTGAAATTCCAGGAGAGGACAGACTGTCAAATGTCTGTTGGCCAAGTCCAGGAGGTGATGGGGTTGTTGCACACCTTTACTACCCTCAGCACGTCAGCTTTTTGTCTATAGATCACAGTCGAAGTTCAGCCTTGTGCCATAGTTCCATGCAGACCTATGCAAATGCAATTTGGTGAAGTTACTCTTGAAGTGCTGTGGCCATAGCTGAGCCTTTTTTCTTTAAGGCAAGGTATCTCTCATGACTTCTAAGGTACTGGGACCCCTTATCATTAAGATAAAGTGACTCCATTAGCAGTGCAAAGTTATATAGCCCTGACAACTGTGTGCCCTCTAACCAATGGTCATTACTTTTCTTTTTCCTCTTTGTAAGAATAATTTACAATGTTAAGGATGATCTTTGAGATCTTTGCAAGATGAGCTTGTAAATTCTAGGTCTTCATTTTATTTTGACAGAAAAGTAGAAATGTCTTATATTTTTCAGGTTATTGTTTTGTAATCTTAAATAATTAAAAATAAAATCCAGATTCTGTCTTGGCAACATTCATTCATGAACCTAGTGTTATCAGGATTGAGTTACTAGCAATAAAATTTAATAGAACCTTGTTGTTAACATTACTTAGGAATGTACTGTTCAGACACTTGTCATGGTTTAACCCAGCCAGCACAGAGCTGCTTTCTGACTCTGCCCTTGATAGGATGGGGAGACAGAGGGTTAATAGTGAGAAAACTGATGGATTGAGATGAGAGTTTAATAATTAAAATAATAATAATAATAAATCATAATGAAAATTGACTGTAAACTAATTTCTGTTGGGATAATATTTTTATTCATTGCACATTAATCATAGGCTGGATTAATTGGCAACTTACTTGAAAGGTGTGAATAAGAAGAATGCTGTAATGTCTTTGTAATTGTAATGATTTCACAGGACACATCTTAATTTTCCTTGAGCGCTTTGTATGTCTCTAAGTAGTGCTCCTTTAGTAACTCTGTTTGCGTCTTAGAGCAGTGTGTAATTTATCAAAATCCTGGGAGTCAATGGAGTATAACACATAAAAGCATAGGATGTTTTGCCTGACAGGCAAGTACTGTTGTTGACATGGTTGCAGTTTCCTCTGCCTGATGGTACCTGTCTTTTTGGAGGGGAATTCTATCTGATTCAGTGCAGATGCCGGGGAAAGATTGTAGTATTTTGATTTTTGAGGTTTTTTTTCATCTCACCTTTAGAGGAAACTTCTGGTTTGTTTTGTTTCCTTTGTCTTTGTCCTTATGGAGAGCAGAGAGCAGGACTACTTTTCTGTAAAAGAAGAAAGTTGGTTTATTTTCTTTTTTAACTTAACAGTTACAAGTGTTCTTGGAAGGACTTTCTTTTGGAACTAACACCTGAATCAAATCCCACTTGTCCTGTCAAAACCTCAAAGTTTGACTTGGTGGGCATGATGCCTTAGTTCAGTTTCTCTTCCTGTAAAGAGTGCCTTGTGCCTGGCTCCTGTGCCACCAGGAGCTGTTACTGAGCATTGTGGTCTTCCACCAAAGGCAGATGCCTCTCACCTGAAGCCAGTGTTTCAGGTGCTATTGAAGGAGACTTGAGAGCTAGAGGTCACTGAAGGCAAAGTCACACGAATGGGCCTGGCAGAACCTGTTTGGTCACAGCCTGATTATCACTAGAGGGAGCTGGTGTAATTCTTGGGGTATTCAATCTTCTGAGCACCGAAGGTCCCATGGGCAGCACCTGACCCCTGGGAGTCGGAGCAGATGGCTGCACGACAGAATGCTGTTCTGGAATGAACACATCTGTATTTCTGCAGCACTAAATTCCATGTTTTGGTATACAAATGATACAGCTATTTTTAGCTGTAATTATGGTACAAAGGGATAGAAAAGTCCTAATTCAGGAAATGAGTATTTCCCCATCCTCCAAGCCAATTGCAATTCATTAGAATGGCACCATATCTGTGAGTTTGAAAACCCTTGTGAATGGAGCAGCTGCAGTACAGTGCTGTATATAGTACCACGGTAGACATGTTTTGTAAATTTACAGAGCATACAATCTCAGTTGTGTTTTTCCAGTATGTTACCTTAAAAAAAGACTAAGAATTAATTAAATCACAATCAGTATTAAATGTCATTTTTTTCTGCTTTTCTCCCTTAAATGTTGCTTTGATGAAAAAGGATCCTCTGTAGACTGATTTGTTTTTCCATAATGGTTTTTAATTGGTTCTTTTTAATTGTTTTTTAATGTATTTTTTAAATAATGTTTTGGGGGTTTTCGTAAAAATTCCTTCCTACTTAAAATGTGTGCTACCTTTGTATAACATTTTTGAGACCCCTTGGAGGAACACGACTGTTAAATAGTTGGCTTTATCATTGACAGGCATTTTAAAGAAGATCTTGTGGCAAAGTGTGTGCTGAGTGTATATTGTTAAATGGATTTCAGAATTCCAATTTGAATAATGATAGCAAAGATTGATGGAAGGGTGTGATTGCAGTTTAGGAAATCATGTTTTAAGAGTCTTGTGATCATGTCTGGTTTGCTTTTCTGATTGTGATGTCTGATTCAACTGCTACTGATGCTGAAAGATATGCAAGTAAAGAGCATGCTGGAATATCAATCATGCTAATGTGAAAGACATGTTAAATTTTAGCATTCATTTCCCATCTTGCTGCTAAGGAATCAATATGTAGACTGTTCCCAGACAAAGCAACACTTATGGGATTGCTCGATAAGTATAATTAAAACATTTAATTGGCATGAGCTTACTAATGGCTAATTCAAGATGCAAGACTGCATTAGCAATGTATGAAGAACATACTAAGGAAAAAAACATAGGAAGGAAAATAATTTGGTGCTTTTCAATTTTCTTTCCTTTTTTGAGTTTACAGATCTAAAATACATGGTATTGTAGAGGTAGTCTTTTTGGTGTTTTCTTCTGTATTAGACATTCACTACCAACAGGATCACTTTAAGAAAAACACAAAGGTAATTAATGACTGACTTTTGAACCACAAGACCCAAAGCCATAACGCTGGTAATTTTTGTTCCGTGTTTTCAACATCTGTTTTTTGTGGTTACTGCAGGGGAGGGGAGACGTCAGTGACATTGTGAGCCGTAAACCTGTTCCTTGTGCTGTGCTATGCAGACTTCATATGCTAAGCTGATGCCAGTTTTCTGATCCATACAGCCATTACAAACACACAGTGTAGAAGAGAGGATGCTTACAGTACAGTGATGCTAATGCCTCATGCCTGTTTAACTTTTGCAAGAACATCACACTTTTAGGGATAGACTAGAAATCTAAAATGCAAACCTGTATGTAAATAATGCAGTCCAAGGGAAACAAACTTTTGCTGGCCATTTTGCAAGACCAAGGTTTCACCTACAGGCTGTTGCAGAAATAGAAAAAGGATTTGTTTGTCCTATGTCCTACTTTTATCATAATAACATTGTTGGAAGAATTAATGAATGCAGGCTACAGCATGGTTTTTGTATGTCACCAGAAAACAGTGTTTGAAGTGGTTTACTTGATTGTGGTATTGCAAGTCCAGGGTCAGTAATAGCTGTTAAGTAAGGTTTATGGGTTCTTCTTTAAAGAGAGGGATTTCTGTACACTCATTTAGTGGTAGCTCTGCCCTGACTGTAAGCTTTTCAGTCTCCAGACTGGTAGGTTAAATGGAAAAACTACTTTTGTTGCATAGTTGCTGACTCCTTCTTAGGTCAGCATTATTTCTAATAAATTAAATGTTCTCTGTATGTGTCAGTGTGTGTTGTTACATAGAAGTGTGAGCATTCACTCCAAGCTGACTTCTATGTATCAGATTAGTTTTCTGTCTTAAAGTGGTGACAGAGATAGCAAGCAAGCACGTTCATGTGTGTTACAGCTGTGTTGGAAGCAGTTGCTCTCATGACAACAGGTAGGTGCATGTGTTCATAAGTAGCTCATTAGTTCATCTGAGGATTGTGAGCTAATTAATAAAAGTAATCTGGAGACTTTCTTCTATCTGTGGCCAGGAGACCATAGGCATCAAGGGCTTAATGATGAGCAGTTTCCTCTTGTGACTGTCCAGGTCGAGTTTGTTAACCAATGTACGCTTGAGAGGTGGTGAGGACAGTTAGAACTGCATCACAGTGTTTTTGTGGATGATTACTGGAAAACATGGGTAATGCATCATTTGGACATTGAGAAATAGATGGCAGCATGGATGGGTCAAAGGGAGTTGGAGTTGTCCTAAGGTCACCAGGAGCTCTGTCTGCACAGCTGGCCAAGAGCCTGCCCTTAGTTTATCCAACAGGTGAGCACATATTCCCACTATGTTCCCAGCAGTCGTCTGAGCTAGCGTTGGCCTCCATGAGCAGCAACCTATTAAACAGGAAAAGACCAAAGGAGAGCAGCTTACAAGAGAATACAAGTGGGAACTAATAACCTGTGTACGGGTTACATATGTTGTGTTGCCCAGTCTTTCCAACTGAGTCTGTGAAGCCTGTGTCATTTTTGCCTATGCTGTGTCTCACTTGCAGATACCATACAGTTACCACATTCTGCCAGTGCTTCCATGAGAGTCACTTTCCCCCATTAACCTTTTTTTGATGGTGGGTGGGACCATCAGAAATTCTGCAAAGTTATATTCTGGTTAGTCTTTCTGGTAGTAGCTGTACCATAGGGTGTCCAAATGGCAGTGGGATTAGTGAAGCCCCCTTGATTCACATCTGACCAGATTTTTAATGTTAAAAACTTGTATTTGCATCCAATGCAATGCTTGTTTTGTTTCTTTCTTTTTTCACACTGTTTTCAAGGTCATTGGAAGACATTTTAAATATAGAATTGATTTTAAATACAGGAAGTTCTTGATGAGGTAATTTTTTAAAAAATGAAGTATTTAGAAAACCATTATTTAAGTTATAAAGAGAACAAATTTACAAGTTTTCAAATATATGGTTAGGGTTAGGGTTTTATATCCATGTCCCACAGGCAATATGTTGGTGTGGTTGTTGAGGTGGGGGGAAGGGTATTGGGTGGTCAGTTTTGGGGAAGGAGTGGTTTGAGCTTTTTAGCCCAAAAAAATAAAGGAAGTTTTCAGCTGAGCATCTGTCTTCTGCAGAGGAAACTTGCAGAATAATGTTTAGGGTTGTTTTAGTCATTAGATGTGAAGCACACAATAATGGCCAGCCTATGTTTGTACAGTTGGAGGATATTTCTCATAATGAAGGAAGTCTCCAATATCAGCATCTACAATACCCGGAGAAGTTACATCACAAAGCCACAGCTGCACCAGCCTGCTCTCTTCCCCTGCTTCACCCCCCACCTTTTATTTTTGCACACTCTTTCTCAGCATAACTGTTGCACACATCTCTTGCAAGAATACCATGGTTTTGACTTGGGCTTGTGTCTACTGTGTTATTTAGTTATTAAATATACCCCACCTTCAAAAACGAAACCTGAATGGTTTTTTTAAAGTTTCATTATAAGCTTCTAATATCCTGTACATTCCCAAACTCCGTTTGTCTAGCTTCTGGTTTTGCAATGAGAATTACATTGTACTGTGATGATGACAGCACCAGCAGCACCACCTGGATGTAGTCTGGCCCTGTGCATTTTAGTTACCTCCTACCTGCCATGTGATAGCAGTAGGCACGACAGGCTCACACCTTTGTGTTGAACTGTGTCTGAAGAAAAAGACTCTGGGCTACTTTAGAAAAATTTGCAAGAGGGAAAAGAGAAAAGGCTAGATCTTGATTTTTATAGTGCACTTTGTATCTCCATTTACTATGGAAATTAATATTACTGGTACATGAAACACCATTTGGAAACCTTGGATACAATCTGTTTCTTTCTTGGCATTTTTATTTTTTTGTGTGTTTCTATACATGATATTTCAGTGCAAGGACTCTCTTTTATAATCCTGTTTTTTTTTTTTAAAGCAGTATTTTTCATGAGTGTTCGCTTGGTTTAGCTGTTACCAAACCATTTACTAATTGACTGTTAATCTAAATTCAGCTTGTCTTATAATGGAAAGAACAACGACACTCCTAAAAAGCTTACCTGTTCCTTTTATTTGTTTTCCAACCTCCTGTTGTAGTTTTCTGTTGTTCCATCAGCAGGATAGCAAAGTGAGAGGTTGCTCTACATACTTCTCATTGCTGTAGACCTTTTTCTGTTTGTACCCAAAACTCTGACTCAGTGCTGTTAATTCAGCCAAGTCTTTCCTTGGCTTCAGGTTGTTCTGAATCAGCCTATAAACCTAAAATTCAAAGCTGCTTCTAACAAAGAAAACAAAACATTTTTCCTTCAATTTCTAACAGAACTTGTGTTGTGGTTTAAGCCTGTTGTTCACATCTAATAATGTTCACCAGTGATTATTCCAGGCATCATATGTTTGTGTGAAATCATCTAGTATTCAGTATTTCCTTCATTGCATTTTGTTCATCTACAATTAATGCATTTTAAAAGGGCGGTGGTGTTCTGCCATCCCTGCTCTCTCACTCTGCAATTGGGAATGATGGTTAGGAAGGGTTGTAAACGTCATCTAGGTAGTTAGGTAATCCCTGGTATTTAAGGAGGTCAGAATAAACACCGATCTTCTTTTAGATGTGGACAGGTGTGAGATAGGTTGAATCAAACAAGTTGAAGGAGGATTTTTAAAGTTGAAAATATGTCTTTTGGAAAGTGTGCTAGATGTGTTGGTTATAAGTTGCTCATCCTTGCCCTCCTCTGCATTGTGGCCAACATTTTACTTTATTTTCCCAATGGTGAAACAAGATTTGCTTCAGAGCATCACCTCAGCAAGTATGTGGAGTGCCTTCATGGCATTCTAGGTGGAGGCTTTCTGGTAAGTAATAACCTAGTGTCTTCTTTCATGTTTATTTTGGAGGTACTTGATACTGCTCTTTCTCTACTGGTTACCTGAATTTATTCATTAAATATCTTGTCAACAGGTGTCTCTGGAGTTGTATAAAAAAAAGAGCTATATTATCCCATAGCTATTATTAATTACTATTTATTATCTTATCTACAACATTCTGTCACTTTAAAGCTGAAAAAGTCATAGGGTCAAGGCACAGAATCGAAATGCAAAAGTGAAACCAAACCTCTCAGCAGGTCACAGTTTGCATAAAGGGTTAAATTAAATGTTAAATTTTTGTTATATTATTGAACCACTTTCCTTTTAAATGTCCCTAAATAATGAGCATTTAGACACAATTCCTTAATTTCTATTATCTGACATGCTGACAGGTATTTCTCTGCCTTAGCTATTTATTCAGAGGAATTGAGTGGTAGTTGTCAAAACTTTGCATTTGAGTAACACAATGCAAGGACTGAGTGTGTTCATTATAGGATGTCATTAATCTGAAACTCTTATTTTCTAACTTGTCAGTTTTGTGGACCACACTGCAGCATATTTAAGACCCCTAACTCCAGGCTTCCTTTTTCATCTTCTTTTAGAAGTCCTCTTAGAAATAGGTTATAGGTCCCTTCCAATTCTTAACACTGTATGATTTTATTTCAAGGTGTCTGCAAATCACAGGTTGAAATCAATTGTATGCTAAGGTATTTTGTGTTGTGAGAGATGCTTACAGCTGTATTACGGTCCCATTGGGACCTAGAGTGGGATTTGCAAAGACTGGGCTTTACTCACAGAATAATACAAATGGAACCAATGGAACTTCTCCTGCAGTGCACTTGTGCAACCCCTTCTGGACTTGAAGCACTGTGGCTCAGCAACAGGTTTGAGTAAGGGCTGACAAGTATGTGTCTGTTCAACAGAATAGTTCTTATTCTAGTTTCATATTAACTAAGTCTGTAGCATTTGCAAATAACTCTCTACACTTTCTTTTCTTTTTTTTTTTTCCCCCAGAGTATTCTTGGGCGTAGAGTCTTTATAAGTGGACACTGTTAAGTGCTATTATTGCTAGTGGGAGGATCCTCTCTTTAATCAGCTCCTTCTTGTTCATTCAGTTCATTCTGCCCCTTCAGTTCCTTATTGATTTTGTGCTAAAAACTGGAGTATGGATGGTTTATGTTTCTCATGGATCGCTTCTGCTTTGTTACTTTGCATTTCTGTCACTGGGAACTGGTTGTGAAATCTTGGAAAAAAGTAGATGTCTGTAATGACATGTTTGTCTGAATTGAGCAAAATTTTACTAGAATTTCAACTCTAGTCAGACTGGTTTGTCACACAGGTGAAGATGATTGCTCTTAAGTAACAAGTATATTGGCAGTAGCTGTTTTTCAAAAATCTTTATTTTGTAGTCCTCATTGGAATAAAGTTAATGAGTTAATGCTTTTTTTTTTTTTGCAAAGCATTTTATTTTCAAATACAGCCTTTAATGAAAAGATAATTTTTTAAAGCTGAAATACTTTAAATGTAGCAATACCCCAACAGTCTTTTCTGTGCTTAAGTGCAATATTGCCACAGTGGCAATAGAAATATACCTGTCCTGGAGTTGGTGATGTCAGTAGAGAGATGCCTACTGTGTTAAACAGGAGTAAAGCTGAATCTCTGGTACAGACTGACTGCCAAGAAGCAGCATAAATGAAAGGAATTTGAAGACTGTATTAGTTCTGCCCTCTCTGTGCAACCAAAAGGAATAATGTGGGGTTTTGCTCCATACCCAGGTACTCATTCCAGCTGCAGTGTTCATTGGGCTTCACAATGAAGACTGCTGTGGGTGCTTTGGCCATGAGGGCTGTGGAAAGAGCTGTGCGGTAAGTGAGCCTGTCCGTCCCCTCCCAGGTAACCCCAAAGACAAGGCGACGGCTGTGCTGAAAGTTCCTGTTTATGTCTGCTGTGCAGATGCTTTCCTCCGTTCTGGCAGCCTTTGTTGGGATCCTTGGCTCTGGATACTGTATAATCATTTCGGCACTGGGCTTGTCTCAAGGACCATATTGTCTTACCCACCTAGAAAGAAACTGGATCTATCCTTTCACTGACTCCTCTGGAGGGTAAGTTTTCTGCTCATGAGGATGTCATCTCTTCCCAATATACACATGGGCTTTATTTCAGTACCTTTCAGCAATGTTGAGTAACTATATATCAAAATCTATTCATAACTTTATCCTTCCCACTTAGAACTTAACAAATGGCATCAGTTACTCTCACTGCTAGAGTATAAAAATCAAAGCATTAAAAAATATATGGGTGATTAAATCTATACATCATATACTGTTCATGTCCACAAACATCTCTAACAAAATATAAATTTTTAGGACTTTGAAGGATTTACAAACTAGGAATAGGAATTGTGGTTGTTAAGATACTTGTCTTATCATGTAAGAGTCTGTTTTGTCAGCCTTTCTTCTGAAGCTGCTTTGCACCAGCATAAAGTGGCACAATGCCCACATTAGTGACAATGACACAGTCTCATAAATGAAACTTGAGATTTATAAGAATCTTTGTACACTGCAGGGCAGAGGGGGCAAGAACTCCTAATTATCCCTAATAGAGGTTCTCCTGCAAAAAAATTCTGTGTGCTATTCTCTATTAATACACATAAATCCTGATGTGGTTCCATATCATGGCATGCATTTGAAGTGTCCGTATGGGTGGAAACCTCAAGGGTGTATCTAGCAACAGTTTATTGCTGATGCCAGACTAGGCAGTTGGAGTACATAAAGCCACATAAAGCTCTTTGCAGCAGAGTTTGAATTTTATATTTCACATGTATCTCTTGTATATCTTGTATTTCACTTGTTTCATTCCTCCTCTCCATCCTCCTGACCGTGACTGAGTGTAGAAGAATTAGGTTAAGTCCTTGCTGAAGGCAAGTGCTGATGTTCTCAAGATGTGAGTGAGCAGTAACAGCTGAAATACTGCAGTACCTCACCAAATTTATTCTGTTTGGCTCATCCAAGAAAGCATGTGAGGGCCCAAAGACAGCAACACAGGAGGGAAAGTGACTGCTTTTGCATCAGAGCAGTGACTGCTATCTTTAGAAAAAAGGCCCAATCCTGAAAAGCTCTGTGATTGTTTTGAGAAAAACCTTTGCTCTTTCAGCTTTCTTGAGTTCTTGCCTCACTTTAATCAGCAATAGGAAATTCTGCCTTTATATCTTATAATATTTTTTTAAAAGGAAATGAAGACTTAGCAAAAATGTGTGGTTGATAGTTCAACGTCTTCCTTGCATGGAGAAAACCATTGCTTTTTCTATTCCCTTAGGAATCTATTTCTAAGGGAACCTAGCCTATTAGGACTCCATAAAGTGGATATCCTCAGTGCAGTTATAGACATAATTTGGTTATAGTATAAGGTAAGTATCCTACTCTGACACAATGTTAATATGCTTTTAATTGCTGTGTACAGGTACTTGTTTGAGTATAACAAGTGGTCTGAATGTCAGGAACCTCAAAACATCGTGCAGTGGAACATCACTCTCTTATCCATCCTCCTTGTTTTGGGAGGAATAGAATTCATTCTGTGCTTCATCCAGATAATCAATGGCATTCTTGGAGGACTGTATGGATTGTGCTGCAGTCATGAGGAGGTAAGGAGTTTGCAGATATACCCATGCTTCTCAGATGAACATGTAGCTTGTTACTTAAACTACTGAGGAGTTTTACTCAGGAGTTACTTTATAGGTATTCTTAAGCAACAATTCCCTGCACAGGTGTTTCTATAGCCCTGTCGTGATTAGAATTTTCATGTAGTGTTTGATCACATGCTTTCAGCTGATTCCTACTGCCACAGTGATGTTAATCTGCCTGAGAGCTAGGAGCTAGAGGGCTTTTGTCTGTCTGATGATGTGATCATCATTGCACTGCATAGGTGATATGACTGAGATATGGATCTCCTGGTGATTGTGATCTTTGCCTAAACCATTGTTGCATAGTGTGGTGCTTATTCTACCTATATTGTGTTAGCCTTGACTTTTGTCCACAGCAGCTCATAAGCTACTGACAATATGCTGCATAGAATGAAAACTGCAGCATCCTGGCCTTGCAAAGTGGAAGTAAGCTGAGAGAAAGAATTAAACTGCATGTAGCTAACAAAATCTGCAGACACGTCTGGAAGGTTTTTGAAGGTGGAATTTTTTTTGAGTGAGGAAAGGAAATTTTCTCCAAATTTCTTTAAAGCCTTGTAAAATAGTTTGGACGTATTCCAAAATCAGTATCAGAGTGCTAGTGTTGGAATAACCATGGCTTAAAGTATGAACCAGATATAATTTTATCACACTATAGGTAAGCATGCACTTCACATTTTTAATTGACAGAGTTGAGTGCTCTTTCAAAGCTATTGCTGTTTTCTTCCTCCTGTCTTCCTTGCTCTAACTGCAGTATAGAAGAGCTATGCTATGGTTTTCTAAATGTGCTCAGGTTAACTTTTGCATTTTTAGTTGGATACAATATTTGCATTCTTTCCATTAATATGTTTCTTTCTTTTTGTTCCCCTCTGCAGACATATGTTTGCTAGAAACCTGATAATGTGTTGACATCAGTGCATGTGTGTGCTGTAATGAATATGCTGTGGAATTTTTTTGAACATTCCAGGCAAACTGAAATACACATTGTTGTCAAACTGTGCTGTTGCCATGAATTTAACTGACTTGGAGCCTTTGTTGTTGGAGTCATATGCAGGTTTTCCACTAACCTGCCTGAACTGAAAGGCAAAATGTATCCTGAATATCTTTGGTTCATTTCATCTTGGTACCAGCAACTGCCTTAGCACATGTCACTAAAGTGGCTTTATTTATTTTTCTCTTTCTACTGACACAACAGCTCTGTACTTTGTCCTGTTTTCCCAATAAAGTTGCTCTTTTGTTCTGATCTTGGAATGAACACAAACCAATTCCAGCCTGGCCTGGATAAAAGGTTTTGGTCACCTGGACCAAAACCAAAGCAGCTGTAAAATGTGGATGATTGAGGGCTTTTCAGGATTTTTCTGAACTTCCCCCGTATTTCACAAATAAAGATTTGTATTAAGAATATCCCGGAGGTGTCAGTGATTCCTTCCCTGCCCATGCTGAAACACTGCTTGCCTGGTCTTGGAGTAAAGGACAGTGGTGGCATGAGAACATGGATTTAATGCAGTCAGGTTGTAAGCTGTTTTTCCTCTCCAGCAGGCTCTGCCAGAGTGGGAACTGCTTCCTTGCTTGGTTTGGGTCATTTAACTGAAGCAGATGTTTGTTCATCAATAAGAGTTCAACGACAGCTCTGGGTCAGGTACAAGAGCACACATGGAAACTTAGTTCTGGGTCAGGGCTGGCAGTTCCCAGCCAGGGAGCTGAGTAGGTCCCTGCACATCTGAGCCCACCTTACCTCCTCCTGCTCTCCTACGGGGGGGATCAACTCCTGATTGCTCCACTACAGGCCTGAGATAAAACAAGATGTGGGCATGAGTCCTGTTTTTTGCCTCAGCTACCCTCAGGCCTCACAGCATTCAAGGAATACAGTCCAAAATCAGGTCCTTAAAGACAGATTAAACCAAAATACCTGACTTTACCAGTTATCAGCCTGAAGGCATTACTGTAAGGTCCTGGATAAGAACCTCTGAAGTGTAGCTTGTTGCACATTAGAGTGAATGCTTCATCACAGGTACATCTGAATAATGTGCTATCAACAGCATTGCTGCTGGCAATGGCATTTTTCAAGTGAAAACAAAAATGTGACGTGTTCTTTATTTCAAAGGAATGAGGCTCAGTTTTGGAATTTAGCTGTTTATATTGTCTTTGAAAACAAGCAAGTTAGTTTCTATTCATGGGAAAAAAAGAAGTTCCAATGGGTGTCAGTGCATCCTTAGGCTATTTGTAACTAAGAGGGTGGTCCTTAAATATAGCCAGAAACTCAAGGTGCATCTCAGGCTGTCTGCACATTTAAGTCTGCCCTGTACAAATACATACCTGAAAAAAAGAAGTGAACCCTGAAAGCAAAATTGTCTACGTATATCTACACCAGCAAAAGAATTCTTAGATGAAAAAAGTTTGTACCTAGAATCTCAGGACACCTGAATTTTGCAAGAGTATTTAGTCATGCCTAAATACATAGAAGTAATTGAGAGACTTTAGTGCCATTTAATGACATTTCATTGTAGTATCTATCCCTGTCCTGCCTTGCTATGGGGGGGCAGGAAGGAGAATATGTGCATGCACATATGTGTACACACAAAATTCCTTGCAGCTGTATGGTACAGTGACTTTGTGTGTGAAGATACAGTTTTGAAAAAAATATCTACAAGTTTAAATGGGTGTGGAAGGAGAGAAAGTGGAAGAGAAAGTCCTCAGTGGAATAATGTATAGTTACCATGCGACTTAAGGATTTTTGCCTTTATTCTTGCATAATGGTTATTTGTTTTTCTGGTACACACAATTACTTAAAGAACTGAAACAACTTTACTATATATAGAATTCCAATATGTAGAATGATTAGGCTAGGGTTTAGACTTGAAACTTCAGCACAAATGCATGCAGCACATTCCTGTAGCCCTAATGAACAGCATTATTGCTCACTATTTATATTGTCATCTAAAAAATGGCCAGCTGGATTATTTTGTTGTCTGGTGCATGAGACAGTGTTTTGAGAGATTTATCAGTTACATTATGAGGAAGTGATTTGTTTAGGTTGTATTCATATCAGCTGGGAGAGAAGTCAGAGTAAACATGACTTTTCGGTAACAGGCTTGGAATCAGTTCATGAATAATGATACCAATGGAAAAGTAGTGCTTGCAACACTTAGCAAGATGCTTGAGAAACTGGCTTACAGGTTTGTTTAATTCTTAGTATAAAGCAGTTGTTTCCTGTTCTAGTGGCATTGTGTGCCAAAAAAATAACCACACTGTAAATTTGTATTTGCAGAGCTCAGTTTAAAAACAAAGTCATGAAGCAGACTGCGGTACTGCAGAGCAAATGCTGCTTCAGTCATAATTTCTCAAGTTAGCTTCTTCTAATCAGAAATTACATAAAATTTGATTATAAAATAAGATGCTTGCTACTAATTTTGGCCTTTGCTTTTAAGAAAATATTTCAGCCATTTATATGATCTTTGAGTTTTGTACCCAAAAAATCAGTCATGGGGATTGGATGTGCGTGCTTTTAATGCAGCTATTTTCTCTGTGACATAGTGTTGATGACATGAGTTCTGTCTCTGCCTATGAGTCTGGAAAGGCATATTTGCTACTAATTCTGATTAGAGGGAGACCTGAAAAAAAGTATCCATAGTAGTGAGAGAGTAAAACAGGAAATATGGGAAGATGAAGAATGAGGACTTCAAAATGAAGCCTCCTAGGTAAAGAGGAGAGTCACAGCAGAGAATAGGTAGAAAAATGGTGTCATTATTTCCTTGTGTGATCTCATATTAAGCAATAGTATGGAATTAGTTGCAACATGCAATCCAAACAGCTTTTATGAGAGGATAAGAGAAGCTTCCTGTGTGAAGGGCCTGAAACAGCTCACAAGGAAACACAAGGAAAATATGTTGGGATGTCATTGCTTCTAAAATCAGCCTTCCTGCTTTTGATAAAGCCCTCTTTTTTTGTTTGTTTTATGGGTGTTTTTTTGGTGGTTTTTTTTGTTGTTGTTTGATTTTTTGTTCTCTGGCTGCAGCTTTGCTATTGAGTAAAGTATAAGGTCATTCTTGAGTTACTTTTCTGGTGACTCACAGGGGCATAAGACTGAAGGCTTGGGTTGTGCTGCAAGTGTTCAAACTGCCCTGGCTCTGTGTTACTGGGATAGTGTTTAGATGCTCGGGGGTTGAGGAATGATGACATTGACTATGGGAAAGCTGTCTGACTTTGGCTTTGCATGGTGCAAACAGCAGGCGTTTCAAAACAACAGCCAGACCTTTTGTCCTGCACAAGAAGTCATGTGTACATAGGTCAGGTTTGTAGCTGTGCAAGCTCAGCTGTAAGCACAGAATGAAACAATTGGAGAAATAGCAGGATTTAATTTGCAAAGTACTGCATCCACATAATGCTGTGGGAAAGAGCAGTTGATTAAAAGTGTGAAAGTAAGTCTGCCTTGGAGTTTCTAACCAGTATTACTTGGGCTTCTATAGTCTCTGCAAGATGGCCCAGACTCAGCCTGCTGCTGCGAGTCAGTAACACATTTGTTCCCACCTAGGGTCCTCTTAATAAATCTCCGTAGTGTAAGGCAAAGTGTGGCCTTCTGTACAGAGACTGGGCATATTTATCTTCTTACAGCCCCCTTCCCCATGCTGCAGAAAGGTTGAAAAACCTTGCTTCTGTCACAAACTGTGTTGCGGTATGTGTTGTGGGGAGGAGGACATTTTTGAGCAGTCACTAGGAAATGAGAGCTTTGAAGTTCCTTCCTGAGGCTGACTCCTAGACGTATTTCATTTGGAAGATCACAAAGGAGGATTTTTAGAAGGGAAATTACTACATAAAGACGTGCTGAACACAGGACAGTGAGTTTACACAGTGATATTCATATGTTGTTTTGCTAACTATTAAGCACTTCTGTCCCTGCAATCACACCCCAGTCACTGCTTCCTGTGAATATGAAATTACTGAATCAAGCTGGGGAGGCCAAAACGTTTCTTATAGTGAAGGTCTTGTAAACTTTTGTTAGCTCAGAAGAACAAAACTTCCAGAGTTCTTGAGAGATGGCTTTGGAGACATGTGGAAGCTGTTTGAGTTGCCTGCTGGTACCTCTTGCACTTTGGAGTATCGTTGTGAACATCCTCCTATACTTCCCAAATGGGAAAGCTCTGCATGCTGCCAGTTACCAGTCCCCCAACCATGAGTGGTATTTTGAAGGCATCTGTTTCTCAGGTGTGATGGTAAGTGCTCAGTCTGTGAATTTTTAATGAATTGTATTCTACTGCAAATAATATTGAATTACTCTTCAGTAATGTAATTGCTTTAAAAAAAGAGCATATGGATTACTTCAACAAAAACCATTGCAGGCAGAAAAACTCAATCAAACTGAAAAAAAAGTTAGCATACTGAATGACAAGTTATGTATGTTATTAAGTGCAAATGATTTTGCAGGGTGTGTTGGAGGGTTTTTTCTGCTGTCTTTTTGTTTATATGTAATTTATGTTTGTATTATGGAGGCAAACAGTTTGTTGATTTAATCACCTGTGGATGTTGAATTAGAGCTCTTTTACCCAAATGAAAAAAAGAGCTTCTCATAATGGTTCAGATGTTTTTCAGAGCTGTATGCAGTCCACTATTTAGAAGACTGAACAGAATTCACATTGCATCAGGTACTACTGTTGTCAGACTAAATCCAGAGAATTGTCTTGTGATTAGCAAAGTAGGATTTTCTCTGTTACATTTGTGATATGTCCATCTGCAGTAATAAACTACCGTGGAGTTGCCTGCTGTTCATGCTCTTTTCCACGTTCATGAAAAGCTGTAGCCTCAGGAACAGAAAGTGGTTTTGTGAACAAAATGCATAGCACACAGTCAGTGCTTCAAAGGGTTTATCTGCATAAATGAGGAGTTTTTATGAAGGTGCTGAACTGTTATTAAAACATTAGAAATTCTTTTGAAATTGTATATTCTCTTTAAAGCAGAAGAAAAACCTTCAGTTCTAGCAGAAGAAAAAATCTACCAGACAGAGGATTGAAACAGATAAACAGTTGCAAATATATTAAAAAAAGTTAACTGCGACAGTGGCACTGATATTTTGAAGCATTTTTAGCCTTAGGATTATTACCAATCTATTAAAAATGAATCTATCATTCTGTTACAAACCAGTTAGCAGCATATGAGAGGACAGTGTTGTGATTCAGGAGTATTCTCTTCTCGTACTTCCCTTTTTAAACCTGTGCCTCTCTGAATGGCAGTTTGTGGTTCTGGAGCCCAGATCCTATTTATCAAAATTATTATAGTATCAGGCTTAAATAATCTAATATTCTGAAGAAAACAATATGGATGCTTGACAAATGAAAGTCCAGGTGAATTCAATCGAAAGTTTGCATTACTGACTTCTTCTAGAGTGAATGTGTTGGTAAGGAAGGCAGTACTCTGATTTGTGTGCCTGTGTCAGCAAGAAGGTGTTGAACTGATGTGTTTGTATCAATAAAATCTCCTTCTTTTCACTGTATTAATTCTTTTGCTTGTAACCTTGGTTTTATAGTTTCAGCTTCACTGGTGTAGCTGTGCCCAAGGTCGTAGCACTTTACCTTGATGGTAGAGGGTGTACTTTTGTCTTTCAAGTACAAGACACAAGTACAGCAGCAGCCAACTAAACCACTCCAGTTCCATGCATGCCTTGAGTAATTGTGCTGTCCTATGGATCAGCTTTAAAATATCAAGACAGCAGAAGAGATGCAGTCCCTGCCTTCCAAAGGTGAAGGAGACTTTGGCTTAGTATCTGCAGTTGTCTCACTGACCTTGTTATGTCCTCTTACAGATCCTTCTTTTGGCAGTAATTATGATAATACTGGAGTGTAGCGTGTTCTATCGGTGCTGCCAGAGTGAGAGCTGCAACAAAACCTACAGGGTGAGTCTGTGTTTTATTTCTGTACATCACCTGAGCATTTGTTTCGAATGCCTTCCTGCTTCTGCTCCAGCATATCCTGCTCCTCTCTCCGCTGCTCTGTTTTCACTTCCTTTCACAGAGGATTCTAAATTGGGTTGCAAGGTCACAGAAAGTGTAGCTTCTTTCATCTGAAGCGTAAGCAGGATGAAAGAAAATTAGACACACCCTTCCCCTAAATCCTTGTAAAATAAAATAACATAGAATGAAGCACACCAGCTAAATTACTTCATCCCTTTGCCTGTATTATTTGGAAGTGGTTTGTTTTTTTTTTTCAGAAATTACTCAATACACGCTATCTGGGATGCAGACATATTTAATACACAGCTGTGTTCCTCTGGTATTTTGGGAAACAACTTTACAAAAACTCAAGTTTAAAAACCCCACCCAAATAATATATAACTTATAGTTGTAGAACTGTCTTAAGCTCTGTCTTAATCTTTATTTTGTATGTGTATTCTTACTATTCTTTACCTGCTATTTTTCTTTCTGAATTTTGAAGACTGGGAAAATCAAATGTGAAAGTCAGTCCCAAGGAAATAGCTAGACTGCATGATCATATTTGCTGTTGACACTATCCTCACAAGGTAATACTTCTCTCTCTCTTTACTTCAGAGTTTTATTTCTATTGTGCTAGCCCTGCTTGGAATTGCTTTCTCGGGATACAGTTGCATCATTTTTACCCTGCACTTGATTCAAGGCCCTTTCTGCAATTCATCAAGTGGATGGAATTATATCTTCAAAGACACTGCTGGGGGGTAAGAAACATTGGTGTAACTCTTCTGGAAGAAATTGTTTACCAAATGAGTAGTAAGAAACATTCTTCTTACTTCAGTCTGGTGTTTCTCTAATAGGTACCTCACAGATTACCCTGTCTGGTCTAAGTGCACAGGACCCGCTAACATAGTGGAGTGGAATATTATTTTACTCTCAATTTTGATAGCTCTCAGTGGGTTACAGTTGATCATCTGCATTCTCAAAATAGCCGCTGAGTTGAAACGAACACTCTGTGGGACCTATTCCGTTTTTGTGCAGGTAACAAAACATCTGGGGTTTATTTCTTCAGCATCTCCTTGTCACTGTAGCTTCAGCAATTCCTCTCACTTGGGGACTTACCCTTTTGATTTATGCATTCTCTATGCTATGGCATATTTTTTCAAGAGAATATGTACTGATAGTACATTTGTTTATTTTGATTCATCCACTAATTTCTTGTGGTATACAGAGGTTGGTGGCTGCTCACTCTGACCTTTAAGATTGGACTGAGAATAAAAAAAAGTGGTTAGGAAATTACCATGGATGCCAAATCCATTACTGTTATGTCAGCAGAGGTTGCTGAACACCTTTGTTCTGACATTCAATTTACTGACATTCTTACTAATGTGTGGCTCTCACAGCAAGGACGAGAAAGATTAGCACTTGTTTCTTTTTTACTTGCAGGCTGGGATTCTCTGAAAATGTCAAGGAAATTGTTGCTGCTTCTCCCCCATCTCCAGAAAAACAGAGAAATGGCCTCTCCATAATCATAGCAGTAGATTTACATGCTACAAAGAAAAATGAAACCCTTGTCTTAAATCTCTGTCGGTCAAACTTCTCTGTTTTGGATGAAGTATATTTGAACTGTCTGACATTTACATTTGTCTTCACCTGTCCTTGTTGCACCTGGCAGGGACACTTCACTTTTTACCCTCCAACAGTGACAGTAGGGATATTTGAATATAACAGAACTGCTTTTGCATTGAAAGCACCTTACTATTTTTTCTTAATACACTGCTGTAGAACTGCTTTTGTACTCCCCTGTCATTGCTTAGACCATATGTCTATTTGTTGTTTTGCAAGGGCCTGGTTCAAAGCCCAGTACATCAAGAGGGGTTCTTAGTGCACTGGGTGAAGCCATGATTTCTAAATGAATGAATTTTAGTTACAGACAGACCATGATGGCAATCATGGAAGGACACAGGCAGAGCCTACACTCCTCCTTCCATCTTAGAAGTTCGTAACAGTAAAAAGCAATTACTGAAAAAAGTCTGTCAAGTCTTTCTGTGGTAAAAAAGGCACCTGAGCCTGATTGACATATTAGACACACAAGTCTGAACGCAGCTGTATTAATACATACATGTTAATAGCTGTACAGCGTTTCTTTTCACTTTACACTTAGAGGCAACCTTTTTCTTTTAGTCAAGTATGATGTGACTTGAGGCAACATGTGAGGGAACCTTGTGAGTACCTAGTGCTAGCTTATTAATATTCTTCCAAGTATCCTGGCCTTGCTACAATGAAAGGCTAACATTCTTGACAATAATGATCAGATGAAAAAGAATAATCTGTTTTAAATTAGCAGCTAAAAGGTATTTTGACTTTCTCAGAGAATTATTTTTTTCATTCTCAGTGCAAATTCAGGGATTCATGATGAAGTGGACACCTGGCTCATTTGCAGTTGCACGGGGAGCATTTGGCTATATTTAGCACTCCTGTGTGTTTGTTTGTTTTATTTTTTTTCCTCTGAACATCTTCAGACTTGCAGTAATGCATGTATGCCTATTACATTAGAACTAGTGGAACATTGTCATCAAATACTAAACACTGTTAGAAATGCAAACCATATAATAAGTGTCAGCTTTGGATAAATTATTTAGAAAAAATAGAATATATCAGTAATTTAGTTCTGTTTCAAGACAATATTGAGTTTTTGCCTTCATATTCCTTTGTCAGATGCTTTTGAATAGCTGATTTCTTCCTGTAGGATTTCAAGAATGCATCTAAAATTTTAATTACTTAGTTTCTTTTAAGTTGCAAGTATAAAATAATTAATAATATTTAAGAATGGGGCTAGTCTTTTGGGAGTTGGTTCAAGGTGGCATGGATTGTTAGAGGTGCATGATACAAAGGCATGATGATAAAATGAGATCTGTGTCATTGCACACTTGATTTTCTCTAGACTTAAATATGTGACATATCAGTTATCTTAAATGATAATTCTATATTTTTATGGATTTGTGGATGTTGTTTTTGGACAGAAGGAAAAGAAAGAAAACTTAAAAATCAACCTATACTCCTTCCAAACATCTCAGAGAATCTTGCTGATTTCTTGCCTACAAATTCTGGATCTGTCTTTATAATTTTTTGTGTGATTGTGTCTGGTGAATTTACATTTCCACTCTATCACAGACATCTCTTAATTTTGGGTCTTAAATTAAATATAGAGACATGTAATGTAGTTCTTGTTTGGCTTCCTGATCCTGCAACCCTTTTTACCCATAATCCAGAATCCGGCATCTCCATTCATAGTCAGCTTGAACTGCAACTTGGTCAATCCACTTTAAAAAGGGCAGTTTATTGATTTGAAATTGTTAAAAATACTAATGTAGGACTGTATTTCCAAATTTAACAGCCAATTTCACAGAGGGCTTTTGGATGTAAGGCAAAGTTAACCTTGATATAATCAGTTTAAGTCCTGACTCAATCCTAAGTATTTTGTCCTTAAAAAGTGGCACTATGAGCTGTGTCTTGTAGCAGAACCAAGATTCCTGCAAAGAATTTTAAATAACTGGCTTGAAATCTAGACATAACCAATGATCCTGATGGTGTTTGAGGCAATGTGACCGTCCAGCTGCAGAACACAGACCTCACTCAAGAGGGAGAAGTGGCCTTTGGGGCCAGGACAAGGCTTGTGCAGTGCTGGAATGTGGAGAAACCCTTCTTTGTGCAAGAGCTCCTGGACATAAAATGCACATCTTGCCTGCTGAAAACCCCACATAAAACACCCCAGGCACAGGAGGAAGAAAGCTGCGGATATGAGTTTATAAACTCCTGGCAGAGAGGAATTAGTGCTGAATCTGCCGTAAGAGTTCAACCATTATTTGTCCCCCACAGCCAGTGCATTTTGCCAGAGTATCAGGATTCTGTGTCTGGGACAGTAATGCCATTCATTTAAAAGACTGTAGCTGGAAATCACAGTAGGCATTCAGTTTTGTAGTAAAATACTGTGGAGACCCATCCACACCTTTGCATGTGTAGGGTATACTAGTATTTTTTAATATTTTTAGAGTATATTAATATTTGTTTAGGTAAAAGTGACTTTTGCTAAACTACAATTTCCTGATTGTTCCCGTTATGGATAGAGGGGTTTTCCACATAGAATGGCAGAGAAGGAACGGGGATGCTCCAGCTCTTTAAAGGGTGTTTAACTGCAGAGGTTTACAGGCAGCCAAAGCAGAGGCATGGGCAGCAGGCAACAGACACACATCATTCAAATGCAGGAGTTGTGAAATGGTGGGGGTTCAGTTCGGCCTCGCTGTGTGATCTTATGAATTATACCTGTGAGATATATTATATGCATATCTTATGAATATTAATATATGTAACATTTTGTCAGACTATTCCATTTGGGGGTTTATTTATTCTTTTCTTTCAAGGAAAATTTTTGAAATAAAATGTTGGCTTTATCTTTCCAATGTAATTTTGGGGATTTCAAAATCAGTCAGAGTATTTCAGCATCCTTAATATGAGAATTGAGGTACTATGGTTTAAAACAATTAAAGGGTATTAATGACAGTAAACTGCAGACTCATAATTTAACCAATTAAATAGGGTCTTTTTATTTAGATCTGGAGAGGAGTTCCTGCTTTTCAGACACTCTCTGAAGATAATACAGACTTGAGAAGCTGAGGAACTTTGGTCAGGTTTTTGAGTTTCTTAAGAAAAAAATAAGAATGTGTTTATGCATATTACTCTTTTGGGGGAGGTGCGATTAAAAGCAGGAGTGGAAAATATTGCCTGTCAGAAGTTTTTGTTATATTTTTGAACAAGAAAACCATCCAGTTCTTTTGCAAATCAATGAAGACTAATTTAGAGTATTCAGGGGTGTAAGGCAAAGTAAAGAATATATTTTTACCCTCAAATAAATGTGGAGATTTCAAGGGTTTTTTTCTCTTCCTCAATCAATTGGAAATCTGAACAAAAATATATCAAAAACCTACATGCTCACTAACAGCTTATTTAGGAAGGAATAACTTTGAATTAAAGTATTTTAACAGGAGGTAAAAGTTTTCTTGTTTTTACCTCACCTAATTTACAAATGGGGCATATGCAACCCCAGTAAGCTGATCTTTCCACTGCACTACTTATCTGTGGCAAAGGAAAAAAAATACCTACAGAAATAATTTTGAATATGTGACATCAACCTGTGAAACTCCAGAATTTCATCATAGATTTGGGCAGGTTTCAAAATGTCAGCTTTGGCTTTGTCATTTAGAGAGAAGCAGAATCCTTCATTTAATCCAGATGTGTAGAAATATGAAGAAATTAAATATTCTGACAGTGACTGATAGGAATGGTGGTTAAAATTTGTGAACTATCTTATACCATAATCCTGGTGAACAAGACTTAGATTTTTATGTCTTGAAAGGAAAACTGCTATATTTTATTTATATTCTGAATCTTAGTCTTCTCTCGAAAATAATAATAATTTTTCTGCCCAGTATTAGAATAGCTGCAAGGGATATCCTGCTCGTTACAGATAATTTTAAGTTGCCATACAATGGAAAATTATAATTTTAATTTAGAATGAATGTAATTGTGTCAGTGCTCAGAGCTCAGATGACATTTTTTAAGAATTCCCAAGTGACTGAAAACACATGTTTTTTAATAGAAGGTCAGAGGTGGCTTTTTATGCCTAAAGCTTGAGACAAAACCACCTTGTGATAGATATATACTCAAGAAAAGTGTCACTGCAAACTTTACTTAGGTAGTTTTTAACTGTTCCATGTTTAAGATCCCATTTTGTTCTTATTTTTCAGTGAGACCAAAATGTTTACAGAACTTGAATAAAGAAAAAGAAGCCTTTGGCACTGGGTAGTGCATTTAGATAATGGTAACAGTTAAGATTATCTGGATCTTATGTTTTAATCATTGAAGAATGGGCTTATCCTGTCCGGCAACAGACTAGGAGGAAGATAACATAGCGGGGTCATTTTGTGGAATTTCTGAGCCTCATTTCCGCAATACTAAAGCTGCTTGGAAAGGGGATGCAAACCTCCCTACCTCAATCCATGAATAGCTGATCCTTTCCACCTCTAGAAATATGTGCCACACTCTGTGCTAAAATTACATTTCTAAGGGAGCTGTGGTGGGTAGCAGAGCTAACCCGAGCATGCACTGGGGGACATACCGGTCCCAGTGACCTCAGTCCTCCCTTTCCTGCTTGTGCCACACCAGTTTGGTGGAATGGAGCAGGCACAGCTTGGGCTCCTTATGTCAACACAGAGCAGATACATAGGGAAAAAGTGTTACTTAGAATTTTTCACAGTGTGCTTGAGAAGTTGTGTTCTTTTGCCATGTATCATAGGATTATTTTCTCAGTAGTATACAAGCTGTATAGAGAGTGATGAAGATAATAAAGAATATAATGGAGCTTAAGTCTGTAAATCCATTTACATCTGCTTTTAAATCAGTGACAAGATTTGCACTCTAAGACAATCTGAATGCTATTTTGTGTGATTGTAGGTTGGCAGAAATAGAAGAAAATTATTTGCTTTTCTGAACTGATGAAGTTACCAGAATATTTTGTTTGCTCTTGACACACAGAGAGATTGTGCAATTGCTTTTATCGTTTCCACAAAAGCAAACAGGAGCAGGGAGGGGGAGATAAGGATATGGGGAGTAGGAGAGATAGGAACATATAAAAGGAAATTGCATGTGCCTGTCCTGTGTTTTTATTTCGTGTTTTCCACAAGGTTCATGAATGCAAAATGAAGCTCTTTCTCCTAATCTGCTTGGTGATTTCTTGCTGTTGCCACGCTGGGGCAGTGAACCGGGAGTACTATATTGGCATTACAGAGACTGTCTGGAACTATGCACCTGGCAATGCCAGTGCCATCTCTGGGCAGCTTTTTGCAGAAGAAGAGTAAGTAAAGCAGTGTCACTGGTTGAGTTTTATTTTACAGCTTCATCTGGTTTAGACACCATGGCTGTACTGAAAACCTGGTGAAGGCAGTGAAATGGGTCTTGGTGTCAGTGGATTTTCTGTCAGATATATAAGGGAATTTGGATTTTTTTTTCCTGGCTTGCTTGAGAATTGCATTCCAATGTTCTGCTAATTCAAAGCATTGGACTATGCAGTAGAGTGTGAATTTGTTGTAATGGAATACTTACATTTAATAATTAAATAGAATAATAAGTAAATAAATACATTTAATAAGTAAATAAAATATTTAATTTAACAAGTAGAGTCTGGAACAAGACCCTGAATATCTAATGGTGTTTAATTTTGAGTGTCTAAGGTGCTAGTGCTGAAGAGATGATTTTTGTTTTTAAATGCAGAATTGCCAAATTTAAAAAAAAATTACAAATGTAAAACTTTCCTACCGAGCACAGGTTTCCTTTTTAGTTATTCATTGTTGTCAGGGATTGTTTTCACTGGTGCAGAAGCACAGCTGGGTACTTCCACCCACAGTGGAGGAGCTGGGCTGCTCATTACAAGGCAAAGGGGGTCCAGTGCAGAGTGAGAGCAATAAGTAGGCTGACAATATGTAGGATGAGGAGGAGGGAAGCATTCTGGAGGTCTGAATAATCAATAACGAAAATCGAGATATAAAAGGCATCAGAAATATATTTGAGAGAGTAAAACTGTTCCTTTCTTCTCTTTTTTTAGTGTGTTTAAAATTATATAGGACTGTATCAAGGCAAAAAGAAATGATAAGAGAAATCAGAAATTAGAAAATAAGAAATCACAAAAATGCAGTTATCATTTAGTCTGTGGATGAGGGATTACAAGATTTCCTGTGGTTTGTTTTCTTTAGTGAGAGCCTCAGCCATAACCTGCCACTCAATCAGGTGTGAGATGAAGCAGTTAGCTTTTCATTTTTCCATTCACAAACTTTGTGAGGGATAAGACACTGCCAGGGATTCAGCAGGCTAGTAATTCTGATTGGGGTTTGAAACAGGGCATCCTGTCTGAGAATTGTAATACAACAAAGCACTGCTGTTCACTGCACTTTCCCTGCACTTTCCCCTGTCACCCCATGTGGTGACTGGCAGCATGCTACATTAATGTCAGGTTTTCAGAGGTTGCATGCCTGCAATGGCGCCTGTCCCTTGTATTGTACTTTTCAGTGTTAATTTCTCTGATTCCCCTTGTCTTCCTGGACACTTTTTGAGGGTGTGCTTGTGTAGAGATTGATGTTTATAGGGGCAGGGAAAAACACAGTGCAGAAGGAATGCTCTACAACTAAATGGTAGCTGTTTAAATGGTCCAAGAATGTTCGATTTAGGTCGCAGCTCAAGAGCCTCATGCACTCAGAATTACAGTAACAGCCTTTTCTCTCCAAGGGGAGGTCTGGACTGGGATTTTAATTACACTTCAGACCTGCACTTTCCAAGGCACCTACAATTCCTCCCCCATATGTGCAAACAATACTCCACCTTGTAGAAAATGCTTTGCATTTTTGGGCAGTATTTACTTATTTCACCCCAAGGCTTGCATGTAGTTGTGCATAGCACTGCAGAGACCTGGTCTTTATTTGAGACTATTAATTAAAAACCACATGACAGATGCATTTGTGTATTTTCTTTACAGGCAGGCTGAAGTCTTTCTCAAAAGAGGACCACAGAGGATAGGAAACACTTACAAGAAGGCTACCTATGTTCAATATACCAATCATTTATATGATGAGATAATTGACAAACCTTCCTGGCTGGGTTTTTTGGGTCCTGTAATTAAGGGGGAAGTTGGAGACTCCATTACTATTCACTTGAAAAACTTTGCTTCCAGAAACTACACGCTACATCCACATGGTGTAAGATACACAAAAGAAAATGAAGGTAAGCTTGATGCCATTCTGGATCAAAATTTATCAAAAGTTAATCGTCTCTCTGAGTGTAAGTGGTATTCTTCCATCAGACAGAAGACTGATCAAGTAAAAACAGATTTAAATTAGGACACAATCAGTTTAAAATAGGAGCTAAGTTTGATAATTTTTCAAGAGTAAGATACAAAGCCAAAAGTGGAATTTGTGAAGAAGGAAATTTTAGATCAACATTTTACCTGAAATAAGAATATTTGTGTTTCAACCAAAATAAGGGTATAAAGGTATATAAGAAATTCAGGTATGGAGGATATATAAAAATTTGATGCTGTGAGGAAGACATTGTTAACAGTAATAACGTACTGTTACAAATTCTTAACGCTAAATTTATGTATATGGTATATAAGATACACAGGAATTTCTTAAAATGGATAAACAGATACTGCTCAGTAATTTGTTCCCATTACAACTAGTATGTGCCTTGATAGAGACACACCCTGTCGGACCAAAACAGTGTATTATGTAGCAGTACGTACACTTTCAGAATTTTTTTCTGTTGCTATCATTCCAGCAACACCTATATTCCTTCAGGGCATATGCAATTTTTTAGAACAGTTTCCAAGATTAATATTTAACAAATGTTTTACAAATATTTGAATTGTTATCTTTTTACAAGAATCACATAGTCCCCTCCAAATAATTTAAGACTAACTTTAATGGGCCGTTAATCGAAGTACTCCTATGGACTTCAAAAGCAAAGGAAAAGATTCCTTAAGAGAAAGAAAACATCTACTCATCTGATTTAAAAGTTGTGGGTTTTTAACCTGTATTCAGATGTTCAGACCACTTTGCTGCAGCATGTAGTCACCTTTCAGCATGGCAGGTACTATCCTAACACCCTATTGTGAATGTGCTGTGGTAATGGTGACTGTATGGAATTCTTCAGGTGCTTTTTATCCTGACACCACCAAAGATTTGCAAAAGCGAGATGATGCTGTGGAGCCTGGAGGCCAGTACACTTACACATGGGATGTGACAGAAGATCAAGGTCCCGCTGAAGCAGATGCAGACTGCATAACCAGGGCTTACCACTCCCACATAGATGCTCCAAGAGATGTTGCCTCAGGGCTTGTTGGGCCTCTAATAATTTGCAGGAAAGGTAAACCATAAATAAATAAGAGAGTAAATAAATACATATGCAAGGTGATTGATAATTATCATTGATAAATACAAGTGCAATAGCTTCCTGGAACAGGAGAAGATTACAATATATTTTGAAATAACTGCTTTTGGCCTTCTCAATCAGCTGCCTTCAACAGTGTAGGAAGTAGTTTGATTTTGTGTATGAGAGTGAATATAATTTGCAGAATATTTTGTTCACAAATCCATATGAGTGAGATATGCTATACTAGCAATGTACAAGGAATTGTAAATACTAATATAATAAAGAGATTAACATGCAGTATTTATTCTCAGTAATTTTATAGATTCTATCAAAAGGGATTTTTTGTTTCTTAAGAGTGTCTGTAAGTTTATGTATACAGTCAAGCTCAAGGAAAGTGTCAAAACATGAAGTAAATAGGGTCCAGCCCTACTGAGACTAGAGTTAAAACTGACAAAAAAAAAAATAATGACAGTTACCAAAGATTTTGAATATACTGCTTTATTTTTCAGATACAATGAATAGGGACACTGATCAACACTTTGATGCTGAATTTATCCTTATGTTTTCTGTGGTGGATGAAAATCTCAGTTGGTATCTAGAGGACAATATCAGAACATACTGTTTTGAGCCTTCCAAAGTGGACAAAGATGATGAGGACTTCCAGGAAAGCAATAAAATGCACTGTGAGAGAACATTATATCAATGTTGCTTGTCACTGATATCATGAAGTAATATTTTTCTATCTTGTCTCTTTTAAAGATGAATTGTAGATTATTTTTTTTAATCAGGGGATATTTCTTAGATAATTAAGACAGATTCCTTTAAATAAAAATTTAAAAATTAAAAAGTTCTGGCAAGTAATGTACAATCATATTTTTGGGGTTGTGATATAAAATTCTTAGGGGCCAAGAAGCTCTTTGCCAGTGTAATTTTCCCAGGTATTCTAAACAGTTGTGTTACTTTGTTCTGTTTCTTAGTCATGAGCTCTGTACTATAATTTCATAGATAAGAAAAACAATTCTTACTGTTAGTGTAAACAAATAATATACCTCTGGCTCTGGTATGTATTCCAGAATCATAGCTATGTAGAGGAAGCATGTGTCTGATACTGGCAGTGATTTTCAAAGGTGTGGAGCTTACTTTTGAAGCTCTTTCTCTTTTGAAGAATAGAGCAATGGTTGTATGATACCTGATTTGAAGAAAACATCCTAAGGTCTGTAAAGTTAACTGTAATAAATAACATTTATTTTAGCAATCAATGGGTACATGTATGGATACCTCCCAAACCTCACAATGTGTGTGGAAGATAAGATAAAATGGCATCTTTTTGGCATGGGTAATGAAGCTGATATCCATTCAGCCTACTTTCATGGACAGACCTTAATAGAAAGGCATCATCGAGTTGACACCATCAGCCTCTTCCCAGCCACGTTCGTTGATGCTGTCATGGTAGCAAGGAGCCCTGGGGAATGGCTGCTCAGCTGCCAAGTGAATGACCACATTGAAGGTACAGTACAGGTTTCAGTGATCAGACATTTTTTAGCTTGAGCTAAGGGTTTACTGAGTCACTTTTGCAGGGCTATTGACCTGGTGATATGCCAGGCAATAGTCTCGTCTAGGTAAAAAAAACCTTCAGAGTAATTGAAATGCCTACAAGTGCATTAGATTGGTTTGAGCCTGTAGCCATGGGAATCAAGGGATTCTTTTCTCTAATGATCAGCAGCAGCAGCTGGCAGCAATTAGCACAGCTGCATTTTTGCAAGCCTCACTTTTGGGTAAAAAACCAGGATGATGTTTGCCTCCTGCTGGAGATAACTAACCACAATTTTCTGTTTCCAACAAAAAAATTGGAGCTCATTCCATCTTTGACAAGGGGGACAGGCAGGCTAACCTGCTTGCTGACAAATACATGATCTGGAAAGTACATTCATGAATAAACAGAGATGTTCTTTTCTCTTCCCTGTATTATCCTGTATTTTCAGTTTTAATAGCCATATTTAATACTTAGAAGCTAATTCCAGGCTTTTTAATTATCTATTTTCCTGTAAGTGAGAGAAGTAATTTGTCACAGAAATGGGAAAGAACACAGAACATTCTTCAAGATTTGGAAACTCCAAAAAGGAATGTATAACTTATAGATTCAATTACACAGAGGTTTCAAGCTTTATCAGATGAAGCAATATCCTGATATGGCTGAGGCATTCTGATCAAGATTTAAACCCTACAAACTGGCCGGATTTATAGCTCTCTTGACTATATTATTTGTAAAAAGGCTCTCTTCCCTATGTTATTTGTGTCCCCAGCAAGCAGATTTGGTAACTGCTTCCCTTAGGATGCAGACTTGGGAGTTCCACAAGTAAGGTGTAGATTAAATTTAGATAGAGGATGGTCAGTCTGGTAACACCTCACCTTGGCTGAATGGTTCATGGACAGCACTTTGTCCACTCGACCCTAATCTTCTCCACCATGCCAGTGGCAGCTTTACAAGCAGAACGCCCTTTACCACACTTGTCAGCCTGCTGTGGATACCACAGCTGTGTTCCTATATCCTAGCTCAGCTGGCACACCTTGTTTTATAGCATTTATCTTCCACTTTGTGATTTGCATATCCGACAATGGTGTGGGAATTGTCCAGGGAACAGAAGAGTTCTTGGAGGCAGGGAAAGAGAAAACAAAATGCAGTTCCTTCTTCCTAGGTTTCTCTGCCTCTTTTTTTCCCAGGTGGTATGCAGGCCCTTTTTAAAGTAGAAGATTGTAAGAAACCCACACCAGGTCACAGTGAGAGTACAAAGATAAGACAGTACTTCCTTGCTGCTGAAGAGATTATCTGGAATTATGGCCCATCTGCAGTGAACTATTTTACAGGACAAGAATTAGTTGTTGACAGGTAAATGCCTCTAATTAAAGAAGTTTTATTTTCCAAGAAGAATTTATTTAAGCATGCTAAATAAGGTAAGCCATATGGTAGAACTGACTTTTAAGCATAATTGCTCATTGTCCTCATCTGTGCTTAAATATTAATCATAGAATAAATATCAGACCAAATTAGGTCATTTGTTTTCCTTGTAATTTTACCTTAAATTTTGCTTCTATGTTAGTCATTTCACTGAGATTAAGATTAATTATTATGTCATATATAGGATGTGACTCCTGATTATTCAAGATGGTTGATTATTCTGAGTTAGGGAACAAAGCAGGAGATCATGAACATTGTGTTAGATAATGAAACTCATGCTAGTGGTATCTCATCTAGGAAACAAATTGCATGAGATAGCTTTGCCCTTTACACTGTGTTTACATATTTAAGAACTGGATACACTGAATACATTGATTCCTCAAATTTTTTTATCTGTGAGTTAAAGCATACGTACCTCTTCCACAAGCAATGAGGCACAGTTCAGTGTTGCAGAATTTCTGAGAGAGAGGGCATGATTTATGTCTGGAGTGAGAATTGAGCTACCCCTCAGACTAGGCCCCTGATAAGCGGCCTTGGTGAGGCCTTCCAGCCTGTGGCGCAGTTAGAAATTATGTTAAGGTAACTACAAAGTAATGAGCTATCCGAGTGTGAATTAGAGTACAGCTGCAGTGTGAAAAGTCTGACCACCTTAAGGCAAGGTAAACAATGTTAGCTTGCCAATCAGAGTGCCTTTGTAAACTGTAAACTATATAGAAGTGTATATAAACTGCCATCTTCTCTGGAATAAATGGAGAACATAGCATTGATCATATTGGTTGGATGTGCGTTCTGTCCTGTCCAGCTCTTCTGACTTATAAGGTCCCTGACTTTGGTTCAGGGTCTGAATAGTGCTTGGAAAACACTGAAAGGTCCTTTCTTAAAGAGTAGAAGTGTCAACGGAATCTTCTCACTATGTATATAGATGTTACATATTCTTGGTGTTTGTATATGCTCCTGTTGATTTTTTGTAACTTCTAATTAAAAGAAGAAACAATTCAAGCTTATGAAATATTGACTAGAAATCATTGTAAATGAGTCTCTAAGCATAGTGGCTTTGTAAGGGCAGCTCAGCGCAGCGGCTTTTTCTTAATGAGAAGTTAGAGAAGGATAATGGACTCCTGCACATCTTCTACATCACTGCATATAAGTGTGTGACCATACTGCTGAAAAGAAACATAAAAGACAAATTCAGCATGCCATATAGCTCTGAAAACAGGGTTAAGGTCCAACTGCCTTTTTACAACTGAGCATTTTGACTTGAAACATTTGCATCTCTTGCAATTTCTTTTACACAGTGAATCTCAGATCTTTTTTGAACAAAGTGAGACAAGAATTGGTGGCTCCTACAAAAAAGCTATTTACAAGGAATACACAGATGGTTCTTTCACTGAACATAAAAAAAGACTTGCAGAGGAATTACATCTTGGACTCCTAGGTAAGAGAATCTAAAATTTTTTCATGTCAAAGATTTATGAAAGTAAACAGTCACTTCCACTGGTTAGTGAGCAGTGCCCCCACCTCCAAGAAGCCCTTAGCTCTCCCTGCCTCCAGCAGTTGCTAGTGCCTGTGGTTTCTTGGAAGGTGTAAAGAAGCTCTTGAGTGCATCACTGTCACAGTACCCAGCTTTCCCTGTAGGAGCATGCCAGGGTCTCCAAAGGTCAGGCTCTTAATTACAAGGCTAGACTAGGCAGATCTAGTTCTATTGATAATCTTGCTGCTCTTGGCATGGGTTGGTGCTACTGTCTGTAAATTGCTTTCCAAAGGGAGGAAACTGTCCTGAGAGTCACTGGGCCTCCATGTGAACTGGGATTGGTTGCTGCTGGGCTGTTGTGTGATTCAGACCATGCACCAGGGACCTGGTCTGTGGCCATAGAGGCCCAGGGGCATTTCTCGTGCAAGGGAAAAAGCAGCCAGCCACAGAATACCATAAATTCATGGTGACCTGTACACCATTTGATAGAAATATCCCATAATTAGATGGTGTACACTTTTCTAGGACCTGTGATCAGGGCTGAAGTGGGTGAGCGCATCAGGGTGACCTTCCGGAACAACGGCAGCCGCCCGTTCAGCATCCAGCCCCACGGCGTGAGCTACCGCAGGAGCGCGGCCGGGGCGCGCTTCGGCACCGCCGCCACGGGTGAGCCCGGACGGGTGGGCGGCACCTGCGGCATCCGAGCCTCGCTGTCTTACCTGCCCATTTGTTACAGGTGGGAAAAGAAGGAATGTGCACTTGGCATAATTCCCAATGCTGATTTCTGTAATAGGTACCGAATCTCCAGCCTCTCACGTGAGTCCCGGCACCACATTTACATATGAATGGGACGTGCCAGAAGATGTGGGTCCCACAGAGCAAGACCCAGACTGTTTAACCTGGCTTTATTACTCAGCTGTGGATGCAGTCAGAGACACCAGTTCTGGTCTTGTGGGTCCTCTCCTAGTGTGCAGGAAAGGAGCTCTGCTTTCTTCTGGAAAACAGGTCAGTCAAAGAAGAAAAATGGGAACATTTGCATCGTCACAGCTGAATCTGCTTTCTCTTCCCAGACTGCAGCACCTCCTCTCCACATTACAGTTTCACCCATGTCCTAAAGGGAATAAACAACATGAAGAAAGTGGGAGTGGTTTTCAATCTAGCTCCAGATGGACAGTCACTGCTATGTGAAAACACCATTGTCATGAGCTGGCATTCAAGTCTCAGCTATGATGAGAATCTCTAGGAAAATGTAGAGATTTTAAAGGTCAAATACAAACTCACTTCCAGAGGTGGTCCCTGCTGATAGAAAGAACATTAGCAGTAGACACTTAGTTACTAGATGCAGCAGTTACAGAGCTTTGAGATTATCAGAATGAAGTATCAATGTATGCATTTACTCTATTTTGTGACTTGTACTCATAAATTATTACAACATAGGATTTTTTCCCCTGACACTTTCTGTTCATTCATTTCTATTTTCCCTTCTACTATTTCTTTTCAACAGAAAAATGTGAACATGGAGTTTTTTCTACTTGCCACGGTATTTGATGAGAATCTGAGCTGGTATTTGGATGATAATATTTTGATGTTTACACTAAGTTCTGATAAAATTGACAAAGATGATGAAGACTTCCAAGAGTCTAACAAAATGCACTGTAAGAAAATTATTAGTTAGTGAAATATTAATTTCTGCAGTAAGGTTTTTACTTTAATGGTTTCATGTTTGAGGCAGGAAAGCTGTATAGTGCAGAGACATTTAATTCCTTTACAGTGGGAAAAAACCCAATACGTTTCAGTGCAATTCAGTTTCAACCAAATCTGGTAGTTCAAAGTATAATGCCAGCTGTTCAATGTGTTGCATGGCCGTTGAGGATTTAGCATGATTATACCACTTTGAACAGATAGAAGGAGGAACTAGGTCTTCAGACTGCATGCAACCACTACGAGTACAACCAAGGCAGCAAGAAAAAACTTACCTCTGCTTTGCAGATGGTGTGGCTGAAAGAAGGTTTTTCACAGAGTTACAGAGAAGTTGAGGTTGGATGGGACCTCTGGAGACCACCTGGTCCAACACTCTGTTCAACTAGGGCCACCCAGACCACTTGCCCAAGACCATGTCCTGATGACTTTTGAATACCGTCAAGGATGGAGACTCCACCATCTCCTTGGGCAGCCTCTGCCAGTGCTTGGTCAGCCTCACAGTGTTTCCCGTATGTCAGTTGGTATCTGTTAGTGTCAGTAGGGTTTCTGTCCCTACCACTGGGTACCGCTGGGAAGAGCCTGGCTCCAGCCTCTTGGTATTCTCCCTGATGGGGTTTGCACAGGCGGGTGAGATGCCCCAATCTGCCCCTTCTTCAGGCTGAAAGGTCATCACAGCTCCTTCAGCCTTTCCCTGTAGGAAGAGATGGTTTCTCATCCCTTCATCATCCTTGTGGCCCTTTGTTACCCTCTCTCCAGTGTGTTCATGTCTTCTATACTGGGGAGCCCAGAACTCAGCATAGCCCTGCAGGTGTGGCCTCAGCAGTGCTGAGTGGAGGGCAGGGATCCCCTCACTCGATCTGCCAGCTGGACTTCGCCTCAGAATGGCTCTCTTCTTCTTTAATAGAGTGCAGAACTGAGTTTCACACTGATTGTGTTTTAGTACTGCAGAAATGTTTTTCAAGTTTCCCATGAAAAACACATTTTTACCCTCAGGCCCTAACCCTGCTAGTAAGTCCTAATCTTTAAGCATATTTGTTTAATGCATTTTGAAAAGATTGCCCCTCAGGGCTATTCCTGTTTACAGACTCTTGGTGCTGAGCATTCAGTGGTACCTGAGAAGCCCAGGATTTGAAAGTTTTGCAAAGGACTATCTAGAAAGGGTTAATAACTCAAACAAAAAGCTCTTCTGCTTGCCTCTACGGTACAGCTGGAGGGTGCTGAAGGGTATAAATCAGGATCCTTTATGCATCCTGTATACATGACGAGTAGAAAGCAGGGGAACTTCCAGTTGGCCAAGGTAGCAATATGCACTGTAGACATTGAAAAGGGAAACAGTTGGAAATTATTTTTAAACACTGGGGTTTAAAAGTTGCTTTGCTTGAATTGATTATTTAGTTTTGTTGATGTGATAAAGTATTTTATAATTGACATTTCCGACAGTCTAAGGCATGACATTACATCTGAAGTGTTTATTAATTAATCTCTATTGCAGAATTAAGTAATATATTAATCAAGGTGGCTTTTGTTTTCTCAAATATTCTGTAGCCATTAATGGTTATATGTATGGAAATCAGCCTGGTCTTGAAATGTGTAAAGGAAGTGTTGTTTCCTGGCATTTGATGGGCTTGGGTTCAGAAGTTGATGTCCATGGGATATACTTCTCAGAAAACACATTTGTAACTAAAGGAACAAGAAGGGATACAGCAAATCTGTTTCCACATGCAGTTCTTACAGCTATTATGAAGCCTGATTCTGAAGGTAAATGTCTTATTTAAAAATCCTGTTACTAATGCAGAAACTGTTACCTATGCATGCTCTGTGCATAGAGACAAGCTTTAAGTAGCCGATATATTGATTCTGGTGCTAAAACTGTGTACAGGTATGTTTGAAGGGCACCAGACTGTAAGGACATAGGTTCTTAATGCTAAATTCTTGATTTTTCTGGCTCCTCTGTATGCTGAATTTTATTACTACAAGTAGCCATACTGCACAAAGATTTTGGACCTAATATGATCAATAACCTGTGTCAGTCTCCTCAAGTCTTTGTTTCTTATCCCCTAGGAATTTTTGAAGTGTCCTGCCTGACAGCAGACCACTACACTGGGGGCATGAAACAGAACTACAAAGTGAAAAAATGCCACAGTGGGAAAGGAGATGTATCTACATATTTGCATGAAAAGATTTACTACATTGCTGCAGTGGAAGTTGAATGGGACTATTCTCCTAACAGGACATGGGAATTCAAGCGGCATCAATACCATGAGGAAAGGTACTTTGGTACATAGGGAGAAAAAATGCAAAAAAAGCAAAGGAGCAACTCACTTCTCCTCTGAACCTTTTCCTCTTCCAGACATTTCTAGTCACACTTACTTTTCACAAATATATTTTGGGCTCACTTTAATTTCTCCTTCCCCAGCAGTGCTGACATGTAACTGAGCCAGACAGCACAATGTTTGAGAACTAGCACAGATCTTCTGTGGGACAGATGTAGATTTTAATGGATCCTGGATAATGCATGTGCATTTGTTATTTACTGATGTTGGTAGTCCTTGATGTGGAAAGCTTAAAATATTCATTGTAATCTTATCTATGATGACTATGTCCTGATAAACAAGGTCTTTGTCTCATGTTTATTTGTAGTCTGAGTAAGGTTCTTTTTGACCCCTCTCAATTTCATGAGCTCACACAAGATATGTCCATGATTGAATCCACTTACCATGAAGCTAGTTGTCTTGGTGTTTTATTTCCAGTATTTTAATCTCAATGAGAAAAAAAATGGATAAACTAATTCACACCAATTAGCAGAAAAGCTTACACAAGAATGATTTATTTCTGTGTTCCACCTGAATTACTTGAGTAACAGATTATAACTGTATTTTGTTATTTACTTAATTTTATTTTCTTCTTTTTTCCTCAGTTTGATAGTACATTTCTTTGTCCTGTATACCAGTGGACTCTGACATAATTCTAAGCACAAGTAATATGGACTATGCTGTTACCAGATTTTCCCTCCATTTTGCATCCAGCCCTCATGATCTCAGCAGAGATCATGATCTCCCATTTAATGTCAGCAAGGCACTTCAGCTTTACAAGTTTTAGCCTTCTTTTCAGACATACACTGAAGTTGCCAAAGGCTCTGTTTTTTCAGTGTGCAAGTTGCTGTATGCCTTCGTGCAATTTGAAGCATTTGCCAGGGCAAGCATACAGCATTTTTTTAAGTAGCATACACTTGATCTATTTATAGGGCGGTTTTTAACCTTCTAAAGGGGAACGTCTCAGCTTAACAAGAATGTATTCATGTTGAAGATACTAGCAGTTTATGAGATTACTCTTTCAGTTTATGAGATTACTACTTCTTTTGAGCCAGATTCTTGCTTGAGAGTTAACTGACATACCTGCAAAAGATATTCTAAAATACATGAAGGAATGCATTTCTTTATTCTTTTGGCAGCCCTGGCAATCCATTTTTAAATAAAGATGACAAATTCATTGGCTCAAAGTACAAAAAGGTAGTATATCGCGAGTACACCGATCAGACATTCAGTACTCTCAAAAACAGAGCAAAGGAGCAGCAGCACCTGGAAATTCAAGGTAAAGTCATCATGTTCAGTTTTGAAAATGCAAAAAACGCAGTCGCACAAATCAAAATATACTATTTGAATAATACTGAGTACAGTTCTACCCCCAAAAAATTGCCTCAATCTAAATGGAAAACCTACTTGGAACTGCTACTTTTACTGTAGTGCTTTCCCTGCAAGATAGCATTGCTTGCTCTACAAGGAAAAAAACCCTTTTGGTTTGCTGCCTAGTCAGAGATCCTAAACCAGCATAAAACTGGGCAGCAACATCCAAACTGACTTCAGGTACACAGCAGGTGCTCAGAACTTGAGATATAGAGGCCTAACTTTAACATCTCAAGCTGGCATGTCATAGTGAACATTATGTTTTCACTATGAATTGTAAGTTTCATCTGAATTGTAAGTCAATGTTGTGAATTTGAACACAACAAGCTGTCTGTCTGTTCTGATGTTTTGTAAAACCAAATTAATCTTTCTTTTCAATCCAACAGGACCACTGCTTGTGTCAAATACTGGAGATAAAATTACAATAGTTTTTAAGAATTTAGCATCAAGACCTTATTCTATCCATGCCCATGGAGTGAAAACAGACAGTTCTGTTGTTGCTGTAACTAACCCAGGTATCAAACCACCCTTTTTTATTTCCAGCCGGTAACATCAAGACTTCTGGTAAGATTTAGCAAGCTTCCAGACAGTAGGAAAGACATCATTTTTGTTTGTCTTGCCTCAAGTTCTTAAATTTAAGAACTTAATATTTGCCAATTATGACAAATATTTCTACAGTTCAAATGACTGCTAATTATTGCTGTGTATCCCAGTCCTTGACTGATCAGTAATTCTTTGACACAGGGTGGCTGCACCTTTCATGAACGCAAACAGATTTGGCTCCATAAGTAAAGCATGGCTTATGCTATTACTTCTCTATTTCCTCTTAAAAGATTGTATCTTTACAAAATATACAATCAACTGTTAAGTATGGTGAACTGGACAGTGCAGACACACGCACACACACACAATACCATTGTCAGGAAGAATCAGGGATCTGCAGAAGGGGCCATCAGCTAGCCAGTGCAGTAAATGGGAAGGGGAACTTCAAGACAAATATAAGCTGTAAATGGAAATAACACCTGCTACATGATGACCACCTGTAGGTCAGCACACTGAAAACTTCAAAAATTAATTGATAATTATTTAATTCAGGTCATACAAAAATATATGTCTGGAAAGTTCCAGAGAGATCTAGTCCTGGGAGAGGAGATTCACATTGTATTGCATGGGCATACCATTCAACAGTGGACATTGTTAAGGTATATTATTGATATCAGTTTTGTTCGTGTCCCCAACATAGATATAGTCAAAGCAGATGTGTTTGAAACTTTTTCTGTTTTCTCTGCCAAGTTATTTCCCCTATTACCATACCTTTGAATTTATATGTTTCTTCAAGACAAACTGCAAGAACATCAGGGCAGAAATTCAATGCAACAGACATTAATGGTTTTGCTTCCTAGTTCTGCTGGTGGTATAGACCATCTCACATTCCCTTCTTAAAGCTAGCACTTTATAGCTTGCTCAATATCTAATCAGTCATTTGTGGGAAAACTGAAATGCAACTATGAAACACAACTCTGCCGTTTTTAACCAAGTATGAATTAGCTTAATATAGCATTTTTAATGTAAATTAATGTATTCCTGCCATTATCTCAACAAATACAAATAGTGTCAGGAAGTCTATTTTCAATGGAAATCAAGCTCAAAATCCTAAAAATAGTTTGAAAAAGGAGCAGTAAATTAATATGGAAGAAATGTTTATAGCAAGAGATGAAAATGAGGTAGTCTTCATTGAACTTGATTCCTGGGTAGTATCTAACAGTGGAGAAATAACTTAGTTTGACACTGGCTGCCCTTATTCCCAGATACTGACAGCTGTGAAGATAGTAAAAGGATTCCTGTATGTCATTAAAAGTACTTGTTTAGTTAAATCTTGCAATTATGTGGGTTTTCCTTTGTCATTTTAGGACACTTACAGTGGATTAATAGGCACACTCGTTGTGTGTCATAGACATTATCTGCCATCATTTCACACTAAAAAGAAAGTTCAGTTTGCTCTTCTCTTTATGGTTTTTGATGAAAATGAGTCATGGTACTTGGATGAAAACATTAAAACGTATTCTACCAACCCACACCTTGTTGACAAAGAAGATGAGGGATTCCTTGAAAGTAATAAAATGCATGGTATGTTTCCCAGTTTAGTTCACGTAGCTCTGCGAATTGTACAAAATTATTTATTTGAAAGTAATGCATGCAAATTCAAGTTTCTCAGCCCCTTGAATTTCCAGTTCCAGGACAGAAGACCTGAAAAACTTTACTTAAACTGTTTGAAAACACTGCTAATGCCAGTGAATGACATTTTTTTCACAAGTTAAAAAAACCCTTAACAACAACAAAACCCTCTAGTATATTCTCATGTTGAAGTTTTAGTAGAGAAAGAATAAAAATGAAAATTGAAGTTCTGATTTGATGTCAGTAAACAACTCATCTGGATAGGTTGGAAAGGCTACGTGCATCCTGAAAGCATGTCTTTGTAAAGCTTACTCTTTTACAAAAAAATCTGCAATTCCCACAGCCCTTTAAAAACTGCAATATGAGCAATGATGTACAGCAAAGAAATTTTCTTTATCGTTTTCTTTCTAGTTTAATGTGGAATATAAAGATTCATCATGTGCCCTCCAAAACCATTACTTTTGTTTGGCATTGGCTTTCAAATCTTTAAATCTGTATTATATTAGAGATAACAATATACAATACACAAAATCTTATCTGTTTTCTCTGTCTTACTTTCCTTCTTTTTAGCCATTAATGGAAAGGTGTTTGGAAATTTGCATGGCCTGACTATGCATGTTGGAGAAAATGTCAGCTGGTATCTGATGGGAATGGGCAATGAGGCAGACATTCACACAGTACACTTCCATGGCCACAGCTTTGACTACAAGGTATCAGATCTTTTTCACTTATTTCTTGCTGGGCTAAGAATGACAGGTAAGTCAAATATCAAGGACTGTTACCTATGATGAAAACATAACATTACAATATTTAGCAGGGCTTTTACTTTGACCATAAGGGTTTTATGCCTGAAACCAGTATTTGATCAACATACAAGAGCCATATCAGAGAATTCTGGCAGAGAATATTTGCCAGTAGCATTTGCTCACTGGTAACCTCAGAAGTTACTTCAACAAGATACCTGTGAATTTTTCATGGCTATGGTAAGACATTAGTTATAGTTTTCTTTCATTTCCACTGAGTTGCTAGTTTATTAAACTTGGGAGCAGGAAGTCGATGTACAAAGTGATGCTTCAGTAGAATTGATACACAGAAAGCGTGTTTAACACAGTTTAACTGTTGCTTCTTTTTGTCTTGAAGCAAACAGGGGTTTACCGGGCAGATGTCTTTGATCTGTTCCCTGGGACATCTCAAACTGTGGAAATGACCCCAGAGAACCCTGGAACCTGGCTGTTACACTGTCACGTTACTGACCACATCCACGCAGGCATGGAAGCGACCTACACTGTGCTCCCAAAGGAAGGTAAGAGCACCTAGCTCAGTATTGCTCGCTATGTTTTAAGATGCACAATGGGGCTCACAGACAGAACAGCATACTCAAAACCAGTTCAGGCACACAGCAATATTCCATGTCTAGGGGCCCAGATGTTGCAGGCAAGCTGGTCATACTTCCCTCAGCACTGATCAGGAAAATGAAGTAGTTAAAGGACTGGATGACAACTGACTATTACTTCAACTTACCATCCATGAAATGTAAGTGACAGATTTTTTTTATTTAAAAAGAATTCTTCATGAGACAGTATTTCTGTACCCAAGTGTCAGTGGTGACAGACTTCATGTCAATCTTTGTTCAAAACAAGGACAGCTGATAAATACAGCTGAATTCATCATCCCCATACACCTGAAGTACTGAAAAACTAAAGTAGTGTTTACTTTCTTAAGGGCATGTTGTAGCTTTAAGGACAATATTAACTTGGTCTAGCAATATCACCAGTGAAAAATCTTGAATTTTGAAGAAAAGTTCTTATTTCTAAAAAGTTCATACAATTTTTAAACCACCATTTTTCAGTACTAAAAAGACAGAGCATAACAGGTATTCAGAGAAAGAGAACAGTCGAAAAAGTTCAAAATATGTGATGTATGTATATATATACAACCATATGATTTACATTTATAGCTGTACTAAAAAACACAGAATGCATTGGTAAATAGAAAATCTAATTCTATTTGATGAACCACTGGAATATGAAACAGAACCTAATTCTATTTTATAAACACTAAAACTGATTTACAGAGTATGTTATGCCCGATGTCCAGACAATAATAAGGATAATTTAAGAGTACACAGAAAACATGTAAAAACAGACTTTCAACTTGGACCAGCAGTACACTGGATTTTTTATTATTAGCCATCTAGACTGCATTAAAATGTAGTCATTTTAATTGCATTAGACTTCATTGCACCTTAAAGTTTTTTTTAAAATCTAACTCACAATGTCCATAAGGTACTTGGATCCTCTGTGCTCATTTTGGACTCTGCTGGCCACATGCACAGAGTATTCTTTTGATGAAATGTAACATAAAGCTATTTTTCTCCTTCTAGACTAACTGTCTCTGTCCCCAAGACTTCAATCAGTTCAAGTGTAAAGGCATGCCAGGCACTCAAGAATGATGAAAGCATTTTAACACAGTGATCCTCCAAGATCTACCTTACTTTCTTGGAAAATACTCTTCTGGATCACTCATCTCTACACAGTTTGGAAGATTTTGCATAGTGGCCATGGCTAAGAAAAGAACCGCAGACTAAGACAGCTGAATGGATTTAACAGCTTATATGTTTCTGTAAATGAAAATAGCATCTTGCAAGTGACACATATTCTAGGTGATTGCTAATGCATGTTATTTAGCAGGTGAGGAACATGGAAGAGCTAATGAAGTGTACTTTTTTTTTAAAGTTTGCAAATAACCTTGAGTAACAGCAAAATTTGGGGTATCAATCATCATCCTGTCACATTTTACTAGTATGTCTGTAGTAAATGCTTAGAAAACAGGCATTTGGTTATCACTTTATATCTTTTCAGTGTGAACCTATGCATATAGTATTGTAGAATTGAGTAGTTAACAAAATAGTTATCTCTGTTGAATTACTTTGCAATTTTATTCAGCAGTACCTCTCAAGAATGTGCATTTAAAAGATTTGGTTTTCTGTTATGAAAATAATTTTAAGGCAGAATTAGGTTGAAATCAGCCTGACGAAATGCAGACAGTGAAGGCCAAAATTTGGTGACTATGTGAAAAGCTTTGCTCTGATGACTCCTCCAGTAGATTCATTTTGTTGTTGCAGCTCTTGGCAAGGAAAAATTTAGTGTTTCCTGACAGATGGAAGCAGCAGTGTTAGAGCATGGCTGATGCTACTCAAAAATTAAAACAGTAAGAGTGATATGGTTGCGTTCCAGTAACCCAACCCCTTATGTTAGATCCATGCTAAATGAGAAGGAAAAACATATGGGACAGGCATGGAAAGCAAGATATCTGGGCTATATGCCTGCAAGAATGAAAGTGCTTCTCTTTAACAAGCCTAAATCGCTTTGGTCTTTTTTAAACATTATACTGAAACCAGCATAATACCTATCAGTAAATTAGATAATTCATTTTATATGTAGCAGGAATGCTATGTGAATAAGTTAAACTACTTTTATCTCTTTTTTTTGTTAAGGTATTTTGGCTGAAATATAGATGATCTCTTCTGACTGACTTCTACAGGTTTAGGTAACATTGCAACTCCTGTAAAAACACTTTATAATAGAGTCACTGTCAGCTAATTAGGCCTTTAGATGGTTATGGGATCATGGGAGTTGTTGTATTTTTGGTAATTGTCAAAAACCCCAAACTACATTCATAAGGACATTGTAAACATTGTGGCAGCTTATTATGATTGAATTCCCAGCTCTGAAGGAGCAGAAAGATGCTTTCTGCTCACAATACAGACAAACATCAGTACACACATGCACAAATACCTGAGATGCTTACCAAAAACCCTGGAAGAAATAAGAGGTTTTTTCTGGATTAATGGCTTAGTGATCCTTCAAATATTATCTACTGACTGAGCATAACAGAAGAAAGAAAATGTACCAAGCCAACCACAGTCCATATCTTCCACTTCTGTTTCTCTTGGATTAATGGCCTTTTCTTGCTAAGTGCTAAATTAAAACATTTTCTGTATAACACTTGCCTGGGTATGTAACTAAGATGAGAGAGCAGCAGCCTGATTTTGCCAGCTAGAATTCAAGGAAATGTCTGTGTTGCAATTATCAAGTCAGTTGGGCCCAATTCCACTTGGAAGAGTAAGGTACTCCCTTTTACTCGTACAGTTAAAGACACATACTGAGCCTGAATTCCTCCCTAGGTCAGTGATCCAACTAACAGAGATTTAAGACTGACTTTCTACTTTACTTTCACTGAACACTGTATGTTCAGTTGTACTGTAGAGTCTGTATTTCCCAGCTGCTTTGGCAGAATTAGCTTCAAAACAGATTCTTTGCCTCAGGAAATAGCTATTCTTCAGTAGTTGATGTAAGATGTATGTGAAGGGAGGCACACAGTATCTTATAAGGAGTTATACTGCTTGTTTCATTTACTTTTTTATTACAGCACATTGTAGTTGAGTGGACAGCAGGTCCACAGATCATTATTTTAGGTCAGCAGCTTCCTCTGGCTGCAGTGAAGAAGATGTGGCAGAAAAAATGCTGCAGTTCCATCTTCTGGCAGAAGACTGAGGAAATCCCTTAGCTCCAGTTCCATTGCAACCATTGATAGAGTTTCTGCTCAGAGCAGGGGAGAAAATATTTTTTAGGTATTTTGAGTTTAGAACAAAGAAAAAAACCCAAAGCATTAACAATGTAATTATTAATTAAAGTCATCCAATTATTTAAATATTGCAACTGGAATGACATTTGAGACATGGCCATTTGTGTACAAATACAACTATGGGAAATCTACAAAATAAACTGAAATTATGACTTTGATCAAAAACATGCCTCTATCTTGATACATCGGCTCTACACATGGCACTCTTATGAAGTCTGATCTAGTGTTTCATATGTTTTGTATGAAATGCAAAGCAAGCCCTAGAAATCTTATTATACCCTAACTCAACACAATCTGTACAACTGGATGCTTTGCAAGAAGTTTCTCAGCCCAAGCTGTGTAATGTTATGTTCTTATGCAATTACAACACAGTTACTCAGTGAAAATATATCCAAAGAAAAACTGCTGGCACTAGAAACTAGAACTTTACAAGAACTGTGCTGTACAATCCAACCCCGCAATGCTGTTTTTCTCAGGCATTCCAATGTATTGTATCCATCCAAAGTACTGTGCAATACTTTGAACAATATATATGCTTTATTTCATGTTCCTAATTTGTTAAAATGATCACATTGGCCCCTCAGCTATACACAATATTATTAATTTTATTAATTATTAATTTCTTACAAACATGTAATGATAGGACAACAGAACTACTAGGGTGGATTTCTCTGCTTCTAATATTAACATACTGGTTTTTTTTAGTCTATGACCTAATCATCAATACACACTTAAGCCTCCCCGTATTATCAAAAACAGCCTATTACCTAAGAACCATATTGTCACTTAGCCTAGGAAAAAAACCAATTAGAATTAGTTCAGTTTAGTAGGTTTTTTAATGGTGTCTATTCCTTACCTATATAGAAAGAGTATGATTACAACAACTTACCTGTTTTCAATACAAAATGAGTCCAAGATTCTTATGAGGCTACACTGACTACATTGCAGAATTCTGTGCTAATGACCAAAAAGGTTGCTAAATTGCATTAGCTTTAACTGAAGAAAAAGATCCTCTTTTTTTCCAAAGTATCATCTCAGTAGTCCTTAGTCTGAACAGTTATTTAGAATGTTAACTGTTATACAAAGCCTTCTGGAGTTGAGTTACAACCAATTGATTTACCTTTGAGTGATGAAATAAGAACAGGGCAGTTATTTCCAGTAAGTCTAGTTCTCTTGCAAAGTTCAGGAAGCAGCTTGTTCCACCACAGAGCCTAATACACAAAATCCAACAGCAAATGTGTAAATGAACAAGGACTGAAATTAAAGAGTATGAAAGACTGGCTAAAAATAACCTGAACTAAGTTCAGATGTGTACAAATACAGGTCAGTGATTACAAACTCAATAATTCCTTTATATAATGCTTTGAAATGCTGTGATTTTGCATATGTTGTGTTTTTCAATCTTCAGTGTAACATTTTTCTGCTCAAAAATCTTTACACATTGTCCCTTATACCTCTATAGAAAAAAGTTTAAATGACAAATAGTCACCTAATTCACAACACTAATGCAGTCAAAGAACTGTTTTTTTTCTCAAAACAGCTCAATGGAAAGTGGTGAATAGCATTGCTCTGTCTCCTGACTTGATCTGTCTAATTCCATCAGCTGTAGCAGTACATTAGCTTTTGTGCACAATTTTGTAGACCATAGTGGAGAGAAAGAAAGGGATTTCTTTCCTCGTTTAAAATTTGGTAACTATTTTAACTTGTGTTCAGATGCAGTACTGCAATCTCACATTCTAGTCTAATGTGGGAACAATCACAGAAACTGTTTTCAGATTTGAATAAAAAGCTCAAATCTGGTTCTAAATAGAGTTCTAGTACATCTGTCTGGTAGAGATCACATTTCCTGACCCTAGTCAGCAGAGCTCCATACGATTATATATGTACACCTACAACAGAGCTGCTGTGCTGGGAAATGGAAATAAACTCCTGTAGTCCTGGAACACTAGTTCCAGTTCCAACATTAGTGTCAGTTCCAACATTAAAACTGTATAGAGGCCTAATGGGAAAATGGGACACAAAGACAATCTTTCCGCTAGTGTACTGGTACCATCCTGATTGCTAGGTAGAAGATGTCACTAGAGCACAGGAAGAACATATTTAAGTGCAATTTTATTCAAGGGACCATGTTCTCTTATCAGTTAGCTTATTACTAAGATTTCACATTATAAACAATTCAGAACATAGTCAGTTAGTGAGATATTAAATAGCTTTTAATTTTCAGCAGAAAAAGAACATATCATTCTTTATTCTGAGGCACCCTGGCACCTAAAAGACTATGATTTAAGCTTACCACAATGAATAGAGTAAGTGGCAAAAAAAAACTGGAGGAAAAAATATCCCATTACAATTACTGGGGGCTGAGGTAAGGAATTAAAACTCCAAGGAAGAGGTGGAACGCAAGCTAAGCAATTCACTTTACCTGAGAGCTAGGCTATGTGATCCATCCAGAGTCCATCTGTACATACAGAATCTCAGTTAGGGAAAAACCCCAAATGATAGTGAATAACTGTATTGAAAGTAGCCCACCTGACTGTCACCTTTCAGCTCATGCTGAGCGTAGAACACAGCTACATCAGGACACCTGCTGAGCAGCTGGTCAATGGCTTCCTCATACTTGCCCAGACGAGTATTGCAGAGAACACGGACAGTGAGGCCAACACTGTCAGCCTCCGTCAGGGGCTCCAAAACAGGCAGAGCTGAAGCTATATTGATTGACTGACTACATAAAAGAGACTGAAGACAAGTATTGTTTAGATTTAAGACAAACATTGTAAAAAATGCTAACCGTAACCTTATAAGGAAAGCCCTTACTTGTTGGAATAATCCTGAAATAATACTTCCTTTAATAAATAATGCTGAAAATTGGGAAAGCAAGTTTAGAGTAGATGCAAATGTAAATAATGTTATCAACAGAACTCTTCAGTATTTTTTTCTTCCATCATTTCAGTCGACCTTTTATTTTGACTTGGATAACTTGGATAGAAGTCTCCAGACTGCTGGAGAAAGTTGTTCACAGAAACAAAAACATTTGCAGAAGGATCTGATATAAAGCAGATGTAATAAGATGTAATACATGTTTCATACCTGCAATCTTGAGATGTCTTCATGGTAATCTTTGTCAGATAAACATCCCACTGACATTATGGAAGTTACCCATGGGACAATCAACCCAAAATGACTACAGGAATTTATCTATACAAGACAGAATTAAGTTGCAAAATAAACATTTCTGTTAGCGACAGTTCCATATGAAACTCATTGCGAGTACAGGAAATTTTAATTTCAAATACAGTAATTTAGAAGAGCACCTATCCCTTCTTTCCTGGTTCATGCAATTTAATAAAAAAATAAACTGGAAACTTCTATTTAGTTCTGTATTTCAGCTTTCCTGTTCGTAATTCTTTGTAATTCATCATTACAAAGCTAACTCATTTAGTTAGCTTTGTAAAATTGTAAATAATCCACCTGACAAATTCTCACTGTTTTGTTTTAACCCTTACTTTTATGCAGAGCTGACTCCTGTTGGAAGTATATTTGCAAATGTTCTCAAGGAGCAAAACTGGCCAAAGACAGAAATACTAGTTTGTAACTGCACATCTCCTTATTTTATTTCAGTCTTGCTTCTTTGAAGAGATAAACTGTTTAGAACTAAAATATTAAGGATGGTACTTGCATAGATTGTGGAGGAACCCTGCAGTCCTAAAACTTCCTCTGCATGGTTTACAACTTACTAGATCCTCTGTTGTTTTCAATGGCTTAGTCTCAGGAAGTTGCTTCTTTGATATTCTCCAAACATACTGAGATGTAACCCTCAATAGGAGCTCCTGAAGTATTTTTTCCTGAGAGGACACTACAAGAAGAGCTTCCCAGAAATCCACCAGGAGCTGGGGAATAGTGTTTTCACTGCTATTACACAACATCTAAGAACAAAAACAATAGAAGACAGCAAGTTAGACTATGGTAATTACTAATAGCAAAAGTTAGAAAAGACAAGAGGAGCTTTTTTTCACTTTTACAATAAGCAGAATTTTGATTTCATTTTTCATTTTTGTCCTGTGACTCTATATAATACACTGCTATGCAAATTAAAAAGTTTATTACACAATTTTAAGGAAATAAATTCTGACCAACAGATTTGATTTCTTCAAGATTTACTCCACTCCCAGAAATGGCAGTGCAACTGTCAGCAAGTATTTACAGACTGCTAATGAGGATTTTTACATATGCCAATAGACAAGTAAGTGTCATGAAAAGAAGTCTCTATAGTCCATTATAAGATCTGCTGTGTAGTTCACCTGGGTATCATGATAGGACCCACAAGGAAGATGTTTTAAGATCTGCTGTGCCAGCAAAAAGAATTTTTACTTGGTTTCCAAATGGTTTTTAGCATCAACACTTGTTCTAATTGGAACTTCGTGACTTGAATCTTGTTGATACAGGTCTTTCACAGTAACAGATATACTTAAGACTGCAACACATATTGAAGAACACATGTTTTAACCTAAGTGTTGCTATTCATTGTACAGAAAAGAAAAAAATATTTGTCTAGCCCCAGTTGAAAGAAAGAAAACTTCAGGGACACTAGAAAAACTATTAGTATTTCTTCTTATAACATGCAGACACATACTTTTCTTTCACCGATTTATATAGCTCATCAGAACATATATCTGTAGTTAAGCCTAATTCTTTAGAAGTATGTTTTAATTCTGAAGATTTCTTTAAAAGGAAATTATGGAATTAATTTATCTAAATTCTGTTACATTTCAATGTCCTTAGGAAGCTTAATCACTAGGAAGCCACTGAAAGGGTTCTGAGATCAGGGTATTTTCCATTCAAATGACAGGTTAAAAGCAAAGAACTTTATGGGTTGTTTTCCTGCTTTCTTTTTTTTTGCTCTACTTAACCAGTATTTCATTCCAGAAGGTCCAGTTTCTGACTCTGTAACCATCTATCATGACTAGAGTATCTCCAACCCTCATCTCGCTCTTTCTGAAGAAATGCTAAAATGTGAGGGAAGGAGCAACTGAGGCTTCATTTCTTTCCCACAACAATTGTCACTATGAAAAAAATAGAAGCAAAAACATGATCACAGGCCAACCTTGAAAAAGGTATCTGCTTCTTCTAGTTCAATTTTACTGTTCTCATGTAAAGCCACAGTGGCAGCCACCAGTAAACCAGGCTGCATCTCCTTCAGGTGAACAGCAAACTCAGTTGGCATAACAATTCCTTCCTTACGCTGCTGCAGGAGCCGTGGCTGCCCAATGAAGCCGCAAGCCAGTGTTGTCTACAAACATAAATAGATATAAATCAGGTAAAGAATTCAATATATAGGTTATTCTACTCAGTAAACTCAGTATTTCCTCAGCCAGTGAAATTTAGGTGGAAGCAGTCAGGGAAGAATGCAAACCCTTTCTGCAATTCATAGAGTAGCTCTCCAGAGACAGAGATACAAACCACATTCTAGAGTAGCGACTCCTGAAAAACAGGCCTTGTGCCTACACACTGAAAGTAATATGCTGTTGAAAGATGGAGTTAGTGTGCATCAAATGGATTTCACTAAGTAATCCAAGACATTTGATATACAGGGTGGTCTGAAAAATCACTGGCTGACTTTTCAAGAGTCTACTCTGCAGAACTGTGATTTTTATTTTGAAAATACCCCTGAAACAATGATCAAAATGTGCTACACTCTGTGCAACAAGAAGCTATTTTGAGTTATGTGAGTGCTTATGAAGGCGAGTATAACGTATTATTCCCATTTTAAAGACAGTGTAAAAATAATGCCTAAGTAAATTAAATTAACTACACAAGACATATAAGGCAGACCTAAATATTAAGATTAGCTTTCTGAAAGTGGGTTTTTCCTACTTGGAAATAAAATGCTTTTTTAAAGATGAAGGTCAATAGAACATATTTAACAGATCAGATTAGAAAGAAAGAAAATCCAACCAAAAACACTTAAGCCTAAGCCACCTTGTTCTCAAAATAACATTAATGCAGTGTATGTTTGCTCACAACATGGCAATTTCACTTGATTAGGGAAATTTAGCACCTACTGCAAAAGCAGGTGGTGCTGAATTTTTGAAACAGCTCCCCACAGTTCCGACTCTGCAACTCAAAACCAGCTAACTTTAAAAACTCTGCAGGACTTTTTTTATCAAAGCACGATGTCTAACTTTGAAACAGTTATCCATTTATTTCAAAAGTGTTCAGACTCCCAATATTCCACTATAAGAAAAAGTCTCTGTTTCAAACTCTATCACCTCTTAATATTCCACAGTCTTGATAAAACTCAACTAGAAGTAATTTACAGACTGGTCTCACACAATGTGAACATTTGCAGCACAGACAGGTCCACTAACATTTCTGCCCCAATGATGAGGAATTCTTACTTTGATAGCTCTGAAGTAAGTTCTGATCTGGTTTTAATAAGAATTAAGTGCTTTGATTCCACATAAGATGTGAAATTGTATACAGAAACTTTAGTCTGTAAGCACAATGGATAAATATTCTGTTCAAGAAAAGTTTTATAATGGCTTTTTGAATACATATGGTGTTTTGATGGGCATATCACATATTCATTTCAGGTGAAGAGGGGTAGAAAAGGTGTAGAAGAGCTACTATACAATCCTTCCATGCAGCTGAAGAGCACTGGCAGAGTTGTTTACATCCCAGTGAAACAACATCTAATTAATCAAGAATAAAAAGCTTCAAAACTTGCTTATTTTGTAAGTCTTCACCAAGACAAGACTACTCTACCTGCAGGGCAAACTGTACAGCCCCAGTGTATGTCAGCCCTCCATTCTACTGTTACTGCAGACATTCAGTGGAGCCCACACAGCATATCAGGGGGAAGAGGAGTGACTGGAAGTTTCTTTTACTGTAAAATGCAACTCTAAGTGAAACTGCTGCCTTGAACTTTGTAAAGCATGAACAGCTCGTGCTCTTGGCATACTTTACCTCCTTATAGGATTGCATTTCATGTTCATACATTGTCAGGTTTCCCATTTTCAGAGCCAAGAAAGCCTTAGTAAGTGTCAGGACCACTGATGGCATCATCTTTTCTACCTTCTGAAGATACTTCACAGCTGTCAAAGGACATATGTTTCTCATGCTGGGACTGCAAAGGATATCAGGCAGCTGCACAGGGTCCGTGAGATAGAATATCTGGAGAACTTTATTTCCTGATTCCTATTGAAATAAAAGCCATTTGACAGTTTAGATCTTTTCAGATGTACATTCTTCTATGGCATATAAAAGTAGTGCAGTACTGTTGTTTTGTTTTTTTGTGGCAGGTTTCGTTTGTATTTTTTAAAAACAGACAAGTTCAGCTTAGCTATCAAATCACAGCACCTTTCCTGCCTCTCTCCTCCTTACCGGTAAAAGCAAAGGATTTCTAACTGGTAGTGATTCTGGCTTGCTAGGAGAATGTCTACCACTAAAATGAATTGTATTTAGCAATCTGTACAATTTAGCAATGATCAAAGAAACAGCTTGATTTGCTACAGAATTGAAGAGGACAGAAATTTGAGGCAGGGCTTTCCTAAACAGAAGTGGCTCTGTGCAAGTAGGAACCAGATCATAGCAACATCCATCATGATAGCCAAACCTGTAAGATGTTGCTTGAGCACAGTCCAAAGCAGCACAGGTGCTGCCTGCTATTCAACAAAAGTGGGAAAATAAAAATAATGTGAAAAATAATAACTGTAAAACTAAAAAAGCAGCTCAGCATTTTCAAAGGGAAAGTAAGTAATATTTGACAGACAATTCTTAAAATCAGATCTAAATTAGCAGATTACAAATAAACCAACTTGTTTCTACCTTACTTAATTCTTCATTTGAGTCTTCATTAAGAGAATGAGTTAAGTAAAATATAAATCCCCTCTCGTATGTCTGTATTTCATCACCTTCTGAAACTAGCCTCTTTAGAACTTCAGTAATGGATAAACCTGACATTCTGTAGTATGGCAAAGCAAGGTGGTAATCCTTTGTGTCAAACCTGAAGGAAATAGAAAGGAAGGAAAAAATAACAAAACAACTAATGGCAATGCTTTTGCCATCACTCTTTGTAAGAACTAAAACAACATCAAATGAAGGAACATCAGTTATCTGCATATATTGTTCATACTCAACAGAATTATGTTGAATTCAACATAATTTTGAATAATTGAATTCTGTTTAATGACAATAAAGATAACCAGAAGAGAGGACTAGATTAAGCTGGTTTTGTAAAACAGAAAGCTTTGTACTACATATGCAATACTAATGTAAAATAGCAAAGAATTTTGGATTTTCATTTTAAGGTTACAGTACTGGAAACACAGCTCACCTATGCTACTTTGACATCTTAAACATACCTGCTGTAGCAGTCTCCTAAGAAGGCACAACTTTCTCTGAATGCTCTTAGAAGATCTTCCTTCTCATCTGATTTAAGGAAATGAGGGTCCATTATAGCTGCTCTGACCAGTAAGTGAGCCTCACTTAGAAGATGGATGCAGCTCTCCGTTTTAACAGTTTCGTAAGTTCTACTATATTCTACCTAAAACAGACACAGGATATGCTTAGGCTGCTGACAGAAATTAAGAATATACAAGAACAATTTTAATGAGGACAGCATCAGTTTGAAAAAGGATTATGGGCTATTCACAAGAAATATATTACACCATATTCAACAATGACATGCATCAGAGATTAACTAGCAGTACTTGTTTTTAGTTAGCAAACAACAAAAGCAGGAATTGGGCAATACCATTTCTCTGTAAAGCTGAATTGTTGAAACAGTGTTTATAATATATAAATTCCAACCAGGTTCTGACTCAGAATTTGATCTGGATTTGATGCTGTCAGCCTTTCTGGAACTAGAGAAAAGAGTTGAGTTGTCAGTGTTGAAATAAACACTATGCAACCAAAAAAACCACACTCATTTTGTAATTCAAATGCATAAATAGGTATGTTTGCAGACTAGTAAGTGCTGGAGAGTTAAGCTGCGAATTTAAGTCATACTGGCTAATAACAGAACAGGGATAGGCATGTTCACACATAAGAGTCATCATCAGAACTGCCCACTACATCTCCTGTGCTTAACATAAGGGACTATCAGGAATCATAGAATCATCAAATGGTTTGGCTTGGACCTTAAAGATCATCTAGCTCTAACCCCTCCATCATAGGCATGGGATGCCACCCACTGAACAGGTCAGACTGCCCAGGACGTTATCCAACCAGACCTTAACAGTTAAATAATTTAAATTAGCTGTTTAATCTCCAGTAAGGACTTAGTGCGTGTTTGCCCCTGTAGCTCTATCAAAGTGTTTGCCAACACATGGCATGAAGAGGCATCAGAATACTTTTATTCTAAAACTTTGGCTTGGTCTATAAAGCCCTAAGGTTAAAAACACTCTAAGAAAACAGACTCTTTTTGCTGTGTTTTTAGATTTTATGTTACCTGTACAGATGTAAAGATGTTTACATCTTTATTTTCAAATGATTGTGCTATGTAGTAAGCTTAGTATTTGTCCATTACATTCTTTACAGAAGGCAAAAAGTCTATCTTCTTCAAATGTCAATCTGACAGAATATTTGAATACTCAAAACAATGCAACTGGCAGAAAATGTGCTTATTACAAGAAAACTACAGTATTCTGAATAGTCATTTTTCCTGACAGGCTTCCCCTTACCTTCTTGTGAATAATGTCTGCTCTAGACTTTACGAAATACTGGGTCAACTAACTCCTCACACAACTAAAGCTGCCCCACTGTTGTTAATGAACTTAAACTGACTTTAATAAATGTGGTTTCTGAATAACTGCTTAGAACAGCTGCTTAGCTGTTTAATGAAATGCCTTCAAAATGGAAAGGGAATAGCAGGTTCCCTGGAAACTTGTAAAAAGTCACATTTACCTCTGGCTACACACAGGCTACAACTATAACTTGGGACAAAGTCTGACCAACTTTTGTCATGGATAACTACAGTGATAGTCACAGCTTTCTTGGCAAGAACCCTTAGGCAAAGAGAAGAAATTTAATTTTGTGCTGCAACATATTTTGTAACCTGCAGCTTTGGCACTACATATTTTTGGTACTATACATTTTTTCTCAAGATAAATACTTTTTTAATTCACAGGATAAATTCCTAGCAATGTTATTTTAACATTTTCTTGATTTCAGGCATTTGTGACTTTATGCTCATTTCTTCTGTCAGTAAATACAACAGAATTGGAAAAAAAAGCTTGATTGCTCTTCTCAATCACTTAGAAGGCAATTATTTCTTGAGAGATTTTCAACAGAGGAACCACTCTTAAATTTCAATATCCACAATTTCAGCACCATACACAGAGCTCTATGTACCAGCTCCCTAAAAGACACAAATCCTTACAGCATCCTTCTTGTATGCTTTCTTCTTTCAGTAATATCTTCTGTGTCTGCCTTAGTCAAAAGAATGATATTGTTTTTGAAATGACAGATAGCTCTTGGTCCTATAAAAAGTTGCATTCTTAATGTACAGACATCCAATGTGACAGGTGGACAAGCCTATAAAGAAAAGTGAATGTTTTGTAATTTTACTGTATGTACATTGAGTTTTTCAATAAATCAGAAGAAAAAGTAACTTTTGTACAATAATCTGACATAAAAAACATTCCCTGGCTTTCCTAACTTTGAGTGATTCATTTAAGCAAGAATAAAAATACTCATAAAGGCCTGACAAGAATAATTTAATAATAAGTGAAAAAAAATTATTTCACTCTTCAAAGCAACTGCACAGTTTCAGCTATGTTTCTCAAAATAATTGAACCTGAGGTAGATGCCTAATGCAGAAAACTTTATCCTGATTAGTCTGAATTTGGCCACTGGTTATAAAAGTTTTGATTTCAGTTACTTATAAAAAGCAATTACAGATAGAAGTATTATATTTGCTTGCCTATTGTTACCTCACATAGCCAGTATTATTTTCCCGATTTGTTCTGTATGCACTTTTTAAATAAAACATATGCTATCATCTATACTAGACAAAATATTGAAAAATGCAGCCTCATTTGCACAGAAATATTCTAAATTTACAGCTTTAAAAATATAAAATACTACATTTACAAATTAACATACATAGTGAAACAAGACAACACAGTGTTACATGAGCAACCTGCTTTTTGAAGACACCTCAACATTTCTTTTAAGAGGTGGAGGCCTACAGTGGAGGTCTGGAGGCTCTAGACTGCCCTGGGCTAGTGAGAACCAGAATGAGGCAGCTCTAAACCTGATTTAAAAAAACAGCAGGAAAAATAGCAATGGCAAATAATAAAAACAACCACCATAACACTTCAAACTCCACAGCAGAGTGTGTAAGAACTAAAACCACAGCAAATAAAGTTGCAGGCACATCAGTTATCTGCATATATTGTTCATATTCAATGTAATTCTGTTGAATTCAACATAATTCTGAATAATTGAATAATTGAATCTCACACCGTGACAGGGATATCCATGGGGAAACTGGCCCATGAAGGACTCACACCAGCACAGGGATGCCCCTGAGGGACTGTAGCCCATGGAGGAATCCATGCCAGAGTGGGTGGGCACACTGTGGATAGCAAACTGCAGCACAGAATCTGTGTATCATCACAATTCACCAAAACTCCTACAGACACAGGAGGCAGCCTGTTGACTGACTGGAGGAACTGCGATGGATTTAAATGTAACCCACAGTGAAAATGCAGAAAGCTGAGACTAGAGAACGGACAGGAAAGATTGTGTCACGTGCTGGTATTAGCTATCCAGAGCAGAGAATACATGTTTGGCTCTTGAAAATTTTATAAAACTTCTACTGTCCTATGGTTTCTTTGTATCTGTTGTCTACGTGCTCAGAAGAAATTCTTAAATGCTACCTTAAAATACACCTCCATCTATCTTTCTTACTACTTTTACTAATGTGTATCACAATCTTTACATTCAATAGATTTTTACTGATAAGCAATTTAAGGAAGGGGTAAAGTTTAGACCTCCAAAGATCAAAAGCCCTCCTCCTAAAAAACATGCCTTAAGTATCTGGTGGCAGACTTGTTTGATTGCCTACATGCCTCTTAGAAAAACTGTTTTTTCAAGGACACCTAAGAGAGAGAAACATCACACAATAAAAGAAAACTCTGCACCCTTCATTCAATTTTATAAAGAAAAGTATGGAATTTAGTTTTAAAAAGAAGTGATTTTATAGTTCTTCATGTTTTTAAAAACATTCCACAATGGTCTAAAATTTTATATGGCAACAATGGATTGTTTTATTGAGACATCTGTAGACCACCAAAATACAACAAATACAACATTTTGGATGTTATATTATTGGTTCAGGCACCAGAAATGAACAGGATTCCAAACCCTAAGTTAACTAAGTGCCATACCACTACCCCCACTCTATCAGTGAGGTAATGAGAGGTGTACCTTCACAGTTGTGTCAATATATGGATCCTCACCACGAGCTGCTGCTGCACTGCAACGCACTGTGAAGCACTGCAGGTTCTGACTAGAGGAAAAGAAGAAAACACAACAATGAAGAAAAGAAATTAAGATATGCAAAAGCCAAGTAGCCAAGACTACAGTTAATCAGCTCTTTTTCCTTTGAAGAAATGGACTTAAAAACCCAAGCAGGAGGGTATGCTGAACTAGCACATGAGCCTGCCCAGAGATTTTCAGGAGGCTATGAAGGATGTATCAGAGGAGAAAAAAAAATTGTAAAAGGACAGCAGCACAGAGAAACATAGTAATACTATCAGTAAAACCATAGGCATAGTACCTTGTAATGACGTGCAGGAATTGTGGAGTGAGGACTGCCTGCTCTGACTTCTCTGAATATTGGTAAGTAGAAATTAGTTCTACTAACTTCCCAAGAGAGTAGAGATATCCAACATGAGGTAAAGAGAAAAAGCAGAAGAGACTCAGAAGTTTTCTCTTGTTCTCAGTTTCCTCATAGGCTGTTGCAGAAATTCCTAAATATAACAATGAGAAAGGCATTTTGTGTACTTCATAAATAAAAACCTGGCAATTCCATTCCAAGCCTTATGCCTAAAAGATAGAATTAAACCCGCCCAAGATGAAGACTAGTTTTCTTAGTAGCTAGTAAAAAGAAGTTTTCTATGAAACTCGGTGCACGTGTCAAAAAATTGTATGACATGTAATCTCATTTGGAAGCATTTTCACAAAAATATGGACATAGCACCTAGTGAAGAAATTCTATAGATGTAACAGCATTAAAGAGTCCTAAATTCACCAGAACTAAGCATCCAGGAACTGAAAGTCTGATCTTAGACAATTACTTTTGAGTTGGAATGAATACTCATCCAGAGCTGCAGCTCACAAAAAAGTAGGTATTACTTAAGGGAAGGAAAGGCTGGAAATGACAGAATTTATTAGGATGCCACTTTACAGGCAACAGCTGTGATCATATTCTACAAACCCCCTTATCAAAGCCTGTAAACCAAACAAGAGCTTAAGACAGCAGTTAAATGGCAAGTAGCTCATTCTTTTCAGTCAGCTGCAAGTTAAATGAGGCATTGCTACTTAGCAGACAGCCAACCATCTCAAACTGAGTGAGGAGTCAGTAAAAGTCAAGGGTCAAACATATCCTGGGAGGCATCAGGCACAGCATTGCTGGGGAGGCAGGGATGGGATTGTCCCACTCTGCTCTGCATTGGGGCAGCATTAGCTTGAGTCCTGGGGGCAGTTTGGGGCACCATAATACAAGAAGGATATAAACTTTTTAGAGAAGAGATTAAGGGAGGGCTAAAAAGATGGTGAAGAATCTGGAGTGGAGGCCATAGGAGGAGTGGCTGAGGACACTTGGTTTGTTCAGCCTGGAGGAGACTGAGGAGAGATCTAAGAGCATTCTTCGTTCCTGAGGGAACGAAGTTGTGTCAGGGGAGGTTTAGACTGGATATTAGGAAAAGGCTCTTCTCT
>QUSF01000087.1:0-10261 GCA_003676055.1 Chloebia gouldiae
AGGCTGTGTCTTGGAGCAGCCTGGTCTAGTGGAAGGTGTCCCTGCCCATGGCAGGGAATGGAACGAGATGAGCTTGAAGGTCCTTCCAACCCAAGGGACTCTGTGATTCTGACAGCCCTGAAGCTCCCCAGGCCGGGCAAGAGGTAGCTGCTGTTCTGCAGAGGGGCAGCTGCTGCCACCACAGCTGGATATTGGGAGCATTCCTTGTGCCAGCTGAACAGCTGGCTCAGGGAGGAGTTGACTCTGGGTGGAGAAAGAGGTTGAAGTTTGCAGAGGCTCTTCATGTGCATGGAACTTCCTTTGGTCAGCTGATCTTGTGCTGATCCCCCTGGGGCGTTTGGTGACCTGGGGAGTGGCCAGGGCAGGTGGCAGAAGCGTAATTTCGTGTTCCTTCCCCAGCCTACCTGTGTGGGGGCAGCATGGCGCGGCGCCCGCGGAGCAGCCGGGCCTGGCACTTCGTCCTGAGCGGGGTCCGGCGCGAGGCCGACGGCTGGGCCGGCGCGCGGGGCTGGGGCTACGACTCTGACGGGCAGGTAGGCTGGGCTCGGGGGCTCTGCGTGGCACAGGGGATGCTTTCCTGTCCCTGATACCAGGTCTGAGCTGGCCAAGAGCAGGAAGGGTTTAGTAATGGTAAATATTGATACTAAACGAAATGCTTTTTCAAGTATAGAATGGGTGTGTCATATGTAAAGTACATAGAATATTTCTATAATCTTTTTTTTTTTTGAAGTAGAGCTCTAGATAAGTGTTTGAAGTGGATCAGTTCCCTAATCTGCCTGGCTGTGCTCCCTCCTGGGCTGTGAGGGGCTTGGAGATGGTGGTAAAGATTGCAGGGCAGTGTCTTCTGACTGAAATTTCCTCACATTTCCTGCTCTGCAATGTGAACCTCACTTCTGAACCTGGTCCAGGTGTGCTGGAGTTGGGAACACAGCAGGGGAGAGCAGGACTAAAACAGTGCAGGGAGTGACTGATTTGCCTCTGCCATCCTTCCCTATTTCCATAATTCTTGAGTGTATGAGTTGAGTTCCCTGTGCAGTGGTGGGGACACAAGGAGGTGCTCCAGGAGCTTCATAGCCACACTGAAGCCAGGAGGCTCTGCCAGAGCACAATGTCCAAACCCAGGCACTGTGCTCCCAGAAAATGAGTAGTTTTCTGTCCCTGCAGTCAGGGGAATAACAGGATTTCTAGGTGCCAGTACTTGGGAATGTTAGAAGTTAGGAAAGACAGAACCGAAGCTCTTGGGTCTGCAGACCAGAGAAGGAGGCCTGGGTAGTACATATGTAAGCCCAAGTAGTTTCAATTCCCTGTCTTACAGAGCTGCAAGAATATAAGTTTAAAAGATTTTTGTCATTAAATACCCCAGCCATGGTGGTGAATAACAAGCAGGTACAGCTGAGCAGCACATAAACCTAGAATAACTCTGCAACCAGTGATAAGAGAATCCCTTAGGCAAAACCATAACGCAGGAGTGAAACTGGGCTGTGACTCTCAGTGTCCAGTCAAGGAACCAAGCACTGCTCTGGGTTCCCCGTGGGCCTGTCTGCAGTGCTGGCCTGAGGGGCTGCAGCCGTGCTGCTCAACTGGCTCCCTTTGTTCTGCCCCCTCTCCCTTCTCCTCCTGTGCCTCTCAGCCTCTTCACGGCCTCCCAGAGCAGTGCTTGGTTCTGCTGATGGCTGGAGCCTGCCTGGTGAAAGCCAAAGCTTTAGCACAGAATTTCCTTCAGAATGGGTGTGTTCCAGACTTGGGCTGTCACCCTGCTGTGACAGCTTCATGTCCCAGGCAGGAACACGGATCATACCTGCACCGCAGAGTGCTGAGAGGTCCCTGCAGCTCAGCAGGCCCTGTCCATGTCCCAGAGCAGGGTAATTCCATGGGCACAGCCTCCCTGTGTGACATGAGCCTGGGGATGTCCCAGCAGAGCCCTCCTGGAGCTCTGCCAGCCTAGCAGTGAGCGTTCCTGTTCTCCCCAGCAGCACAGCGACTCGGATTCGGAGCCGGAGTTCTCCTCCCTGTCTCCCTCCATCCCAAGTGCCATCCCAGTGACTGGAGAGTCCTACTGCAACTGTGAGAACCAGAGTGAAGCTCCCTACTGCTCCAGCCTGCACGCCCTGCACCGTGTCCGTGACTGCCGCTGCGGCGAGGAGGACGAGTGTAAGGGGCTCTTGGGATGGGGGGGCCGCTGCAGTGTCCTGTCCTGTCCCAGCATTCCTTAGCTTACATCCCGAGGCTGTAGGAGGATTACCAGCCCGTGCCTGCTGTTGTGTTTCCAGGCTCAGGGCTGATGCTGTTACAGTGTCAGTGCTCACCCCTGGGACCTGCTTCCCGATCCAGCTTAGGCCCCAGTGAGACAGAGCTGGTGCTTAGGGCCCTCCTGATCCCTGCAGGGGCTGGCAGGGTGCCTGGCTCAGAGCACCGGTGGGCTTGGGCTGGGGGGAGAGCCTGTGGCATGGCAGAGCCACCCCTTGATACTATGAGGAGTGTGGGGAGAAGGGAGGCTCTGCCAGAATTTGGCCTGGTGAATGCTGACAGCTTTGGAGCACTGATCCATCCCCTAGTTGACACTGCAGAGTAGATCAGGCCTCAAGCAGTTCTCTGATGTGCACAGCTTAAGATTTATGCTCTTAAACAGTACGAGAAATAGAAACAAACCCACTGACAGGCCTTCAAAACAAACATCTGCATGCGCTTTGGCTTGGGGCTTGTTCCCTGAGGGTCTTTGCCCATCCTTGTCCCCTTTGTGTTTCCCCAACAGATTTTGACTGGGTGTGGGATGACCTGAACAAGTCAACGGCCACGCTGCTGACGTGTGACAACCGCAAGGTGAACTTCCACATGGAGTACAGCTGTGGCACAGCTGCCATCCGTGGCAACAAGGAGCTGGCAGAGGGCCAGCACTTCTGGGAGATCAAGATGACCTCCCCGGTGTATGGCACTGACATGGTACGTGTGGGGCACACAGAAATGCCCAGCATTGTGGACAGGGGTGGCAGGATGAGGTTCCATCATGGCAGATGAGGTTTGAGGCTGTCTGGAAGTGCACAAGGCCATGGGGACCTAATGAGATGTATCCTTGGGATCTGAGGGAACTGGTGGATGAAGTGGCTTAGCCACTATCCATCATATTGGAGAAGCTGTGCAGTCTGGTGAAGTTCCCAGTGTCTGGAAAAGAGGAAACATAGCCTTCATTTTTAGAAAGGGAATTAAGGAACATCTGGGGAAGTACAGGCTGACCAGTCTCACCTCTGGGCCTGGAACAGGTCCTTTTGGAAACTATGCAAAGGCACATGGAAAAAGTGGATGTGATTGATGACATCCATCATGGCTTCACTAAGGGATTCAGTGGCCATCTGTGATGGGGTTGTAGGGTTGGTGGTGAAGGGAAGAGCAACTGATCTCATCTACCTGAACTTGTGCAAAGCATTTGTTGCTGCCTTGCATGGCATCCTTGTCTCTAACCTGGAGAGTGACAAGTGACATTGCTCGGGGGCTGGCACTGGGACCAGTATTGTTTCACATCTCTGCTGGGGACATGGGCAGTGGGATCAGGGCACCTTGGCCCGACTGGAGCTGACACCCAGCTGTGTGGGGAGCTGACACCCTGGAGGGGAGGGATGGGGCATCCAGAGAGACCTGGACAGGCTGGAGAGGTGGGGCCATGGGAAAAAAGTTGAACAAGGCCCAAGTGCTGGTGCTGCACCTGTGTCAGGGCAATCCCAAGCACCAATCCAGGCTGGGCAGAGATTGGAGCAAGAGCAGCCCTGGGAGAAGGACATGGAGTGTTGGAGGATAAGAACTGGACATGCCCTGGCTGTGAGCACCCAGAACCCCTCCTGGGCTGGGCTGAGCCTTGGTATGGGCAGCAAGCGGGGGGATTCTGCCCCTCTGCCCCCTCAGGTGAGACCCCACCTGCAGAGCTGCTCCAGCCCTGGGGCCAACAGCAGCAGGACCTGGAGCTGCTGGAGAGAGTCCAGGGGAGCCCAGGGAGATGCCCCAAGGGCTGGAGCCCCTCTGCTCTGGAGCCAGGCTGGGAGAGCTGGAGAGGAGAAGGCTCCAGGGACACCTCAGAGCCCCTGCCAGGGCTAAAGGGGCTCCAGGAGAGCTGGAGAGGGACTGGGAACAAGGGTCTGGAGAATGGGGAATGACTTCCCACTGGCAGAGGCATGAATAGACAGGATATTGAGAAGGAATTGTTCCCTGGGAGGGTGGACAGGCCCTGGCACAGGTGCCCAGAGAAGCTGTGGCTTCCCCTGGATCCCTGGCAGTGTCCAAGGCCAGGTTGGATGGGGCTTGGAGTGACCTGGGCTAGTGGAAGGTGTCCCTGTCCATGGCAGGGGTGGGATGAGATGAGCTTTACAGTCCCTTCCAACTCAAACCATTCTGTGACTGAACAGGACAGTGACCTCCAGCATTTTAGCTGGGCCTCCTCACTTAGGAAAGGAAATCAAAGCTTGGAGCCTTCAGTTCCACCCTGAAACCTCTGACTTGGCTTCACCAACCCCTCTGGGTGTTTTGGGCTGAGTCAAGAAGAGGAAGGAAGAACTGGAGGTGGAATCTTGGTTGTGTATTGTTGCTTGAAAAGGCACTGAGCTTGTGTTCTTCCTCCCTGCTTTGCCTCCCAGATGGTGGGGATTGGGACGTCGGATGTGAACCTGGACAAGTACCGCCACACCTTCTGCAGCCTGCTGGGCAAGGACGAGGACAGCTGGGGACTCTCCTACACAGGTAACATGGCCTGGGTGACTGGGTGGGCAGCACTGGCATTAGAGGTGCCACCAGGCCTGTGAATCCCTTTGTTAAGACACCAGAGCAGCCCTTGGAGCATCTCTCCTGGCCTATGTTTTGCAGAGCCCTTAGATCTGGTGTGGGACCCTGCCAGGGCACCAGGGTACTACTGTCACATCAGCACTTTGGGGTTTCAGTGATGCTCCCTGTGCTCTGGAGTTGTAAAACCTCACTTTTGCCTTTCCACTAGCCACTCTGGGATGGAAGGGCAGGGGTCAGAAATGCAGGGATGCTTTTGGCACTGAGTGAGGCTGTACCAGCAGCATGGGAGTTGGGATGAATTTCTGGATTGCAAGTTTTCCACCGAATGCCATTTTTGGGTGTATTTTCAGGACTGCTGCATCACAAGGGGGACAAAACAAACTTCTCCTCGAGGTTTGGCCAAGGCTCCATTATTGGGGTGCATTTGGACACGTGGCATGGGACACTCACGTTCTTCAAGAACCGCAAGTGCATAGGTGAGAGCCAGGGATGGGGTGGGAGGAACTCGGGTCTGCCTGCAGCAGAAAACACTGGGAAAGCAGAAGAGCAAGGTGTGAAGTGAGTGGGAGGAAGGTCACATTTGTTGTTTAATAGATTGAGATTTTGGAAATCTTATCCTAACAGCTTTGCAGTTAATGGGTTTGGGGTAGGTGGGAGAGGGGAGATCCCTCTGTCTAAACTAATGTGCCCTCCCTGGTGCTGTGCCCTGGCAGGGGTGGCAGCCACAAAGCTGCAGAACAAGAAGTTTTACCCCATGGTGTGCTCAACGGCGGCCAAGAGCAGCATGAAGGTGATCCGGTCCTGCGCCAGCCGCACGTCCCTGCAGTACCTGTGCTGCTTCCGCCTGCGCCAGCTCCTGCCCGACTACGTGGACACGCTGGAGGTGCTGCCCCTGCCCCCGGGACTCAAGCAGGTGCTGCACAACAAACTGGGCTGGGTCTTGAGCATGAACTATAACACGTCGAAGCCTTCTTCCTCCTCGTCCTCGGGGAGCGACTCGGACAGCTCGTGCGGCTCAGATGCGGAGGCCTGCCAAAGGAAGAGGTGCAGGAGGACATAATGGCTCTGCACACCGTGTGGGTGGGGCTTCATTGTGTTGTTGCAAGGGCCAGTCAAGCGTGATGCACCTCCTCTTTCTGGGGACATCCATTTGTTGGCAAAGATTTCTCCAGTGCTGTGGAGATCTTTGGCCTTGATATCCATCACAGGCATTTAGAAGAGCTGCTGGCTCTAAGAGATGCCAGTTCTGACACAAGAAATTTGTGGTGAAATATCAGAGCTTCATCTCCTGACTTTCTATGGAAGCCAGCACCTCTTCCTGAAGGATATCTCTTCTTCCTGTTGGCACAGACAATGTTTAAGAAAATAGACTTGATGTCAGGAGTTGGACTTGATAATTGTCATGGCTCCCTTCCAGCTCAGGATGTTCAGGCAGTCTCCTGGTTGGAATGTATTGGATTCCAGTCAGAGAACAGACCTGACTCATGGAGACACAGTCCCAGGCCAGTCCTCTCCTCCCTGTGTGTGTAGGTTTGGTGTCTGCCATGACCCCATCCCACTCTGGGGCACGACGGAGCAGCAGCTGCAGGGAAAGGGCCCCCAGAGACACTGCTGGGAGCAGGTACAGGAGCTGAGCTGTGGGGGTCTTCCTCCAGCCCCTGGCAACTTTTAATTGCTTTGCATGTTGTTTTCTGCTGCCTCTCCTCTGTCCAAGACTGTGTTAAACTGTAATAATAAATGTAGAAGCTGTCTGTTGTTCCTCTTGGGGCCCTTGAAGGCGGGAGGCTGCAGGTGCTTGTCAAAAATAGCCTGGGCAGCAGTGTGGAGGGGAGGTTTTGGGTGCAGCAGTTGTGTGTCAGAGCTGGAGGAGGTGGAGGCAGCAGACATGCCCTTGTCTCTGCCCTGTGCAGGGCTCTTGTGCTTCCCACTGAAGAGAAATCTGGCTGGGGTGATGTTCAGTGGAGCCAAGTTGATGCCTTTGGCTGTGCACTGGAAGGGAGTCTGTAGGTTTTATATTGCCTGTCCTCTGGCAGGTCATGCTGGGAAAAGCACCCCAAAGCCTCACCCCAGAGCCTGGTAATCAGAGGAGCCCCTCCAAGACTTCGTGGTCCTGCTGAGGGGAAATGCTGGATTAGGATCTGGACAAGTGACGTACTGTGCCATGGCCACATGCCACTGCCAGGGACTGGGCTGTGTGCTCCCACAGGGCTGCTGCCAACCCAGGCCAGTCCCTGCAGGGCCTGTGGTCAGCCCATGGGGCTTTTCCCCAGCCTCTGAGCTCTCCTCTGGTGGACTGAGGAGTCAGGGCTGAGCTGGTGCTGCTGGCCTTGCAAAAGGCATTGGAAAGTGGAACAGGGCTGAGGTGTGGATGGGAAATGGCTTTTAACCAGCTCTCTCTGTGGGTTTCCTTCCGACTTGTTCCAGCTACTGCCTGCTCCTCTGTTCCCATCACAGACCCCCACAGGCTCAGGTAAAACTTCTTGCACCATGTGCACTTCTTCTTTGCTGAGTTCATTCCCAAGTCCTGAAGCAAAGATGGCTCTGCTGCTCTGGGGTCAGGCTTTGAATGAGAACTTTACTGCAGCAGGTCAGGCTATGTCCGTGCCCCTGGACTGCTGCTGCAGCCAGAGCAAGCTGCCTTGCTGGTTTGCTCTTCCCCAGCAGCTGCAGGCAGAGCAGGGAGGAACGTGCTTTGGAGGGGCTCTCCTGCTCCTGCAGCATTGGTTGCGCCAGGGCTGTGAGAAGAAGTTCAGGGGTTCTGTGTCACTGTGGAAAGCTGCAGTGAACAATCCTAAACCTCAGCAGGCACTGGGGGAGCCCTGACCCACCCCCATCCTGGCTGTGGCTGTTTCTGAGTAATAATGGGGCACTTAGTTTGGGAAAAGAGAATTTCATCCTAACCCACCATTTCTTGTGGATTCTCTGGAGCTTATTCAGCATTTTCTCATGTTGGGAGTTCAGTGAACAAACTGCCTTACCCTGAGGAAGTGGTTCCTCTCCTCTCAGCTGGTTTTGACAGCTGGCAGGTGATTTCCAAAGTGACTCAAACAGGATCCACATGTCCCTGGAAGCCACAGCAGGATCTACAGAAACAGAGCCAGAGCAGGACATGGGAAGTCAGGATAAGAAATGTGCTTGTCCAGCACCTCACCTGCAAGGACAGAGCTACACCACCCCCTGTTCCAACATTCCTTAGCTCTCACAGGAGACAGGCAGCTTTCCAGGCAGTGGGAGAGAAAGCTGGGGAAGCTGAAAGAGGAAATGAGAGCCAAGAGGCTGAAGAAAGCATCTGTAATGAGACATTTACTGATGTGCAAGTCTCTGTTCTGAAGGAGAATAAGCTGCTTCTCCTGGCTGGGCTCCCAGCTGCAGCTCAGCCACAGCCACGCACTGGCAGATAAGAGTGACCAACACCAGCCACAGTCCCTCTGTGGGGACTAGGACAGAACCAGAACAGGGCTGGGCTTAGAGATGTGCCCCAACACAGTGGTCTTTGCCACTGATGTCCCATGTCACTGGGATGCTCAGAGGGTATCACTTAATCACCTTCTGTGCTGCATTCTTCATAGGCCTTCGAGCACAGAAGAGGAGGGAACAGTTAGCACAGATGCTTTAGAAGATCCCAGTCTTCCTTGGAGGACTCAATCCCATTGTTACAGTGAGGATCCATGACTGAGCCTTAATCCAAACATATCAAGATGGGGAAGATGAAGCTCAGAACAAACAAGTATCTATCACTTGGAAACAGAATTTGCACACACTCGGTTGTGTGCTGTCTGTCCAGAGAGAGCTGTAAGGCCACTTTATAAAATCCTAGAATGGTTTGGGTTGGAAAGGACCTTAAAGTGTATATCATCCCACCCCTGCCTTGGGCAGGGACACCTTCCACTGTCCCAGGCTGCTCCAAACCCCATCCAACCTGGCCTTGGACACTTCCAGGGATCCAGGGTCAGCCAGAGCTTCTCTGGGCTCCCTGCCAGGGCCTCCCCACCCTCCCAGGGAACAATTCCTTTCCAATATCCTATCCCAGTATCTGTCCCTGCCCTCTGGCAGTGGGAAGAAACTCATCTTCCAGAGAGGCTGTGCTGAGGCCAGAGACCAGGGCTCCAGGGCAAGGAAAAGGATGGGAGAATATTTGACTACATGATGTTATGTAAAAAAGGTCCTGACAGAGTTCCTTATCCAGTAGGAGTTTTATATAATTAATGTTCACAAAAACAAGCACGTGCTGATAAAAATGTACCTTCATCCATTGGCTGAGCAGCTGTCAGAAGGGTCAGAGCATCCCAGTGTAATCCTGCTCCTGCCATTCTCACTCAGGAACAGCAGAAAGCTCAGGGGCATGGTGGGAGGGAGAACTTGGTGAGCTCAAACAGCTCCCTGAATGATCAGAGAGCAGAAGAGCAAGAAAGGTGTGGACTACACCATGAGGGGAGCTTGGTGCCCTGTGGAAAGCCCCCACAGCTCTGGAGTGACTCATTTTCTGCCTGAGGGGCTGTCAGACTGCAGCAGCAGCCACTGGGACATCAAACCCAGAGCTGAGGGACAGAGTATGAGGGACAGTGGCTGCACCAAGAACCAGAGCTGCCCTGGCTGGGTGGGCAGCCAAAGGTATCATCCAAGGTGATGTGAGCAGGTCCTGGGAAGGGAGACCACAGCAGGGAGGGGTCTGGGGGGGCCAACAGGACGGTGAGCAAATACTACTGGAACAAGGCTCTGGTTTAATCACACACCCAGAGACAAGGCTTGCTTCCCTGGGGAACTGGTGGCACATGGAGGGCTTGTTTGCTCCATCATCACAGAGCTTGCAGTGAAGATTCCCATGACAGCCCTCCCTGCCCTTGTCCTCCAAGCTTTAACAGGCCACAGAGGGCTCTGAGGGCTCACCTGTAGCAGGGAGGGGTTGTTTCTACTGTAGTTGCTGCTGCTGCAGGGCTGACTCTGTTCTGCTGCTGGAATTGTCACTTCCACACCTGCCAGAGTCCTGGGTTGTTCTTCTCCTCTTGCAACCCCTGACCCTAGAAAGGCAGGAAGGAAACTCCTGCAGCTCCAGCTGTCTCCTGCAGAAAGAGCTGGGAGCAAAGCCTGAGGCTGCTGTGTGCCCAGACCCCAGAGTCTGCAGCCCTCCCCTTGATGCCTTGTGAAGGCTGACCTGGAACAGAGACTAGACAGAGCTAAAGAATAAAGGAGGGATTTATTAGAAGGCCTCAATGGATCTACCTTGGGCAGCACAAGAGCCCAGCCAGGGCTACACCCAAGATGAGCCAAAATGGTCACAAAATGCATGGCTGGTCACAGGGTCTCTCACTTTTATAAGTTCTGGTCCATTTGCATATTGGAGTTAATTGTCCAATTACAGCTCCAGCCCATGAAGTCCCATCCTTCTTGTTTTTCTCTCTTCAGTCCATGTTGTTTCTGCTCTTGGGCCTGAGATTTGGATCATTTGTCCTTGGTCCCCAGCTAGAGCAGGAATTGTTTTGTCTCCCTACTCTGTGAA
>QUSF01000087.1:20261-34261 GCA_003676055.1 Chloebia gouldiae
GTGGAGCCGCGCCCGCGGCGGTGGAGCCGGGCCCGCGGCGCTGGAGCCGGGCCCGCGGCGCTGGAGCCGGGCCCGCGGCGGTGGAGCCGGGCCCGCCGGGGGCCGTGGCACGCGCCGTTCCCGCCGTTCCCCAGTCGCGGCGCGCTGTTCGCGGGGGGCGGTGACGGCGCGCGGCAGCACGGCCCCTCGCAGAGCGGCGCCGCCATGATCTGCCTGGTGCTGGGGCTCTTCGCCGGCCTCTTCCACAGTGGTACGGGACGGGACGGGTCTGAGGGCCGGGGATCCCTTTGTGCCTGCGGGCCAGGGGCCTCCCTTCCCGGAGACACCCCGCGGCTGAAGGCCCGGGCCGGGCGCCCCGTGCCCTCTGCGGCCGGACCGCCCTGCGCTCCCCTGCGGGAAGCTGCGGACGCCCCGGTCCGCACTGCTGAGAGCCTGCGACCCCCTGTGCGCGCTGGCCTGAAGGCCCGGGGGCGTCCCTTCCCCCCTCAGACCTCTGCCCTGTCCCTGCAGCCTTCGGCGGGGTCCATGAACGAACCTTCGTGGCCATCAAACCGGACGGGGTCCAGCGGCGCCTGGTCGGGGAGATCATCCGGCGCTTCGAGAGGAAGGGGCTGCAGCTGGTGGGGATGAAACTGCTGCAGGTGAGCGGCTGGGCCCACCCAGGCTGGGGGTCCCTGCAGTCGGGGAGTTCCTGCAGCCCCCCAAGCCTCGGCTGTGCTGTAACTGCTGGGGGTTCTGCCTGTCATCCGGCCCGTGCAACCTGCTGCTGTCATTCCAGCAGCAAATCCTCACAGCTCAGAGGAGAGTAGGCACTGGGAGGGGCGATTCCAGCTGTGGGGAGCATGTCTGCCCTTGCTGTGCTGTGCTCCGGGGCTGTCACTGTAAGCTGGCAGCTGGAAGCTCCTCTCTGTGTCAGGCTCCTGCTGTTTCACTCCTGGAACTGAGCATCTGTGCAAGAGCTTAATTCTCTCAATTTCCTGCATCCCTGAGGCGCAGCCCTTGCCCAGATGCCCCATGTGGGAGCAGACTAAGCTCTGTGCTCTGTGCAGGCCTCGGAGGAGCTGCTGAAGGAACACTACATCGCCCTGCGGGACCGTCCCTTCTACGGCCACCTGGTGAAGTACATGAGCTCCGGGCCCATCGTGGCCATGGTGAGTGCTGGCTGGGGCCCTGGGCCAAGGAACAGGGACAAAGTGCAGCAGTGAGCAGCAGTGGCTGTTGGCACAGGGGAAGTAAGGTGATATCTCCCCTCAGAGGGTCTCTTAAAGCTGTACTGAACTGCAGGGATGTTTTCTGTTGTAAATTAAATCATAGAACGGTTTGGGATGGAAGGGACCTTAAAGGTCTCATTCCACCTCTGCCATGGCAGGGGCACCTTCCACTAGACCAAGTTTGCTCTAAGCCACATCCAGCCTGGCCCTGAGCACTTCCAGGGATGGGGAGAAATCCACAGACAATTTGGATTATTTTCCAAAATCAACTTTGGAAGAATAATTTGGAGAGCCCCTTTGCTGCCTCTCAGCTGAGTGGATCTGGTGGGGATTTCAGAGGGCAGATGTGACCTCCTGGGGCAGCTGTGGAAGTTGATCCTGGTTTTGCTCTCCTGTAGGTCTGGCAGGGCCTGGATGTGGTGAAGACAGTTCGCACCATGATCGGGGAGACTAATCCTGCTGAATCCAGGCCTGGCACCATCCGAGGAGACTTCTGTGTTGAAGTCAGCAAGTGAGAGCTTTGACTTCTTCTTTCCTCAGTGTTTCAGGGCATGCAGGCATTCCTGTGCCAGGAATGTGCCATTCCTTGTCCAGGCATTCCTGTGCCAGGCCTGCCTGGGCCACATGAGTCTGCATTCCCAGAGCAGAAGTTCTCCCTTTTGTGTTCAGACCAGAGCTGAGCTCTGCTTCCCAGGGTTGGCTTTAATAGGAAGAAAAGCCTGGGTTGTGTCTTTCCTTCCTCCTGAGTCCTCTGTTGAAAGCAGGAGGGCTTTGCCTGTTTTTCTCTGGTAATTGGACTGTCAGGCTGTGAAGAAGAAGGGGAGCTCCCACTCAGTCCTTTCATGGGAGCAGGTGAATATCCATGGTGGGTGACCTTGGGTGGCCCCAGCCTAGCCTGTGGTAGACACAGCTCTTACTGGACCATCCTGCCTTAGATCTGTTTCCTGGTGCCCGATATAAAACCTGCTTTGATGGAAGGGAGAAAATCTGAAGGCACAGATGGAATCACTAACATAAAAAATGTACATCCCAGAGCTACAGCCACTTGCAGCTCCTCCTGTAGCAAACAGAAGGTTCCTCAGCATAAGAGGGTGAGTGCTGGGAACTGGCACTGCTGGAAGGATGAGTGGTGTGGGATAGGAGGGGATATTGTGGGACAGGACTGGCTCCATCACTTTAATGAAAGTGGTCAAGGGGGAATTTTGCAGGCTGCAGCATCCCTCTCCCACCTTTCTCAGCTTGGTGAGAGCTGCTCCCTCTCTCCTTGCCCACAGGAACGTGATCCACGGCAGTGACTCGGTGGAGAGTGCCCAGCAGGAGATCTCGCTCTGGTTCCGCCCCGAGGAGCTGCCGTGCTGGGAGGACACGGCTGCACACTGGATCTACGAGTGAGCAGCAATCCCAAGGGAAGTTCATCTTCCTGCTGGGACACAGCACACCTCCATCCATTTCATGGCAGCTGCTGGGGCTGGCTGCAGATCCTCTGGGATTCCTCTTGTGTCTGGGGGATCCTGGCAGCTGGGCTGTGTGTGGAACTCTGGTTCTGCTCCTGACAAGGGGAGCTCTTTCTTTTTTTCTCTCTCTGCTCTAGTAATTAGTTGGTATTGTTGCTCTGTTTGCTGCAGCATCTTAAATCCCAAGTAGCTCAAGCTGATTAATTGAAGCAAAACTTGGGCTCTTGGCCCATTCCTGGGTGTTCTCTTCCTTGCCTGGAGCAGGAGAATGCATTTTCCTTGCTGCTGGGAGAGGTGCTGGTCACGAGGTGATAGGCTTGACAATTTACCTGCATTTCCAGAAGGCTTTTCACCAGATGCTCTTAAAGAATTGGGCTGCTGTAGGAGAAGGGAGTAAATTCTCATTTTGGAGTTTATTCCAAGACAAGAAATGAAGGATGGGACAATTCTCTCTACCTCGCTGTGAGTTCTGTGTGCTGGGACTGGCAAAAGCTCACCCAGTTTCAGACGTGCTGAGTGAGTCCGTGGAAGGAAGATTCTCTAAATGCTGCTAAATGCACAATTCCTCAGGCTGTGCTTCCTGGGCTGTGGCTGCTGGCAGATGGGGCTGCATGGCCCTGACCCAGCCTGACACCAGACTGTCCCTCCATGGTCACTGATGTGAGGCAGCAGCACTGGGGCAGCCACAGGAATGGAAGGAGGAGAGGGGGGCAGGGAGGGATTTGGGGATCTGGGGCTCAGGAAGGACTGTTTAGGGGAGTATTTACTTCTCTCTTGTGCACAGCAGAGGCTGTGGAGTCCTGGCACTGAGCTCTGGCAGGTCTTGAGATCTTCCTTTTTCCCCTGAGAGCTTGCAGAGGAGCTTTTCTGCTGGGAGGGTATCTAGAAACCAGTTTGTAATGGGCTGGACACCACCTGTGAGCTGTCCCTGAGCCACCCAGCTCTTCAAGAGTTATGCTGTGTCTGAGCTCCCTGTGCAGCCTCACCAGAGCAAAAGGACAGGGACAGTGACATGGAGTCCTGCCATGGAACAGGGACATGGACAAACTGAGGGAACAAGATCCTCAGGGCTTTCCTGTGTGCAGGATGAGTTTGACCTGTGCCCTAAAAGCCTGTCCCCGTGGGTCCTCAGCTTTGTAGGTGTGGGAGAATGAGGGCAGCTCTTAGGGAACAGAGTGAAGTCTCCCCCCCTCCTGCTCTGTGCTGGTCCCAGGGTGGTGGGGCTGAGCAGGGCAGGGCTGGGAGGTCTCCCTCCAGTGAATGGAGCTGTCCAGCTGCCTCAGCCAAGGCTCCTCTTGCCTTGGGGCCTTCTCCAAGCACCTGTGTCCAGCTTTAAATACCTGACAGATCCCATTTGTTCCTGGAACTTGTCCACTTGGCTGAACTTGGAGTCTGGCTGCAGCAGGGCTGCAGGAGAAGGCACTGGTGAAGACCGAGGCGTGAAGCCAGTGGGAGGAAGGCCATGTTGTTTAACAGATGCATTGGGAAGAGCTGTTGGCACCAAGAACTGCCAGCTCTGACACAGGAAAACTGCCCAAATAGCTGAGCTTCATCTCCTGCCGTTGCCTCTTCCTGAAGGATCCCTGTTCTCCCTGTCTACACAGACAGGATTTAAGATGCCTCCCAGTCTGAAAGTGCACTGAACTCCAGTCAGAGAACAGACCTGACTCATGGAGACACAGTCCCAGGCCAGTCCTCTCCTCTCTGTGTGTGTAGGTTTGGTGTCTGCCATGACCCCGTCCCACTCTGGGGCACGACGGAGCAGCAGCTGCAGGGAAAGGGCCCCCAGAGACACTGCTGGGAGCAGGTACAGGAGCTGAGCTGTGGGGGTCTTCCTCCAGCCCCTGGCAACTTTTAATTGCTTTGCATGTTGTTTTCTGCTGCCTCTCCTCTGTCCAAGACTGTGTTAAACTGTAATAATAAATGTAGAAGCTGTCTGTTGTTCCTCTTGGGGCCCTTGAAGGCGGGAGGCTGCAGGTGCTTGTCAAAAATAGCCTGGGCAGCAGTGTGGAGGGGAGGTTTTGGGTGCAGCAGTTGTGTGTCAGAGCTGGAGGAGGTGAAGGCAGCAGAGATGCCCTTGTCTCTGCCCTGTGCAGGGCTCTTGTGCTTCCCACAGAAGAGAAATCTGGCTGGGGTGATGTTCAGTGGAGCCAGGCTGATGCTGCAGCTCCACACGCTCACAGCAGCAGAAGCAGCAGGGTCTGTGCTCCTGCAGGACTCACAAAATTCCAAATAGTTGGGGTTGCAAAGGACCTCTGGAGATCATTCAGTTCCCTGTCAGAGCAGAGTCACGTGGAGCAGCCATCACAGGAATGTGTCCAGGTGGGTTTGGAATGTCTCCAGAGCAGGAAACTCCATGCCCTCCCTGGGCACCTGCTCCCGTGCTTTGCCATCCTCAGTGTAAAGAAATTCTTCCTTATGTTGAGGGGGGACTTCTTGTGTTTTAATTTCTGGCTGTTGTTCCTCCTCCTCTTGCAAAAAACATTCAAGAGCACCACCCCTCAGAGCCCTGTGTATCCAGCCCCACTGGTGACTGTCCTTTTTCCCTGCCCTGGAAAATCTAGTTCCATGGGATTTTCTCCCCCTTTTCCCTGAGTTTGGAGGGATCTCCTTTCATTCCAGCCTCATCCCAGCTTTGCTGCCGTATCCAGCCACCCAAATCAGGCGATTTTTGGATTTTCCTGCACATCCAGATGTCCCAGTCCCTTCCTCAACATCCCTGGAAATTCCAGGAAAACTGGGCTGGATACAGGGAAAGCCATTTGGGGCCATTCCTGATGTGACCCCATTTACTGAAATCCTTTGAGCTTGACCTGGCACTGCCTGCTCACCCATGTAAAGGGTGAGTCCCTCACACAGTTTATCCAAGAGAGTGTTAGAGATGGTAGCAAAACATTTGCTGAAACCCCAAAACTGCCTACCAAAACAAAAGATCTACCATCTTCCCTTGATCAGCACAAAGATGACGGACACAGCTGGGAGGATGTGCTGGTACCTCAGAGGGTTGTGTGGCCCTTCAGAGGGACCTCGACAATGGCAGAGGGGCAGAGAGGAACCTTCTGGAATCCAGTACAGGCCAGAGCAGGGTCCTGCATCTGGGGAGGAACAGCCCCAGGCACCAGGCTGGGCTGGGGCTGCAGCTCTGTGGAGAAGAGGGTGACACTGACTTGTTCTGACCAGCCCAGGGATGAAGGGGAGTTCCTGGGGGGTGTGAGGGAGGGGATCCTGCCCCTCTGCCCAGCCTGTGAGGCACACCTGGAATGCTGTGTCATGACAGGAGGGACATGGAGCTCCTGGAGCTGGTCTGGTGGAGGCCGTGAGGATGCTGAAGGGTCTGGAGCATCTCCCTGTGAGGAAAGGCTGAGGGAGCTGGGGCTGCTCAGCCTGGAGAGGAGCCCCAGCTGAGAAGGGACCCCAGTCCTGTCTGTCCCTGTGTGCAGGGAGGGGCAGGGCAGAGCCAGGCTCTGCTCCAGGGCCCAGCAATGGCACCAGAGCCACGGGCAGTGACTGAGCCCAAGAAGTCACAAATGAACACGACAAAAAACTTCCTTGTACACTGGAACAGGCTGCCCAGAGAGGGATTGGAGTGTCTGTTACTGGAGATAATTCAGAACTGTCTGGACACAGCCCTGTGCCCTGGGCTGACCCTGCCTGAGCAGGCAGGTGGGACCAGATGAGCCAGTGTGGGTCCTTCCAGCCTGAACCATTTTGTGACTCTGGGGAGTCAGTGCCTGAGCTTTTCACAATTGGGAATTAAGCAGATGAAGCATGACCTTCCCCCAGTGAGCCCACACTGGCTGTGACTGCTGCCTGCATTGTCTCTCAGGGGCTTTTCAGCAACTCCCTGAATAACCTCCAGGATTTCAGCAGACACTGAAGTGGGACCGACGGGCTTGTAGGATGTAGGGTCTTCTTTCTTAACTCTGCTTGAGAACTGGGACATTTAGCACCTTCCACTCAACAGAGACCTGTCCAGAGTCCCCAAACCCAAAAACAACGGAGAGGTCCCCGGATGACATCGGTCAGCTCTGTCAGTGCCTGGGACGGATCCCATCCTGTCTCGTCCAGCTGGAGCGGCCAGGCCCGAACAGGTCCAGGGTCTGCTGGTAGTTTGTCATCTCCTGCCGACGTCTTCCAGCACAGGCCTGCAGCCTGATCGACACGAGCCACTGTTTAGATATATTACTCTGTTGCCCGTTACACACATTCCCTACGTTGCATTTCATTCTACGGAAGAAACCTGAGCTTGTTTAATGACACGAGAGGCAGGACGCACGCAGCTTCCTGGAGGTTTCGCGCCACTGCTTCCTCTGCGGCTCCACCAGACGCCGCTGGGTGAGAGAAGCGGCCGCGGGCAGTCTCCCCGGGCGCTCCCCGCGGACCTGCGGGCGGTCCCTCAGGGGCCGCCGCCATCTTCCCGCCGCTCCCGCCGCCGCGCGCGGGCCGCCGGGACGGGGCGGTGCCGGCGGCGGGGATTGGCCCGCCTCGATCACGTGGTGAGGGGCGGCCGTCCGCGAGCCTTTCCCGCGAGGTGTGGCTGCGGCGGCGGCCGCTGATTGGTCGCGATGCGAGGCGTGGTCGCCGGAGCGTTCGCTGATTGGCCGCGGCGCGCGCGGCCCGGCGCGAGGGCAGCACCGCCCACGTGACGCGGGCGCGGGGCCGGAGCGGGCCCGGAGCGGCGGCGGCGGCTCCGTCCCGCCGGCGGTGAGTGAGGGCGGGCGGGCCCGGCACCGCGGCCTCGGGGCTGCCCTGCGCCCCGCGGGCCGCGCTCCCTGCAGCCGAGCTGCCTTCCCGCTCAGCCCTGGGCCCCGCTCGGCCACCGAGTCCCGCTCGGCCCGCGCCGGGGCCGCTGCCCCAGGGACAGCGCTGAGCGGGCCTCCGTGCGGCGGGAGATCCGGCGGCCCGAGCGCAGCCCCGGCCCCGGGAGGGGCGGCACAGCCCGGTGTTCGTGCCCGGGGCTCCTGGGCCGCGTCAAAGCGAGTCTGGCGTGCTCGTTCTGTTTCCCCGGCTCTGGATTTCCTTCAGCCCTTACAAGTGGAGCGCTGTGGTGTGAGGAAAGAGAGCTGCAGTGGAACTGGAGGGATAGCGAGGAACTCCCAGTGCTGGAGGGAAGACTGATACATGGATTGACTTATTTCTTTCTTCCTTTCTTTCTTTCCTTTTTCTCTAACGATTGCAGCAAGCGCTCGCAGCACGGCCCTTTGTCACTTCCCGGGAAAACTCCAAAAGCAAAGCACTTGTTCTGCTGTCAGCATCCTCAGTGATCCGTGGTGAAATCCACCGGTGCAGCCCGACAGACCCTACAGCGATGGGAACGATGCCGTGAGGGCTGGTAGGGCTGGGCCATAGCCATGACAGAGCCCCACAGGGTGTCGTTCACCACTCTGCACGGGCCCCTGAGCAGCAGCTTCCTCAAGAGGTCTCGCAAGGACGAGGGAGAGCAGCCCCCGGAGGCGGAGCCGGCGGCCACGGCCGTGCGCATCACTCTGACCCTCTTCGAGCCCGACCACAAACGCTGTCCCGAGTTCTTCTACCCAGATCTCCTCAAGAGCTGTCGGGGGAAAGTAAAAGGGGGTTCTTCAGGTGACAAGGTGAGTGTCCCAGGGGGGCTAGGGGAGCCTGGGTTGTAGCTGAAGGTCTCAGGGGTTCTGAGAGCTGGGTCTGTGTTTGCTGTGAGGTGCTGTGAGGAGGTGGGTGAGCGTCCTGCAGGCAGGAGAACTGACCCACAGGCTGGGGTTCTTGTTATCAGGCCACACTGTGATACTCCTCTGCCCTGGCTGGAGGTTGGTGTTGGGAGGATGTTGTGCTGGTGGCAGGTGTGGGATGTGATGCTCCTTCAGGCTGGAGTGGCTGGATCTAAAGTGAGTTTTGGTACCTGGGGGGCTGGCAGTGACAAAGAGCACCAAAGGAGACATGAATGAAAACTCCTGTAGCATCTAAAGTTTGAGTTAGGAGTGTTTGTCTATGAAAAGAAACTTACTGGATTCTGTTCCTTTTACTGTTTGCCTTGAGGACTGTTAGCAGTCACATGATGTTTTATGCCACTTAATTTTTGGGGTTTTTTTGGGTTTTTTTTGAGGGTTGGGAGGAGCAGAGCAGGTAGAAAATGAGCTAGGAGAGCACCAAACCACAGGGATACTCTCAAAATCCCAGCATAATTTGACTTGCAAAGGGCCTTTAAGCTCATCCCATTTCAGCCCCTGCCATGGGCAGGGACACTTCCCCTGTCCCAGGCTGCTCCAAGCCCCATCCAGCCTGGCCTTGGGCACTGCCAGGGATCCAGGGGCAGCCACAGCTGCTCTGGGCACCCTGTGCCAGGGCCTGCCCACCCTCCCAGGGAACAATTCCTGCCCAATATCCCATCCATCCCTGCCCTCTGGCAGTGGGAGCCATTCCCTGTGTCTGTCTCTCCATCCCTTGTCCCCAGTCCCTCTCCAGCTCTCCTGGAGCCCCTTTAGGCCCTGGCAGGGGCTCTGAGGTGTCCCTGGAGCCTTCTCCAGCTGAGCACCCCCAGCTCTCCCAGCCTGGTTCCAGAGCAGAGGGGCTCCAGCCCTTGGGGCAGCTCCCTGGGCTCCCCTGGACTCTCTCCAGCAGCTCCAGGTCCTGCTGCTGTTGGCCCCAGGGCTGGAGCAGCTCTGCAGGTGGGGTCTCACCTGAGGGAGCAGAGGGGCAGAATCCCCCCTGCTGCTGCCCATACCAGGGCTCAGCCCAGCCCAGGGGGGTTTCTGGGTGCTCATGGCTGGGACAAGTCCAGCAGACACCCACCAACAGCCCAAATCCTTCTCCCAGGGCTGCTCTAAATCCCTTCATCTCCCAGCCTGGACTGATCCTGCAGGTTCCAGGGCAGCACCAGGATTTGGCTTGGTTGAACCTCGTTAGGTTCCCATGGTCTCAGCTCTCCAGCCTGCCCACATCCCTCTGGATGGCCTCCCATCCCTCAGGTGTGTCAACCACACCACACAGCTGGGTGGCATCTCCAGACATGGTGAGAGTGCCCTGATCCCACTGTCCATGTCACTGATGAAGATGTTGATCAGCACTGTCCTAAAGGTTGATTTATCTGAGCTTCTGTCCTGCTGCTCCAGTCAGGATGGGTTTAATTCCCATGGTTTTGGTGGCAGTGTGACAGGATTGGCTGTCATTGTTTTACCCCTTTTGTTTCTGCAGAAGAAAGAGCCAGCTGATCCCTTCAATGATGAGGAAAAGGAAAGGCATAAAGTGGAGGCTCTTGCTAGGAAGTTTGAAGAAAAATATGTAAGTGTTCCTTCTTTATGTTATTCTTTGGGCTGGGCAGTGCTATTCAGGTCTCAGGCAGTGCTGTTAATGTTCACTGGCTCTCAAGTTCCTGTTCTCCCCCAGTCCTTTATCCTGGCTGCCATGTGCTGGTTTTTATGTTCTTTTTCTGTCTCAGGGCTGCAAAAATAGTTCAGATTCATTTATAAATCAGATGAGTCTGATTAAAGTGAATTACATGGACTAAATTGAGCAGCAAATCACTTACTGTGATTGATAAAATCAAGTTTTCCTTAAACAAAAATGAATTCCTACGCCTTGTTGCTGTGGCAGGATGGAATGTTCCAAGTCTCTGAGCATAGGGCTGTGATGAGTCCATTGCCCTCAGGACAGCGCTGCATGGATCTGTCTTACCCCTTCCTTTCTGTTCTTCCTTTTGCATTAGTTCTGTGGTTGGCACTAAAACCACACCTTGGTTTTTATACCCTTTGGCACTTTGGGGTAGCAAGTTGTGTGTTGTTTTGTGACACAGATTTGGCCCGTGGGTCACCCTGACACACTCTGTGTGTCTATTTGATGTCTGTAGTAGAGTCTGTACCTGCTGGAGCACCTAGAGAAGAGCCAGCCCTATGGAAGAGAGCCCTGGCAGGAATGTTGGAGGGATGCAGACCCATTTCAGTGTGGGGTCTTGCTGGCAGTTTTTCGTTTGGCTGCACTGTTTTGTTTCTGTATGTCAAGGCTTAAAACTGGATTTACCACACCCTGAGAGTACTGTGTGATGGGAGCCAGCCCTGGTTTGGTTCGGCTGTAGCATTTCTGTCGTGGATCCAGTGTTGCTGTCCTGTGTCAGGGTATCTCCATGGTACTGGGAAAGAAAAGTGATCACAGTGTCCATGTTTCCTTGTTCAGGGTGCCAAGAGGCGCAGGAAGGACCGGATTCAGGATTTGATTGATATGGGGTATGGCTATGATGAGTCCGACTCCTTCATCGACAACTCGGAAGCTGTGAGTGCTGGGCGTGTGAGAGTGGCTAAAGGTGCTGCCTGGGAGGCTCAAGCTGCACTGGGAGCGAGCCACGAGGCTGCCAGGGCCAGGGAATGAGAGCTCCTGGGGCAGCTGCGTGGCAGGAGATGCTGGTAGGCATTCCAGCATGCTCCTGGGGGAGCACAATCCCCTCAGTCTCCTGACCAGGGACAGCACTTGAGGAGATGGCTGGAGCTGAGTCAGGGAGCTTTAGGTGGGGTATCAGGAAAAGGCTCTTCCCCAGGGCACGGTCAGGCACTGGAACAGCTTTTTCAGGGATGTAGCCACAACACCAAGCCTGTGTGAGCTCCAGAGCATTTGGACAACGCTCTCAGGGATGCGCAGTTGGGATTGTTGGGGTGTCTGTGCAGGGCCAGGAGTTGGACTCAGTCCTGATGGATCCCTTCCAACTCAGCATGTTTTGTGATTCCATGAATCCCACTGCAACTTCCAAGCAGCTGAGCTGTGGAATTAAGTAATCAAGGTCCCAATGCCAATAAAGTGTTCTCTGTTACTTCCAGTACGATGAGCTGGTTCCTGCCTCTCTCACTACCAAGTACGGAGGGTTTTACATCAACTCGGGAACGCTGCAGTTCCGCCAGGCCTCTGAGTCTGAGGATGACTATGTCAAAGAGAAGAAGAAGAAGTGTCCCAAGGTCAGGAAGGCAGCTTTCTCGATTATTCCCTCTATTACAACTCAGAGCTTGCTGCATGAAAGTGTGTTAACATCCAGGGTGGGAGAGATTCGTGACTTGGTGTGGACAGAATAGGGATAGACACTTGAAATTCCATTGTATCCTAAAATTTCTTAGTAAAATGAAGCATGTCTGGCACGGATAAAACTCTGGTGGGGTTACCTGGCTACCTGGTTCCCAGAGCAGAGGTGACAGCAGCTCCCTGTCACCCTGGAAGTCACAGCATTATGGGGATGCTGTCAAACGCTGAAGGCAGCATGTGCCAGAACCGTGGTGAGCGATGTAGAGGTGTTGGGTTAATGAGTCCTGTGTTTTCACATTCCTGGGAGAGGTCCCAGAGTGGCTCTGGGAGTGCTGGTAATGTTGTGGGAAACTCTTTGATTGTGACTTGTTTTTAACCCTCTGCAGAAGCGGAAGTTGAAAGATGGGGGTGAAAAAATAAAGAAGAAGAAGAAGGATGATTCCTATGACAAGGAAAAGAAATCGAAGAAGTCCAAGTTTCCAAAAGCTGGGTAAGGAGGGGAGGAGGGAATTCTTGCTGCTCAGCACCTTGTTTCAGGTTTCCAGCTGGCTGCAGTAGGAATCTGTTGCAGTGTGGGGTGGCTCAAATGCACATTGCAAACAACAGCGCATTTTCCAAACCCCCAAGTGGGAAAGAAAGGCAGGGGATGATCAGGAAAGGAGCACAGCTCCACAGCAGCAGTGTGTGAGCCAAAAGGGGCACAGCTGGCTGCAGGAGTGGTGTTTTTGGTGCTCTGTTTAGGCACTGGCAGTGGGAACAGATATGGAGAGGAAAGAGCAAGATAACAACTGTTGGGATGAGGCTGTGGGAGGAAAGGCAGGTGGGAAGGGCTCGGGGTGTAGAGTGTGGGGCTGGCAGGGAGGGAGAGGTTACAAGGCAGGCTGGGTTACTGCTCTCTCTGGGCAGTCCTTTGTACTCCTGCCCAAAGTATTTCTTGGATGAGTGCTCAGCTCTTTTGTAGCTTGTGGGCTGTAAAATGGAGTGGTTTTTCTTGTTCTGAGTCATCTCGTGCTGTAGCTCTGTCCATGCTTTGGTCTGCCTGGCCTGTCTCTTTCAGTGTCTACAACTGTTGCTTTTCCATTCATTTCCTGTATTTTCTTCCTAATTTTTTTTCCTTCTTCCTTTAACTATTCTTTAGAATTTATTTTTTCCTGCATTGATCTGCTTTTGGGCAGCAGCAGCCCATGTGTCTGATGTGGTGTCATCAGTGTGTGATTCTTTCAAAGCAAGCAAGGAAAGGAATTTGCTCTCCTGGTTTTAACACAGCAGAAAGCTTCACACTAGCTCTGTCCTGCTTCATTTCCTCTGTACTAATTGTGCATTTCCCAACCTTCCTTGCTGGAATAACAATAATATCATGTAGCTGAAGAAAGCAGAGCTCTGTGGAGGAGGTTTAAGCCCCAGCACCTCTCTGCAGTGAGTCAGCTGTGAGCTAAGATGAACAGCCAGAACCTTAAGACTTTTAGAAGCTGTAAAATACCTTTTCTGGAATACTTTTTCAGGGAATTTTGCCTGAAGTGAACTGGGGGAGAGGAGACCCTCTCTGCTCCTTGATCTTGTATTCAGTTCCCTTTCCCCCTCTATGCTTTGTTTGCAGCTTCACAGCATTAAATGCAAGTAAGGAGAAGAAAAAGAAGAAATACTCTGGAGCTCTCAGTGTCAAGGAGATGCTGAAGAAGTTCCAGAAGGAGAAGGATGCTCAGAAGAAAAAAGATGAGGAGCAGAAAGTGGTGGCTCCTTCCCCAGCAGACCCTGCAGCCCCAAGAGAGGCAGAGGCCATGGCTGACCCTCTGCTGTCCCTCTTTGGCCACGCCAGTGACAGTGACCTTCTCCAGGCAGCCACAGCCATGGACTCCCTGAGCGAGCTGGACCTGGAGCGGCTCCTCAGCGAGTCCCCGGAGGGCAGTCCCTTCCCTGAGGTGGAGGATGGCAGCGACCCTGGCTTGGAGCAGGAGTTCAAGCAGCCACCATCCCTCCCAGAAGGGCTGCCAGCCCCCCTGGAGAAAAGGATCAAGGAACTGGCTCAGGTACAGCAGCTCCTGGGGGCAGTGGGGCTGGTGGGGGTCCAGCTGTGCTGGGAGTGTGTGTGTGTGTGTGACTGGAGTGATCCAGCTCTGCTCTATGTGTGTGTGTGTGTGTGTGTGTGTGACTGGAGGGGTCCAGCTGTGCTCTGTGTGTGTGTGTGACTGGAGGGATCCAGCTGTACTCTGTGTGTGTGTGTGACTGGAGGGATCCAGCTGTACTCTGTGTGTGTGTGTGACTGGAGGGATCCAGCTGTGCTGTGTGTGTGACTGGAGGGATCCAGCTGTGCTCTGTGTGTGTGTGTGTGTGACTGGAGGGATCCAGCTGTGCTGTGTGTGTG
>QUSF01000087.1:34271-192996 GCA_003676055.1 Chloebia gouldiae
TGTGTGTGTGACTGGAGGGATCCAGCTGTGCTGGCTGTGTGTGGCAGCACCCAGGGACAGAGCACATTGCAGTGGGGGGGCTTTGCAGATCCACTGGGATCACACCTTTGTGTCACTGAGTTTCCTCTGAGTGATTTTCTTAAAGGTCCAGATGTCAAGTGATGTCCAAGTGCTGGACCTTGTTAGCCACTGAATGTAACACTTGAGATCACACCTGATCAGGATTCCTTCTTTACCTCTCTTACCAAAGTATGGACCTGATGCAAGAAGTAATTTCCAAAGTCAGTTTGACATGAATGAAATGTGAATTACTGAGACTGGAGGGCTGGTTTGGGCTGGGATAGAGGAAATTTTCTCCACAGTGGCTGTTTTGGGGCAGTTTTGAATTGTGCTGTAAAGAGAGCTGATAACCCAGGCATGTTTTTGTTACTGTTGAGCAGGGAGTGCTCAGCCAGTGCCAAGACCTTTGCTGCTCTTCACCCACACTACCAGCGAGGGGCCTGGGGGGCAGGAGGAGCTGGGAGGGGACACAGGCAGGACAGCTGATCCCAACAGGGATATCCCAGAGCAGGGGGTCATGCTCAGCATATAAAGCTGGGGGAAGAAGGAAGAGGGGGATGTTTGGAGTGATGGCAGTTGTTTTCCCACATGATACATGTGATGGAGCCCTGCTGTCCTGGGGATGGCTGAACACCTGCCTTCCATGGGAAGTGGGGAATGAATTCCTTGTTTTGCTGTGTTTGCAGGGCTCTTGCTTTCCCTGTTACAGTGCCTTGTCTCAGCCCATGGGTTTTCTCACTTTTGCCCTTGTGATTTCCTGCCCCATCCCACCTGGGGGAGGGAGCAGCAGCTTTGTGGGGCTGAGTTGCTGGCTGGGGTTAAACCATGACAAGGACAAATCCCACCATAATATTTTTAATGTGCTGTGCTGGTAAGGACACTGAAGGGGTGCACAGTGTTGTGTGTGCAAAATAAGAGGGTGCAGCTGGAAAGCATTGCCACAGTTCTATACTGGGAGAAGGCCTGGAAAGCCCTGTAGATGGGGCTGAGGATTTGCTAGAACCATTTCCATGTCACAGGCAGATCCTTTGCTGAAGCTTGGGTACCACTGGAGCTGTACCAATTTGGCAATTTGAGTCCTTCAGCCATTTTTAACATCTGGCTGTTGGGGTACCAACAGGGAGTAACAGATTTTTCACTTCTTTTCTGTCAAGGTCGGGATTAAATCACGAGATGGTTATTTCTTGTTCAGGCTCAGATGTTTATTAGTTCTTATCTATGTCACAGCCTCACAAACCCTGAGTTCTACAGTATTTTGCTCTAACAAGGTAGAAAGTGTCTATGTATCTCTCTCTACAAGACCTTTTAAGGATAAACGGTCCCATTAAGAAATGACACCTAAATTATTTTTACTTTTAACCCAATAACCAACCACCTGTGCCTGCAATTTGGACTTTTTTTATCCAGTTACACAAAACCACCCAAACCCATGGAGAAGAAGGACTAGCCTCTGCCCTAAAACCTCAGTCCTGCTTACTATATTTTATAGCCTTAAACTCTGAGTTTCCCACCATGCAATATTACACACATCTATTCAAACTCCACACCCATAATCCCAGTGCTGTCATTCCATTTTGGAAGCTTCTCCACGGCCTCTGGTCAATGCAGTGTTCTCTTGGGGGTCAGTGCCTGGCAGCACAGAAAATCTGAAATTTTCAGCAACCAGGGTTCCAACAAGGGAGTGGAGTATATTAATGTCTAGAAGGATGATCTTATGTCTTTTCACCAGTAGCTCCTCCTACACCTGGGCTCCTGGGGGCCTCACCCATCTTCTCCATAATGTGGTGTGCTTTGGGAAGCTGCAGTCTGTTTTGGAGAAGGAAAATATTGGGTGCTGGTCAGGGATCCCTTCCTGGCATGTCAAAGTGTGCTTGAGCTTTGTGGTGTGAGGGCTGTCACCATCAGCCTGTCAACAAATGCTGAGAGGTTTTGTTCCTGCTGCTGATGTGGTTTTAAACATTGATTTTGAGTCACAAACATGCCCTTGGAGCTCTGTGGTGGTTCTGCCTCCTGGGGCACTTCAGTTTAAGGCACCTCTTACTTAAGTGAGAGATGCTGAGTAACTCCTGTTACTGTAGATAAGCTGCTCTTAGAGAACTGTTCTGCTGAGTTGTGCAGTGGGGGTGATGAGGTGGGAGGAGAGGAGGAACTGAAACAAGTATTGCCACAGCTGATAAAAATAATGGGCTCTTGGTGGATGTTTCTGTTTCAGAAAGCACCAAAATAGCTGTTTGTAACTGTGAGTTAAAGGAGAATATTTTGGAAGTTCCATGGAAGATATCAGGTTAATTGTTATGGTGTTGTGAAACAGTTTAATAGCACAGTCCCCACTGATTTTCCTGCTTAAATTTTCTTGCTGCTGTGTCTCTTGTTGCTGGGTTGTGGGTGTTAAGAAAAGAGACAAACTGAAACCTCTGGGTCAGTTAGGACAGTGGGACATGAGCTCAGGTGGCAATAAAGAGGTGCTGTACCTCTGCCTGAGAGGAAAGTCTCTTCATCCCAGAGGTGGGAGCATCTCCTGAGTTAAAAGGAGCCTCCAGGCATTTCCTCTTCTACGTGAACTGCTTTGACTTTAACCATCTCCTTCCTAAGTAATTTTCCTGTTGAGGATTCTCCTTAGCATTGAGTCTTCTCCTTTGAGAAGAGAAGACTCCTCACCTGCTGCTGGCAGGGAGGAATGTTCACCCTCTGGGCATAAATTACTTCTGAGTGATAAATCATGGGATTTCAAAATCCTCTGCTGGTCTGCTTTCCCGTGCAAGGAATCACTAACTCATGGTGGTGCCTTGTGCCAAATCCCAGTTTTGTTTATATTCCCACTCAGAAAAAAACTGAAAGCTCTTGGCAATTTGCTACTATCTCATTCATCTCTTGGAATTATTTTTCTGCTGGACATATTTTTCATGGGTGTGATGTTTTTGGGCAGCACTTTGTGAGCTGCAGTCATGACTCAGGAAGCTTCCTGAACAGGACTTTTTTTTGTTTCCATGGTGTTGACTGGGAGTAACACATCCCCTGTGGCTGTGACTCTTCTCTGTTGGTGTCTTGGCTTAGTTTCCAGACTGATTTTAGAAAACCTGGTGATAATTCTCCTCAAGCTTCCTTAGTTGTGATTAGGATGAGCTTTTCTGATCCAGGGACAAGCTCTGTTCTCATATTCCACCATCTACTGAGAAGCTAAAACCATGCCCCGAAGCTGTTGTTGTCCCCATGGCAAGTTTGCCAAAGAAGTCACCAAGCCACCTCCTTTGTTCCAGGAAAACAGAGCTCTTCACTCCAGAGTGTTAACTGCAGTTCATCTGAAGAGGAGAATCCAGACTGGGAAGGTCACTAGATGTGCAGGATGTGGTGTTACCAGGTCAGGCAGGGCTGGACTTGAGCTGGGGAGGTTCACACTTCTGCTGTGACAAGAGTTTATTTAATAAAACGGTGCCTTGTTTTGCAGTAGTTCTGTGATGGTTTCGTAGTCACCTGGTTGCTTGTGCCAGCTGTGAAGTGCTGATGATTTGTGTTATTTCCTGACTTCCAGGCTGCCAGAGCTGCTGAGGGAGAAGGCAAGCAGAGATTCTTCACTCAGGACATCAACAACATCATACTGGAGTAAGTACTACCAGCAGAGAGGTATGGGAAAGGAGAGCATTAGGCAGAGCCTTTTTGGTAAATTCAGGAGCAGGTTCTGCAGGAATTGTGGAGTTGTCCTTGCACAGATCTTCCAGGCAGAACATGCCCAGAATAAGATGAAAGTCTCCTATAAATGGCTTTCAGTTGAAATACAATGAGCTAGGAGAACATTGGAGGGAATGTATCAGGCCTCCTGTTCTCAAGATGCTTGATATTTATGTGCTTAAATTTGGTCACTTGACCTGTGAGTTTAGCTTGATGCAAGACCAGTAAATCTCTCCCTGTGAAAGATGTCAGGTATGTTTTTGCTACTTAACTTACATGCTATGTAGAATTATTTATAACTGGGATAAGGCTGCTGTGTTCAACTGGTTCTCTGGGAAAACTGGAGGAATTCCATTCCTGCTCTGTTTTGAGGCCCCAAATTACAGAGTGCCAGTGTTGCTCAGGCAGCTGCAGATAATGGCTTCATTCTTCTGCCAGAGCCTGGAGAGGGCTGATGAATGCACAGGGTTTTGTGATCAGTGCAATAATACTGACACCCAGCCTTTAATTTCATTAAGGTTTATCCAGGCACTTGCAGGGAACTGCCAAGGGGAGTTTGGGACTCTGTTTCCCTTTCATTTCCAGGGCTGATTACCACCTTCCAGCATTCCAGTGCTGGCTGCACAAATAGTCCTTGTCTGATGTCAAATTGATCACTTCAGCCTCGTTCAGAGGAGATTTAGAGAGATTTGTTCAATTTTGCTGTACATTTTGGATCAGGGCAGCCCCAGACATATATACACACTGGAAGAATAACACTGTGAGCAGCCCTGGGGGAGGATTTGGGGTGCTGGAGGATAAGAACTGGACATGCCCTGGCTGTGAGCACCCAGAACCCCCCCTGGGCTGGGCTGAGCTCTGGTATGGGCAGCAGCAGGGGGGATTCTGCCCCTCTGCCCCCTCAGGTGAGACCCCACCTGCAGAGCTGCTCCAGCCCTGGGGGCCAACAGCAGCAGGACCTGGAGCTGCTGGAGAGAGTCCAGGGGAGCCCAGGGAGATGCCCCAAGGGCTGGAGCCCCTCTGCTCTGGAGCCAGGCTGGGAGAGCTGGGGGTGCTCACCTGGAGAGGAGAAGGCTCCAGGGACACCTCAGAGCCCCTGCCAGGGCCTAAAGGGGCTCCAGGAGAGCTGGAGAGGGACTGGGGACAAGGGATGGAGGGACAGGACACAGGGAATGGCAGAGGGTAGGGATGGATGGGATATTGGGAAGGAATTGTTCCCTGGGAGGGTGGGCAGGCCCTGGCACAGGGTGCCCAGAGCAGCTGTGGCTGCCCCTGGATCCCTGGCAGTGCCCAAGGCCAGGCTGGATGGGGCTTGGAGCAGCCTGGGACAGTGGGAGGTGTCCCTGCCTGTGGCAGAGGGTGGAACAAGATGAGTTTTAAGGTCCCTTCCAATTCAAAGCATTTTGTGACTTTGATGATGGTGATGATGAATCTCTTGGCATTTTTCTACTTTCTGACACTGAGAGGTGGCTTAAAAAGCCAGGCTCCTAATTTCTGTTTAACTGTGTAGATGGGTTTGGCACACACTGTGATCTCTCTCATCTACTCACTTGGAAGTTGAAACCCAAGGGATAAAGTTTGGTTTTGTATTGTCCTGAATTCCACTGCCACAGCACGTGACATAACCAGTGTACACTTCTCATTTCACTGCCTGACCCTCCTCCTTGCAGCTGCCAGGGAGAACGGATAGAACTGCTGGCTTCCATTTGTTCCTTCTCCAGCTACTCCCAGAGCAGGTTCAAAGCGTAGCTTGGGATAAAACCTGTTGATTCTAGAATCCAAAGAACCTTCACACGGATGACCTTATCCTGTGCCCCTCTGTCCCTGCCTCGCGGCCCCTCAGGGTGGCACGGGTGGCTCGGGTCGCTGGCATCCTGCTGACTCTGTGTTTGTCCCGCAGCATCGAGCTGCAGACGCGGGAGCTCAGCAGCCAGGTTCGCTCGGGGGTCTACGCCCACCTGGCTGCCTTCTTCCCCTGCAGCAAGGACACCCTGCTCAAGCGAGCCCGCAGGCTCTACCTCTGCGAGCAGGTGAGGGCAGCGGCCAGCGCAGGCCTGGGCGGGCGGTGGCCCTGCTGGGCACAGCGTGCCTGTTGCTGTTGTCCCCAAACCCCTGTGTCCTCCATGGGGCACTGTCCGGCACGGTGGCTGGGGTGGGGGTTGGAGCTGGCTGGGTTGTGGTGTCCCAGCCATGGGAACACTTCGGGGTGTTCTGTGTGGCAGCAGCTCTCTGGCCAGAGAGAGAAACAGACAACTTTCCCAGGCATCGCTCTGGGATAAGTCTGTGAGAAGATCAGAGAAAAGAATAAGAAACAATTCTTATCTTAACGTGCTGCACCTGGTATTGTGAACATGTGGCATGTGTTACGGAGATTTGTTTACCAAAGGGTTGTTTCTTAATTAACTAATGATGACGATGTTTTAATTAAAGAACTAAACAATTCCACCTGAATTGAACTAATATCTGAAAGTATAGGTTTCTTAGTAAAGGTTATTGATCAGCCTTCTGTAAATACATGGATTCTGTTTAAGTTCCTACCCAGTCCTGGCCCGTTGTGCTGACAGTTCTGTGCTCGCTGCAGGGTGGCCGGCTGAAGGAGCCTCTGCAGAAGCTGAAGGAAGCCATTGGAAGGGCCATGCCAGAGCAGGTGGCCAAGTACCAGGAGGAATGCCAAGCCCATACTCAGGCCAAGTTTGCCAAGTAAGCTCCTCATTTGCTCATTCCCCATCTATAGCTTTTCCCAGCAGGCTCCCATTGGCCTGGAGGCTGCTCTCCTGAAGTTTGCCACCTCTTTTTGTTCTGTAGGTTAAATTTGCTGATGGGCATTGATTGGCCTAATTAAGCTGTGTGTGTTCTTTGTGCTGTCTGTGGCCATGCCAGCTACAGCAGCACCGATGGGACCAGAGCTTGGCTGAAGGGTTTTGCCTGTGCAGGCATGTTCTTAGGAACATGGCAGCCTGGGAACAGTCAGGCTGGATCAGTCCCATCATCTCTATTACAAAATATTGGGAGATTTCCTAACCTTCAGCCCATAGCTCAGTTTGCACCCAAAGCCAGAGATTGCTGATACTGAGCCCTCTGTCCAGTGCTGTTCAGAGATACTTAATCCTCCCCTTGAACCTGCAGGATGATCACTTCCACCTTTTCTGTCCCCATTTTAGGATGCTGGAAGAGGAAAAAGACAAAGAACAGCGAGTTTGTTCTGATGATGATGAGGATGAAGAAAAGGGAGGGAAGCGTGTCGCGGGCCCACGGAAGAAATTCCAGTGGAATGATGAAATCAGGTTTGAATAACTCAGATATTAAGCAAACTCATGACCTGTCTTACTCTTTGCAGTTGGCAGTGAAGCATTTTGGTGTCTGTGTTCTGTTTACAAGGCAGTGCTGATCACCTGTGAGAACAGTCAGCTTGGAGGTTCGTGGCACATGGTGTTGTTCATGGAAGCCATTATTGCATTTATTGTATCTCACCCTGAGAGAAGTGCTGAGAAGCCTCTGTGTAGAGTCCAAAAGAGTCAGATCTTTGGGAACAGAAGGGATTCAGCTGAATCGCTGACATCCTACAGCCCAGACTCTTGACATGCCCGGGTTCTGGTTGTGGAAGCAGTTGAAGCTGTTGGGTTTTGCTCCCCCTGGCACTTGGGGGACTGACAGAGAAGGGAGTGCTGGGAATAGGGGAGTGAAAAAGAGTAAAAGGAAAATCAGTCCTGCTGTCTTTTTCTTCTTATTCTGGAACAAATCAATTTGTGCTGCTGATCCATGGAGGACATAGCCAGCTGTGCTTCCTGCCTTCTCCTGGTTGAGAGGTTCAGTTCTGTGGTTGTTACTGGTGCCTGTGGCTCTGGCACTGCTTTGCTGCCTCAGCTGTTTCAGGAGATTACACTGGGAAGGGTTAACAAGACTTTTCTCCCTGGTGCATCCATGTGTGTGCACACACAGAGCAAGGAATGTGCCTTTCCCTTCTCCTTTCCTGAGGAGGCAGTGCAGGGTTGTATTAGCAAGATGTGTCTTGGTGTATTTATCCAGCCTGGATAAAGAGAATGATCTCCAAGTGGGAAAGGTCAATCTGCATAACTGTATGTGAAATCTTCCTGTTCCTCAGGGAGCTGCTTTGCCACTTGGTGAAGATTAAATTGGATGGTTATGACCTTGACAAGAATAAGGCTCAGTCTCTAGAGGATTATGTGAAGACCTTCCTAGAAGGAGAGGTGAAGCCCCTTTGGCCAAAAGGCTGGATGCAGGCCAGGTGAGCAAGAATCAAGGGATTCCTTGTCCCAAGGGACCTGGGAAGGTCATTAGTCCTGCCCTTGCTCAGGGAATGGCTGGCTTCAGAGTTAGATCACAGTGCTCAGGACTTTCATATGTGGAATTTTGAAAATTCCCAAGGATGGAGATTACCACAGCATCTCTGGGCTCCTGTTCTGGTACTTGATCACTCTTCAGGAAATCTTTTCTCCTTATTTCCTATAAGAATTCCCCTTGCTGCACTGAACTGAATATTCCCAGCTTTGGTTTTTACTGTGCACCTTTGACAACGGTCTGGTTCCATCTTGTTCCTGTCCCCGCCACTCTTTAGGTAGTGGAAAACTGCCATTAGACTCCTCCTGGGGCTTCTCCTTTTCCAGGCTGAGCAAACCCAGTTCCCTCCACCTCTCCTTGGCTGTCATGTGTGCCTGTTTCTTGGGATGTTTTCAGTTTGCTGGCATCTCTCTTGGATTGCGGGGACTCTGAAACTGGATCTGTGTCCAGATGTGTCCTCCCAGGTGCTGAGCAGGGGATGGTTTGCTCTCAGCAGGACACCTCTGCAGCAGTGGCTTCCCTTCCCTTGCCCCCCAGGTCCTTTCCTGCAGGGTTGCTGCCCAGGGTTGTTCCATTCCAGCTGCAGGACTTGGTGCTGGATTTACTGAGCTTCACAGGGTTTCTGTTGGTCCCTCTCTCCAGCCTGGGAAGGGCCCTATGAATGGCAGCCCTGCCCTCCAGCATATTCTCCCCCCCTCCCTCTGTCCCTTTTCACCTCACAAGTGCCTGAGTGCAGCCAGGACTGTAAATGGCAGTGCTGAGTAGCCTTGGTGCTGTGTTGATGTCAGGCAGGTGCCACTGGCAGGTAGAACTGGCACTGAGGTCAGGCCCACGGGCCAGTCTGTGCTTTTTCAGCTCTGTATTTCAAAAGATCCTTTATAATCACAAGGGATACAGTTTTTCAGACACTTTGGGAAGTCTTCTCTGGAATATTCCCAAAAGAAGGCAAAGTATTAAAGTTTTAAGGGCTTATTAGAGTCAGTAGAATTTGGTGTGGTTTCTGTACCCTCTCTGCTGTTTCCTGCTCTTTCCCACTCTCCATCATCCCTGCCCTCAGCTGGCAGTGGCAGAGAGCCACACAAATGGCAGAGTCCCTTTGCTGGGACTGTCATCACCTTCTGGCCTGCTTTGTTTTGCTCAGTACTTTTAAAGAAAGGACAACTCTGCAGTCTTACTTGTGGAATCTTTAAGGTTCCTTCCAACTCAAGCTGTTCCATGATCTGTCTCTTTGCATTTCACCAGCTGGGCAGTGCTGTCTTCTCTGCTGAATTTGCTTTCTGGGTGTTGGGAGATAAAGGAAGATGTGGGTAGCAGTTCCTAAGAGCAGGAAGTATGAGTGGCACATCAGAGATCCATTTGGAGATGTCCATGGCTGTTTGTTGCAATTGCATGTGCACAGGAAGCTCAGTGCTGAGCATGGTTGTAGTGTGGTGTTGCAGGAGCTGAAAGATGGCAGTAGGAGGTGGGGGAAGTTAGTGGTTAATTAATGAAGATTTACCCAGCCTGAAGGTCTCAGCTTGCCAAGTTTTAAAAACTTTTCCTTGAATAAATGGAAATTAAAGTCTTCGAGTTTGATGTTGGGCATTCAGGTGTTCACCCAAGACTCAGTGTAGGAGGCACTTACAGTGGTACAGTAATTAATGCCTCAGTAAAAGTGGATTTCCTGGTTGCTTTCCAGTGGCTCAAGGACAATGGTTTCTTCGGCTGGGACTTGAAGTTGGACTTGCTCTTTCTGGGTCCCATCCAACTTAAGATATTCTCTGACTTGGTAGTTTAAAGACAGAGGGTAGAGTGACAGCCACAGGGAGGGATTGGTAGCTCTAGGAAAACTGTAACAATTTTATGGGTAAGTCAGCTTGATTCACTGACATCATGGTCTCAGAAGTTCATCTGTAAAAGGAGCTTGAAGGTGGACAGAGCAGCAATTTCATGGATGAGTTAGAGAGACCCTGCCATGAGCCTGTTTCCTCCTCTTGAACTAAGAGATGATTAACAGAATGTTAGGTTAACATAAGCTTGCTTTTTAAGAGAAAAATGATGACAAAAGTCTGTTAATACCAGCCAGGAATCACATTCCATGTGCCAGTACTGGAGGAATGTCTGTAACTCCTCCCAGACGTGTAAGAGGGCAGCTGAATGGCAGCTGGATTGGGTCAGAGAGTGATTGGAGGAGACTCGGGTTTACCCTCAGTAGTGCAGGGCTTTGGGTGAAGCCCAGTCTGTTGGCTGTGCTCAGTCCTTCCAGAAAGGGTTGTGATGTACAGAGTCACCTCAGCTCCAGGCTGAGGCACAAAGGCAGCGCAGACCCTTCTCCATTGCCGGGTGAGAGGCACAGGAAGGGAACTTCCTCCCTGGAGGCTGGAGAGCTCTTGGATGATCTCTGGCAGCAGGAGGGCCCTGAGTGATGATCTTGCCTCTCCAGTTGGCTTTGTAAGCTGGCAGAGCTTTTTCCTTAGGCTTTGTCCAACCACTGCCTTAATGGCCTTTCCAGTGCCTACAAGCATTGCTCCCCAGAGAGAGAACTGTGTGGGGCAGCTCAGGATGATCTTCCTGGCAAAGGGATGAATATTTGTTTGCTCTCTGTGGTTTCAGTTTCACCAAGTCCCCTTGCTGTACTCTGCAGCTCTGTCTCCAGTGATCCCAGCTGCTCTACTGGGTCTTGCTGGATATCACTTCTCATTGCTCTCTTCCCTTCTTAGGACACTGTTTAAGGAGAGCAGGCGTGTACACGGACACCTCACATCAGTCCTGTGAGTATCACAGCATTCCTTTGGAGTGAAAACTGGTGATCTCCATTCCCTGGGGCCCGGGGGGATCCTGCAGGAGCACCTGAGCTTGCTTGGCTCCCCCCACATAGATCAGCACTGCTCCCTTTGGGGAGCTCTAGGGAGAGCAGCTGTTTGTGTGTGACATCTCCCAACACTTTCCTCAGGTGCTTTAGCCTTCAATAAGGTCAAAAATAACAACTTTAAAGCCAGGTTGCCTCTGGTTCAGCAGCCTGGAGTCAGGCCTCTGTGCTGGGCCTGGGAGGCTCAGGGAGGTAAAGTGGAGTGTGATTACTGCAGCCTGTTCAGTTGGTCCTTGCTGGATTCTGGATTCCCTCTTTCTTGTTGCCTGGTTCAAGGAGGGTCACCGTGAACTCACACTAGTGAAGGTGGGTGCAGCAGGCTGGTGGGTGGCAAACCAAGAGCCATCAGAATCCAGCTGGGCAGGGGCTTTAATCCAAAGGGTCTCATGGATCTTGCTGGTGGTTGATAATAGATGAGGACATGGATTTAGGCTGGTGTCAGCTTGGCAGACAGTCCTTTTCTTGGCATGGGTGAATGAGGGGAAGTGGAATAGGGTGTAGAGTCATCCTTCCCTCAGCCACACCACCCAGCAGCTCAGGGATGTCTTGTACCAGAGATTGCATCTGACCAGATCTATTCTCTGGGAATTTGGCAGATGCTTTTGCATCCTTGGCTTCTTCTGGGAACCCAAAAGAAGGGTGTAACTTCTGCAGAACAGTCTCTGTGCCAGTTTCTCTCTGGGCGTTGCTGTAGGAGGGCAGCAGTGGGGTCCTGCAGCTGGTGCAGGACGTGTGTGTGGGTGTTTCACTGCTCTGCTGCCCTTCCAAGACTGCTCCACTCCCTGATCCGCTCCCTGGGTGGGAGTTGGGGCTTCCAAGAGCAGCAACCAAATGTCATGTGGTTTTGAATCCTAGCAACCTGAGATGCTGCCTCTGTTCCCTGCAAAGACTCAGTGGATCATCACTAGCAGGGCCCAGGTGTGCTCCCCAGCTGGCTCCTTCCCTGGGGGCAGTCACTGAGCCATGTTTCTCTTGTCTTCCTCCAAACAGGGCAAAGAAGAAAGTTATAGCTCCTACCAAGGTGAAAGTGAAGGTGAGTTCTATTTTCTGATTCTCATGGTTGGTATGTGCCAAAAGTCAAGTGACTGCCACCCTGAGCCCTGTGTTTGAGCTTTGTATCAGCTACCGTGAAATTGTTCTGCTTGGAAAAAACAACTGGAACAGCAGCTAAAATTGATGGCAGGGGCAGTTGGGAGGGAAGTGGGGGCACATGGGCAGAGACTATGTATATCCTGCCTTTTATCCCCAAATTGTGAACCTTCCCTCCCCTTTTCAGCAGTAAACCCTCTCTCTCTTCTGACTGTGCCTTCTCCTGTGATGCTGTTCCAGGACTCTTCCTGCAAGCCAGAGAAGAAGCTGTCGGTGTCTGTCCCTTCCCTGCACTCGAGCAGCACCTTGGCCATGTCCTCAGAGCCCCAGGGAGGAGCCTTAGGCATCAATGCCCAAACCAGGGAACTCTTGTCCCTTGGGACAGCCCAAGCTGCCAGCAGCACTGCCACACCTGCCGCCTTCAAGGATGACTCCTTGGACGAGGACTTGATTCACAACCCCACCTCCTCCCTGGAAGCAGTGTCCAAGGAACTGGCTGTGCTGAACAGCAGGGCAGCAGGGAGCCCTGACTTTACTCTTCCTGCAGCTCCAAAAGCTCCACCAGAGAAGATCCCAACTCTTGCATCCTCAGAGGAGAAGAGGACATTTCCAAAGCCCAACCCTTCCCCTACATCATCCTCTGGTTCCCTCCAGTCTCCTCTAAACTTCCTAGCTGAGCAGGCCCTGGCGTTGGGCCAGTCTTCTCAAGACAAGAAGACAGAGAACTCTAATTACAAAGAGCATTCCTGCCAAGCCTCCCCCAGCAAAATCCTTCCTGATGCCCACCAGGCTAAACAGAAGCACCACAGCCTGGTCAGGCCGGGCCACGGGCCCCCAGCCTCGGCGCCGGTGCCGGGCTCTCAGGTGAAGGTGTTCCACCCTGGGGCTCAGCTCCAGAAAACCTTCACCTCCCCAGCTCCCTTTGTCAAACTGCAGAATCCCAAGTCCTCCACCCCTCTGCCCCAGCGCTCCCTCCTCCAGCAGGTCAAGTCATCAGCCAAAGCTCAGAGCTTCCATTCCTCCACGTCCCCAGGCAGCACCCAAAACTCCAGCAGCTCCCACAAGAGCCAAGGCTTGTCCTCGTCATCTCTCAGCTACGCCGGGAAGCACTCGGGTGGCTCCAGCTCTTCAGGACAATCTTACAAATCGCCTTTTGTCGCTGGGTCCCTCTCCAAGCACGGGGCTTCTTCCAGCAGCTCCTCTGGAGCTCCTGCCAACCAGGGCAACTCCTCGGGGACTTTGCTCCCCAGCGTTCCAGCCCCTTCCCCGGGCTCGGCCTCCAGCCGCCCGGCCTCCGGCTCCTCCGTGAAGAAACCTCCCGTTTCCCAGAAGCTGACCCTGGTGGCACCTCCTGGGGGCTCCAACGGAGATTCCAGCGGGGGCACCCAGGGGGTGGCCAAGTTGCTGACCTCGTCCCTAAAGCCAGCTGTGGTCAGCAGCACCGCAGCCTCTACCTCTGTGCCGGTAAGGGGGCTGTGCTGGGAGCTCCTGCCCCTTTCACCCCCTAAAGGGGGCACTTCAAAAGCAGTTGCTGAAGTTCTTGAACGACTGTCTGGATTTCAGCTGCTTTTGACTAGAAAGCTGTGGCCTTTGCCCTGGGCTTGCCCTCCAGAATTCAGCTTTCATTTTCAGCTTAACTGACCACTAAGCTGAATACTGTGCTGCCTTCCAAAGGGCAGTTTTTGCCCTGGCTATGTCATGATCCTGCCCTGGCTTTGTGAGTTATGGGGACAGTAGGGCTCCCATTTGAATTAAGAGAAAGTGCAGTAAAGTAATTATCTCAAGAGATAAAATTCACTGCATAAACCAAAAGTATAATGATGAATTTGTCATTAATTAGATCTATAAACATAGCCTTCTTTAAATTATTCCAAGTAATTTTAGTATTATTGCCACTTTTGTCATGACTGGCCCATAGAGTAAATTACCTGTGGTTATGGAATCGTGGAATCATTCAGGTTGGAAAAGCCCTCTAAGATCATTGAGTCCAACCACTCCCCCAGCACTGCCCAGGCCACCTCTAACCCAAATGCCACATCCACATGGCTTTTAAATCCTCACAGATATGGTGACTCCACCCCTTCCCTAGGCAGTTGTGCCAGTGCCTGACAACTCTTTCCATGGAGAAATTTTCCCAATATTTGTTGGAATAGAACATTTCAGGAAGGACCTCTGGGTTGTCAGTACAGACTTGTGTTATTATAGTATTGTATTACTTAATGGTATGAGTGGCTTAATTTTTATCTATAGCAAAAAAGTAATAGTTCCTAATGTTGTATTCATTTGTTCTTGGCTGCTTATGCCTGCCTTCCTTTGTGCCCCATGGAAAGAGCTGGGAAATACAAGGAGTGAGTTTAAATGGAAAGCATGTACTGCTCAGCTTATGTATCTGTCTGTTCCTGAGCTGGAGAGCTGGGAAGCACTCTCCAGTGGTGCCTGTCTCCATGAGAGAGATCCTAAATAACATCCTGGGGTGTCTTGGGTGTCAGACCATGGTGCCTGGAGTTGTCAGCAGTGTGTGCTGCCATAAGTGAGTAGGAAAGATTCCCCTGGAACTCACAGGCAGTGCGGAAACTTTTCCTCTGCCAAATGGAGGCACAATTCCAGAGCAAGGGAGTCATGGAGGCAAATCCAGCATGGCTGCATTCAGAAGAGCTGGCTTGCCAATGTCCATCTGCAGATGGCCTCAAGTGTTGGCATCTCTTGGGCCCTGGCTAGGAGGGTGCTTTTTCCAAGGGGGAATTCTCAAGCATTCCATGTTTTGCAGATCTGTAAGTATGAATGATGCTGTACCTTGATTCTCCCCCTCCTGACTGACCTTTTCCATTGCTTTGCAGAAAGGAACTAGTGGAGCTGTGCTGCTAACAAGCTCTTCCTCATTAAGTGTACTGGCTCCATCCTACAAGTCCAACAACCCAAAGCTGCCAGCTGCCCTGAGCTCCACCCCATTAGGTATTATCTCTCCTATTCATTCTTTCCCTCTCCATGTCATCTCCTTCAGTTCCGACTCCTCCCCAAAAGCAGGAGTTTCCAAGGATGCAATAGTTACGGGACCTGCTCCAGGAACTTTCCACCACGGCCTCGGGCACAGTGAGTATCCTGCTGGTCACCTGGGTGTCACCTGTGCTTGTGCTGTCACATAGACCATCAGTGCTCTGCTGGGCTGCCCCATTGCACGTCAGCCCATCTCTCTGGCTGTTGCTTTGTGCTGTGGTCCCTGCTTTTGTATCTCCAGCAGTTGCATTTGGAGAACCTTGGGCACATCCCTAGAGCTCGCCCAGAAGTGCCAATAACTGGAACCTGACCTCTGCTAACTGCTGCAGCTCCTCTGCTCATTTCTGTCTTGGATGTGTATTTGTTCCTTTTTCCCTCTCCTCTCTTTGTTTTCTCTCTAGGTCTTCTGGCTGGTTTGCACTCCAGCCCCCACCACGCAGCGCCACTCCCACACTCTGCCCTGTCCACTCATTTACCACAGAGTTTGCCAGGTAACTTGTCAGATGCTCATGTTTGTCTTCTCCCTCGTGAGTCTATCTCAGCAGATCCTTCCTTCAGGGCTGGAGCCAAAGGGGTTGTCCATGTTTTCCAGCTGTGTGGTTGCCACTAAAGCCTCTCTGAGATACAGAGTGAGGGGCTGAGAGCAACCTGGTGTGGTGGAAGGTGTCCCTGCCCATGGCAGGGAGTGGAACAGAATGGGCTTTAAGGTCTCTTCCAACCCAAGCCATTCCATGATTAGGAAGAAATTCTCAGCTGTGAGGGTGGGCAGGCCCTGGCACAGGGTGCCCAGAGCAGCTGTGGCTGCCCCTGGATCCCTGGAAGTGCCCAAGGCCAGGTTGGACAGGGCTTGGAGCAGCCTGGGCTGGTGGAAGGTGTCCCTGCTCGTGGCAGGGGTGGAATGGGATGGCCTTTAAGGTCCCTTCCAATCAAACCATTCTTGGATTCTGTGATTTCTGGAATGATGAGTCCTCAGTGCTTACAGCAAGTGTTGGTACCTGCAGATACTCGGAATTATCCTTCTAGGATGAAAGCTGTGCCTGTTTGTGCACAGCCTGCCAGGACTGCCCTGGAATGAATATTCCAGCTCTGGGGAGTTTTGTTCCTGGTGGCCTACATAAAATGTGTCAGACCAGACTGTCTTGTGTCTGTGCACTGAGTTAATTGCCAGCATCTCCTTCTTGACAAGTTTGTAGTGTAAATGCAGATTGCTCCACTTGCTGCTCACACCGTGAGGATTTGGCAGTTAAGCCTGTTCCTGCCCCAGTTTGATGCCTGCAGAAGTGATGCATAAAACAAGACTTTTCCAGAGAAGGATAGAAGTAAGGAAAATTGAAATTCAGTGCCAGCAGATCGTGCTTACTTGCTTCAGGGAGCTGCTTATTCCCTTGATAACTCCTATTTCTGCTTTCTTAGGTGTGTTCTTTAGCACTTCAGTGCCATTATCTTAGTACCTGCTCCTGTTGGGATTGTCTTCCTGGGCTAAGTGAGCCTGATTTAGGAGTGCTAGCCTAGTCCTGTGGCTGTGTACATGGATAACCATGTAGCATCCTGGAGGAGTCATGGAATAAAAGGCCTTTGCTGACCATGGTGCTTGTTTGCTAAAGAGGGAAGAGTGTGTTGTGTATTCATGAAAATTCAAAGAATTGGTTGGGTTTGCTTCCTTTGCTGAAGTTTGATGTGGGTTGTGCCATGCTGCTGTGGTAGAGCTGAAGAAGGTCCTGGCAGTGATCACTGGTGTGACAGACCCTTCCTTCCTGTTTGTAAATCACACTTCCTGGAATGAGATCAGAGATTGCACCTTGAAAGTGGCTGGTGGAATATATTCCCTGTCACTGAGGAGCAGCTCTTTCTCCCTTTAGTTGAGGGAGTTCAAAGTGATCACTTCACTGTTGTTCATAGGGCTTATAACAGAAGAATTTTTGGATGGACTCTTCAGCAGGATGTAGGGCCAGAAGAGAAAAGACCACTGGGAATAAGTGAAGGAAAATTGACCATGGATCCAGCTTCAGCAAGGACCTGCTTTCTTACTTGGTGTTTTCACTTAAAGATTGGAGATGGAGCCTGGTGCTGCTATCTCTTGGGACATTCCCAATTCTGGTGTTTTGGAGGAGAACACAGTAGATATTTAAGTGACTTCCATAACCTTAAAATGAATTCGTGTGTTCTGTGGCATAAGCTGTTTGGCTGTGCCAACACGTGCCCACAGCTGCATTGCTGTGTTTGAACACTGCAAGATGCGTGGGAGGTTGCTGCAAATGCAAGAGAATTGATGCCTTAAATAAAAGTGCTTTTATCCATGTTCATCCAAAAGCCTCTGAGCAAAGAGCATCCAGTACTTGTCTGTGTGTGGTCGGTGCTTCTGTTGCTGGTGGAGGTTCCTTGTGCTGGGGCTGGGAATGTGGTGCTGGGAATGTGCTGGGCTGAGCTCTTGCATGCAAAGGAGCTGTTCTTGGCCTGGAGGAGAAGCTGCTGCTGCACTGCTGGGTGCCACTGCTGCTTAGCCGCACATCTCAGTACTTCCATTTGTTCATCACAGTCTGAAGTAGTTTTAATTGCTCCTGGAAAACTTTTGCTTCCCTAAACTTCCTTCCTTTTTCTGTCTTCAGTGCATTTTCTCTTGTCCTCCACATCCATTCCTTTCTGTTCCATCAGTGGTGAGATTCCTATGGATCCTGTTGCTGTCACTGGCCACCTAAAGCCTTCATTTAAAAAGCACCTAATTCAATAATTCAAAAAATAATCAATAAAGCACCTAAAGCCCTACCTGAAAGGAGTTTCTTGGTGAGGGGTTTGCCTCTTCTCCCACACAACCAGTGACAGGACAAGAGGAAACAAGAAAGTTGAGTTTGGACATCAGGAGGAGTTTCTGTATGGAAATGGTGGTCAAGCATTGGCAGGGGCTGTCCAGGGAGGTTTGGAGTCCCCATCCCTGGAGGTGTCCAAGGAAGGCCTGGACATGGCACTCAGTGCTCTGGGCTGGAGACAAGCTGGAGATGGGTCACAGGTTGGACTCCGTGGTCTTGGAGGTCTTTTCCAACCTCAGTGATTCTGTGATTACAACAGCAAAAATGTACAACAGGTTACTTCCAACCACCTGTTGGTAAGGCAACCACACCATGTATTTTGGGATTCCTGGAGGGGGAGATGTGGCAGGGTGGATTTAGAGAAGGGCACAGGCTAAGGAGCTCCCTGGCAGCTGGAATTATGCTGTGGGGCTTCTGCTGGGAACCCACAGGGGACCTTCAGTGCTTCCCTTGTCCCTTCCTCAAAGCTGGGCTGCTCCCAGTGGAGAGATGTCTCCCAGCACATCCTCTTCTTCTTGATCCCTTGGTGCTGGGAAGGAAGAGTAGGTCTTCCCCCCTGTGCAGAGGCCTGGCTGTCCCAGCTGCCCACCCTCCATGGCTGGTGCTGATCCCCTTCCCAGCTGTTTTATTTTCTTTCAGATGCTTCTCAGCTTCACGGCAAAGGGTCCAATGCACAGCAGCGCAAGTTGTGACGCCTGCAAGGAGGGGAGCTCCAGCACCCGTAGGATAAAACCCAGAGGAACAGGTTATGGACTTTGGATACCAACTGTGTCTTTTGATTTATTTTTTTTTCTTATTTCTTTTTTTTATGATAACTGGAGAGACTGAACTGCAACAAGGAACTCATTTGGGTGTCTGCTCCGAGGCTTTCAGAGCTGAGCCCCACACATGGGGCCCCCTGGAGCCATGCCCTGATGAGAGGAGCCTTTTGTAGCACTGTTTATTGCTGCTGCCCTTCCTGCATTCCCTGGCACTGGCAGGAGCTGGAACTCGCAGGGAGGCCCGGGTGGTCCTGCAGTGGATTCACACCCACCTGTGTCTGTAGCTGCCAAGTACCTCCAAGTCCAGATACCTCCTTGGTCTCCCCATGGAGGGTATGAAAGGTGCTTCTTTCTTCTGCTTTGGATTTACTTGGATAATTCTAGCACTGCCAGTGCTTTCTCAAAGACATTTGAATAACTTTCCAATTGTACTATAAAACTGTGCTACACTTAATTGGAGGATTTAACATTTCCTGTGTGGTGAATCTGATGAACCACCTGATGTTCCCCTCTGGAGGAGAAGGAAGACTCTAGAGACTAAAGACATTTTTAGATGCAGTCATTGACTTTTAGAATTCTACTTCTTTTGAGTTTTTGGATTTTTTTCCCTCCAAAGGGATGCTTTTTTCCTGCTCAGTTTTATCCTCATTGCCATCGAACGCATTGGATTGAATGGGATACTTCTTAGCATGTCACATGGATCGGAAGACATAATTCCAGTGCCTTTTATGGTGGAGCAAGAATGGACTAGTGACACACATTTCAGCCCTATTTTGTGTGCTCCTCAACCCTTTTTTAATCATTCTGTATTTAAAATGTATTCTGGTTTATTTAATAGAGCTTTTTATGGTTGCACATCAGAAAAAAAAAAACCAACAAAAAAAACCCCAAAAAAAAACCACAAAAAAAAACCACAAAGCTGCACTGTCTGGACTTCAGTGGTGACCTGGTGACTGAGCACAGCCCCAAATCCAGCAGGAGCACCAGTTCTCATCCCAGTATGTGCAGGCGGGTTCCAGGCCCTCCCCTAAAGCCATTCTTTCCTAGGGTTGTGAGTTAGGATCAATTTGGTGGGCAGAGGGAATGAACAAGATGAACCAAGGTCACGACCTGTCAAATGAGTTCAAGAGAAAAACACTGCTCTGCTCAGTGGTACCTGCACCAGGATCATGTGCTCAGCACAGCTGCAGGAACAGGGACCATCTGCAGTTGGGGGTGTCTTTTCTTGTTCATTTTTTTTAACTTTAGAGCTAAATACTCTCCCTGTGCACCCCCTTTCAGGCTAAGGCAGGCTGAGGCTTCACCTGAGCTTTCTGAGGTTTGGTTTCCTGCTCTGCCCAGTCTGTCTTCTCTCAGGCCCCCACAGCCACATCCCAGTTGTGCAGGGGTAGTGCTGATCCATGTAGAATTTACTGGTATTCCAAGGAAAAGCTTGTAGCTTCCTCCCTGAGCTTTGGGAAAGGATGCTGACCCCAGGATATCAGCAAATGTCTGCTTTAGTTTCCTCTGGTTTTTATTAAGATCAGAGAAAGACTGTTTTCAATTTGAGCTGATACATAACTGCCCAGGATCAGTGAGTTGATTGTATTTCAAATCAATGGAACAGCTCAGATTTCAAGTCTGTTTACAGAAAATACCTAGGCTGTAGCAAAAGAGCCAAAGACAGAACTCGTGTGGGTAAAATGAAGCACAGCATTTCTTGGTGGTCTCTGAGCAGTGGATGTTGCGTGGTTCCTGTCGAAGGTCTCATCCTGAGGGGTGCTTGGCACCTTCACCTTCCTCTGAGAGCCAAAAGCTTGGGACACCTGGCAGGACAGGGGCTCTCAGTGAGTGACTCGAGGTACTGGTTCTCCTCCCTCTCTTTGCTTTCACTTGAATGCTTCTGCTGGGAAGCCCCTGTGTGTGCGGCCGGAGCAGAATGCCCTTCTCCTAGGAATTTAGTGAAGCCTCTTGCCTCAGGGAAATGTTTATGTGGTGGAAATTCTGTGGGATATTTTTTCTTTACATGCTATAATGAATGAGTGAGTGGTGTGGAGCAGAGTGGCAGCAAGGCAGGCCCATGCAGAGCAGCTGATGGGAAGCCAGGCTGGCACTTCTGCCTTGGTGAGGCAACTTGCAGCGCTTCCAGGATGGAATGGGGAGGGATAGGCTCCCATGGCACTTACCTGGGGATAGCAGTTCCTTTTGGGTGTAAGAGCTGCAGTTTACTATTCTATTTTTTTTTATGTGTGTTGGCACTGTCTTGCTGAAGATGGTGGGGGTGGTATGAAAAATGTTAATCTTGTACAGAACAACTCAATAAATTGTTTCAAACTTTCCAAAATTCTTATTTTCCCCAATCTCCTTACCTCTAGTTCCCTGATTTTTTTGCCAACAATTTCTGTTGCAGCTTGGATGCTCATCTGTGTCTCAAGTGAGTAATGAATTATTGACTGTTTTAAAGTCTCCTACTTGGTGGGTGAATGGCAGCTGTGTTACAGCTGTTGGCAGGGGTAGGAATGTTTCTTCTCATTCCCTGTGCTCCTAATGGTGCTTGAAGTTGGTCTCTGCTTTAAAGGACCCCAGAGGTCCTTTAAAGCACCCCACTGGTGCTCAGACCCCAGAGCACCAGTGAGATCCTCCCTGATCCCTTCATTCACAAAGGTAAAATAGTAGTGTTAATCCCCGAGCCAGGAGGAATAAGCAGGGAATGCTTGTGACTGCTTTTGTGGACACCAGAGCTCCCCAGGGCTTGGGTATTAGTTGAAATTTGGTCAAAAGGAAGCAAATGGGCTCTGAAAGGTACCATCCCAGTGTAATCCACTCTTCTCCTGCAGTCAGTCACATTCTTTAGTGCACTTCACTCCTATCTAATGCTGCTTGTTAGTTGCAGCTTCAGTGCTGCTCCAGTAACTTCCCTTTGGAAAAGAGCCAGCAGTTAAAATTAATAATTGTAGTGTTTTAATTCTGACTCCTAAATGGCAGCTTCTTGTACAGCCAAAGATCAGGAGGCTGCCATAATAAAGACCAAACACCTTCTGACTGGAACCACTGCATTTTTATTTTGTACTATAAATAGAATTCCCCTCTACTCCCCATTCCCTTACACAAGTAAATGAAACATGTAGCTGCATGTAACTCCATCCAGGAAAACACCAGCACTAACAGCTTTTAACCACGAGTGAAGGAGCTGTCTGTGGGAGGCCCTCTGCATTGGGTTCCCTTGCATGCTGTGCGCAAGTCCATGTGTCTGGTGGTTCTGCCATCTCTTCATGTCCTTTTCCTTGACCTCTGGGGTGTGTGAATGCTCCTCCTGGATCAATGGCTGGTGCCATCCAAGTACACCTTCATTCTTCCCCAGCAGCACAGGCACAGAGGTGAACAAATGCTGGTGAGTCTTGACCTGGTGATTCTGGGCTGAAACCTTGGCTTCCACAGAGCTGGTTTTCTCAGAGGACGAGCCCATCATTGAGTCAGTTGTTCATTGTGGGACTGGCTTATCAACATGCAGCTGATGTAACCAGCTCCTGCTGGTCACCTCGGAGTCACCTGGACCTTCAGTCTCCTGACACGGCTTCATACACAACTATGTGAGTAGGAGTCGAGGAAACTGCAGATTCTACTGAGTATTTTGGATTTGAGGCACTTCACTGTCCTAAGGCTTTCTCTTGTTTTCTGGTAGGCAGGGAGGAAGAGGGGTTCAGGAGGTTGGCAGATGTTTTCCACTACTGGTGGTGTTTTCTGCAGCGTGTGACAACAAGCGGTGTGGCTGCATAGCATGGCTGGGGCAGAGGCTGTAGCAGTTTAGAAGACGCAAAGGAGGGCGAGGCTTTGCAGTGATCTGCATGTCTGCAAGGTGCTGCAGCTCTGACTGGCTGCTCTTGAAGTGAAGTTTCTAAAGTGGAGCGAGCGCTGTGTAATTGCTTCCGGACACCAAGACTGCCAGCTCCTGGATGGACATCTCCTTGTTGAGGTAACTGTCGTACTGGGCCGTGGTGAGCCTCCCACTCTTCAGGGCGTCCTCGATGGAGAACTCCCTGCCAGACTTCCTGTCGAGGATCACAGACGATTCCCCATTGGGACCCTTTATTGAGATCTCCTCCCAGTCACATTCCTGGCTCTTCAGTTTGACAAACAGGCTCCACTCAATGAGACCAAACACGTGAGCTTCCTCTGGAGACATCTCTTTTCCTGTGTCAGGGTCAATGACCACGATGGAGCGCCTCAGGTGGTTCTCCCGTTGCTCCCTCTTGATAGCCACTGTCTTCAGGCGATTCTGGAGTATCTCAATCTCTGCATCTTTTTCTCTGGATAACTGCTTCAGATCCTCTAACTCTCTTTCCAGAGCTTGGAACCTGGAGTCCAGGTTTATTCCACTGTCCACATGGGTCATGTTTCTTAAATCATGAGCTTCTGTTGCGGTGAGTTCAATCTCTGACTGCAGTCTCCTTGTTTCCATCAGTAGGTTCTGTTTCTCGAGGTGGAGCTTGTGGTTTTCCTCCCTTAACAAGTCTAGCTCCTTTGATGACTTGGAGTTGGTGAATTCCACCTCGGACAGCCTGGTTTCCAGGCGGTTGAGATCTGCATCCAGCTCCCTCTTGCGTCTGCTTTCTTCCTCCAGGTTGCTCTTCAGCTTTTGAATCTCATACTCCGTGTCTCCTTTGTCCACTTGGACACTCTCTGAAAAGACGACTTTCTCCTTGACCTCCATCTTCTCCAAAGAAAGGAGCTTCTTTCTCAGGGCTTCTAGCTCGGTTTGCAGGACTTGTCTGCGGTGCTTCTCTTCTTCTAACTCCAGCTTGAGGAGGGAGTGCTCCTTCTCCTGCTGGGGATCTTGCTGAAGGATCACTTTCTGTTTCACAGTCACTCGTTCTGTCGTTTCTCTTTCCTGTTCTTCCAGCTCAGTCAGCCGGATCCTGAGCCTCTGCACCTCCAGCTCGGCCTCCCTGCGGGCCTGTCTCTCCTTCTCCAGCTCCTCGAGCTGCCGCTCCAGCTCGGAGCGTCTCCTCTGCAGCTTGCGCAGCTCTTCACGGAGGCTGTCAATCTGCTTCAGTTCGCTCTCGATGCTCTGGGAGAAGGAGTTCACCTCAGCTTTCAAGGCAGGATCTTGCTCATACTTCACTACTTCCTGCTGGACCACTTTCTCCTTCACTTGGGAAAGTTCTTCCTCCTTCAGTCTTACTTTTTCTTCTTGGAGAAGCCGTTCCCTCTCCAGGTCGATATGCTTCATTTGTTCATCTGCCAGCTGCACTCGCAGTGACTCTACCTCCTCTCTAGTCTTGGGGTCTTCCCGAAACTGGAGGATTTCTTGAACAACTTCCTTCATTTGCACTTGAGGTTTAGTGTCTTTCAAAGCTTGTATCTCTTGTTTCAGCTGGTAGATCTCCAGGTCAGCTCTTTCGATAGCTCTGGTCCTTTCTATGATTTCCTCCCGGAGTCGCTGTAGCTCCTTTTCGGTTTCTGGATCATTCTTGTACTTAATGACCTCCTTAATGACTTCTTTGACTTCTACTAGAGGTCCTCTGTTCTTCAGAGCAGCCAGCTCGTTCTGGCAGCTCTTCAGCTGTTCGTCCCCACCGCGGTACCTCCTCTCCTGCTCTACCAGCTCCAAGCGAAGGTTGGCAACTTCATTCTCAGCCTTGGGGTCTGGGCGCACAATCTCACGAACTTTCTCCTGAACGACCACCTTGGAGTTCTCCTCCTCCAGCAGCTGGATCTTCCTGAGCAGTTCAGCCTTTTCCCGCTCGTTGGAGCGGCCCTTGGACTTCTCATCTTCGTACTGGCGCCGGAGCTCGTTCACCTCCCTCTCAATGGCCAAATCTTTCTCCACCTTCAGCACCTCCTTGACGGTGATTTTGCCCTCAGCGATGGCCCGTTCCTTCTCCAGACGCTTGAGCTTGTCCTGGAGGAAGCTGAGCTCTTCCTCGTGCTTCTGCCGAAGGGCGCTTTCCCTCTCCTTGGTCTCCTGCAACATCCGGAATTCCATCTCCAGCTGGGGATCGTTCTGCAGCTTCAGCACCTCCTTCTCCGTCACCTTCTCCTGCTCTTTGTTCTTCTCGCTGGACAGCACAGCAATTTGTTGGCGTAAGAGGATGACTTCACTCTCCCTGGTCCCTTCCTGCCTCCTGAGCTCTTCCAGTTCCTCTTTGAGTTTCAGGATTTCAGCAGCTTGAGCCTTATCTTGTTCAATCCTCAGCACCTCTTTCACTATGTACTCCTGCCCTCCTTCCCTCTTCTCGTGCTCCAGGACTCGCAGCCGGATTTTAAGAGCCTCCAGCTCATCCTGCAGCGCCTGGTTCTTGCGCTGCTCCTCTGCCAGGTTTTGCTGCAGTCTGTGGAAACTCTCCTCCAGCTGGGGGTCAGGTACCTTCTTCACCAGTTCTTTCTTCACCACAGTTTCTTGGGGCTTCTGGTTTTGCAGGTGGACAATGTTGTTCTGAATGGCTTCAATCTCCGCCTCGAGCTGTTGCCGACGCTGAGTCTCATCCTCAAGCTCTTTCTTCAACTTCCAGACTTCTTCCACAGGCCTTACAGACTTTTTGGTCTGGGCAGAGTCTTGTGTCACCTGGATCTCTGGCTGCTGTTGTTGGAAAAAGGATGAAAAAAAATTAGTTAAAAAAATCCAGTTAATCACACTTTTGGTGCTTATCATCACAGAATCACGGAATCATTTAGGTTGGAAAAGACCTCCAAGATCATTAAGTCCAACCTGTGACTGATCCCCACCTTGCCACCCAGCCCAGAGCACAGAGTGTCATGTCCAGTCGTTCCTTGGACACCTCCAGGAACGGTGGAACACTACCACCTCCCTGGGCAGCCCCTTCCAAGGCCTGATCACCCTTTCAGTGAAGAAATTTATCCTGATGTTTAACCTGACTCTCTCCATTTCCCTTGTCCTATCCCTGTTCCCTGGGAGCAGAACCCAACCCCCCAGGCTGTCCCTTCCTGTCAGGAGTTGTGCAGAGCCACGAGGTCCCCCCTGAGCCTCCTTTTCTCCAGGCTGAGCCCCTTCCCAGTTCCCTCAGGCCCTCATGGTGCTCCTGACCCTTCCCAGCTCTGTTCCCCTCTCTGGGCACGCTCCAGTCCAAGTCCTTCTTGTCGTGAGGGGCCCAGAACTGGACAGAGAACTCAAGGTGCCTCAGCAGTGCCAGCACAGAAGCACAGTCATTGCCCTGGTCCTGCTGGCCACACTGTTCCTGACCCAGACCAGATCGGCGCCTCCAACAAAGCAACAGGAGGGAGCTGAGCTATGGCAAACTCTGAGCAGGGTGCATTTGCAAATGGACCTCTCTGCAAGCTCCCAGCCTGAGAAGTCCTTTCTGCAATGCTTGCTGCTGTCAGAACAAAGCTCTGAGCCACAAGGGACACTAATTCTGCCACAGAATGGCAAAAAAAAAAAAAAAAGAGTTAAAAACTATATGGAGCCTCCTAGGATGAGTGGGTAAATTTAAGTGTCTGCTGATTAATGATTTAGGGGGACAAGATGCCAACTAGAGTTGTTCCCAGCTCAGCCTGTATTGGCAGAACCCCACATGTGCCACTGACACGTGTCCTTGGGTCCTACACGTGTGTCCCTTCAGCATCACCTTGCTCCTGTGATTACTCACCTGCCGCAGGAGGCTCTGGGCGAACTCCAGGTTCTGCAGCCTCTGCTTGTTCACAGCATTCACTTCTGTGTATTTGGCTGCCAGAACAGCTTCCTGCAGAGCAAAAACATGTTGGGAAGAGCTTGAGAAGGCCAGACACAATCAGGCCCTAAACTGGTAGTTCTGGGTGCTCCTCTAAAAACCTACAGCAGTGAACTGCTGAGTTTTGAGGGAGAGAGAGGGATTCTCATGCACAGACACATTCACGGTCATATTGTGATTTTTCTACTCAAGATCAGGAAAAACAGGTGCAGTAAGAACAAAGTGAGGAAGCTGAGGAAGAGCTAGGTGGACACTTTTGCCTGCTTCTATAGGCAGGATGAGTTTGAGGCAGGTAGCAAACAGATCCAGCATAAGTAAGTAGCTTGTGGCTTCATCTCACTGCATTTCTATCTTTGGTGGTGAAATCTCTCTGAAAGTCTAGAGAAGGGAAAAACTTACAGGTTTTTGGCTTTTCTCCTCCTTTTTCCCTTCCAAAAGTGTTAAATCCAGCATTTTCCCTCCCTCATTCTGGCCAGCCCAGTGCAAAAAAATGATGAAAAATCACTTCCTCCTGATTCCCTGCCCTTCCCTGTGGTTCCCTGTGGGACTAAGGTCCCCACAGTAAATATAGATGTTTGCAAACCCCCAGTGGTCTCAGTGAGCTGCCCTCTGCTTTAGCTCTCCTCTGGCCAGCCCTGACTTACCTCCTCCTTCACTTTGGCAGCTGGGGACTGCAGCCTGGGCTTCTTGCTGGTGTAGCCATTCCGGCCGTTCTCAAGGTCCAGGATGGACCGCAGCTTCTCAGCCTCCAACTCGTAGTCCTGTGGAAAGACATTCCCAGGAGAAATGTGAAATTAGTGCATCCCCTTCACACACAGGCTCCTCCTAAGCTGCCCTGGCTTTAACAACTTTACCCCTTGACCCATTTTTTGGGAAGGCCACAAAACCCCACCCTCTGCTCTGGAGCCAGGCTGGGAGAGCTGGGGGTGCTCAACTGGAGAGGAGAAGGCTCCAAGGAGAGCTCAGAGCCCCTTCCAGGGCCTAAAGGGGCTCCAGGAGAGCTGGAGAGGGACTGGGGACAAGGGCCTGTAGTGCAAGAACAAGGGGAAATGGCTTCCCACTGGTAGAAGGCAGGGTTAGATGGGATACTGGGAAGGAATTGGTCCTGGCACCCGTTGCCCAGAGAAGCTGTGGCTGGCCCTGGATCCCTGGAATGTTCCAGGGCAGGTTGGATGGCTCTTGGGGCAACTTGGGATAGTGGGAGGTGTCCCTGCCCATGGCAGGGGATGGAATGAGATGGGCTTTAGGGTCTCTTCTAACCCAAAATACTCTGTTTCTCTCTTCTCTCACAGGCAGAATTTCAGTCCTTACTTTCACTGCCTGCTGGTACTGCTGAGCTGTGGCAGAGACCTTCTGCACCTCTTGTTCCTTGCTTGCAATGTCACTGAGCAGTGCCTGGGTGCACAGAGATACACGTCAGAGGGAACACAACATCCAAATGCATCCTTCAGCCTTTTTGGGGGTTACCATTAAATTCACAACCCTGAGAATTCCAACCTCCTTGAGCAGCCCTGCTTTGTGCAAACAAGGCAACAGGAGGACCACAGGACTTTAGAGCACAAGAATAAATCTAATAAACATTTATATTTTTCTATTTGCTGTTCAGAAGTTATCTAAGTTCTGTTTCTTTTAGACTTGTTCCCTCTTCTCTCCCTGTGGAGCCCAGGGTGCTCTGGGAATTACCGCTTGGCTCTTGAGCTTCATCTCCACTTGCTGGATGTTGTCAGTCTCCTGGGGCTCGTAGTTGGGGATGTTGCACAGGAATTGGTTCACCTTGTCGTAGTTGCTGCGGTAGTTGGAGTAGGCACTTTTTGCTTTCTGCAGGGTTTGTGTTCTGTGGGGAAAATCAGCTCAGCTTCAGTCCTGTCCCAACTCCCCTGCCTGCTGCAGACACCTCTTAACCCATCCTGCTTCCCCTGCTCCCTAAAGACATGGATTTGAGCCAGAGTTGTTCTCTTGGCACCTCTGTTGCAACTAATCCTTGTTTTCCCAGCTTTACCCAGCCAGCCTATGCCAGCAACCTCTCCCTCTTCCTCCTCAGACCTCCCTGGAAGCCCTTCTGCAGCTCCTCCTTCCCAGGACCGTGTTGTGCCTCCTCCAATTCCAGTGTGGTTCCACCTACACAGCAAACATCGCAGCTCTGCTGCCCTGGAAGGAGCAGCAGAGGACTCCTGGTGGAGTCTCACCTGTGGTCAATCTGCTTGCTGAGGTTGTTGAAGCGCTGGTTGAGCTTGTAGAGCTCTGCCTCTTGGCGCTCGATGTCGGGGCAGTGCTCCTGGAACTTGCTGGCCAGAGTGTTGGAGCACGTCTTGGTCCTCTGCAGGTTCTGCTCGGCTTCACTGAGCAGGAACTTCTTGGACTGGAGCTCATTGCCCATGGCCTGTGGGGAAAAAGTAGGAGAGGGGGATTCTTTGGGGTTTCACACTGTTATCACCCACATTGACTCCAGCAACTGCACTGGAGCGGCAGGGCTGAGCTGCAGCAGTGCCAGCAGTTGTGGAAAAAAACAAGTTCAAGGCTTGCATGGTAAGCAGAACCACCTGGTAAAGATGACAGGGAGAAAAGCTACCTCTTATTCCCTCCTCTACCTGCTGATCTTTAAAAGTAACTGTGCAATGTTAAGCAAAATAGCTGCTGCTCCTCATACAAGGCTTAGATCCTGTTCTTGCCAGTGCAGCAACTGTGGCAGGAGCAGTGAAAGCTCTTCCATGTTAGTCTGAACTTGGGATTTGACAGAAAAGCTGAAGGAGCACAAAAAACTCTGGCCTAGCCAGTTCTTGGTCTTTCTATAGCAGAAGAATTGCCAGTTTGAGTAGTTTTTCTAAGCAATAACTGTTCTCAAAGCCTTGCTAGGCCCATCTTTCCAGTATCAGGCCACTGTGTTGCTTTTCCCAGACCATTTTATCCTTCACTTCTCTAAGAATGACGGAAGGTTTTAGTTTAGAAAAAACTTAAAGCTCATCTCATTCTACCCACCCAATATCCAAGGACATCTTCCACTGTCCCAGGCTGCTCCAAGCCCCATCCAAGCTGGCCTTGGACACTGCCAGGGATCCAGGGGCAGCCACAGCTGCTCTGGGCACCCTGTGCCAGGGCCTGCCCACCCTCACAGGGAAGAATTTCTTCCTAATATCTAATTCAAATCTTTCCTCTTTTAGTTTATCCTGTCAGTATCTGCCCATGTAAAAAGTCTCTCTCCCTCTTTTTTATAAGCCTCCTTTAGGCCCTGGAAGGGGCTCTAAGGAATCCTTGGAGCCTTCTCTTCTCCAGGTGAGCACCCCCAGCTCTCTCAGCCTGGCTCCAGAGCAGAGGGGCTCCAGCCCTGGGAGTGTTTTCTCTGGACCTGCTCCAACGGGTCCATGACTTTCTTGTGCTGAGGACTCCAGACCTGAACACAGCCCTTCTGTGGGAGGGTCTCACCAGTAGAGAGGGAATGAGGGAATCAATCTGCATTAGTCCTTTCATCAAATCACAAGACTTCAAGTGGCATTGGACTGGATTTGATTGGATTGTGTTGGATTGGATTTGAGGATGGGAGGTGTTTGTGTCTGAAGTAGGTGGGGATCACTGAGTTCTCACCCCCAGCTGGGGGCGGCCATCCTGTCACCAAGAGATCCAAGCTTGTGAGTTGAGCAGAAATCACCACAACTTTTGGAGAGTGTTTGTGCAGATGCAGCATGCAAACAGGTCAGGAAACCTACCAGCAGCTCTTCCTTCTTCCTGTCCACCACCCTCAAGTCCTCCGGTACCGTGTCATCTATGACCAGCTTGTTCTCATAGGTTGACAGCAGGTCTCGGCCTTGCTGGAGGCTCCTCTCCAGGTTTGTGGCCACCTCAACTCTGTAAGGTCACGAGAAAGGTGTTTAAGCACACCTGCACCCTCCTCCTGCAGGATCCTGCCTTAGGTCAGGCTCAAGGTGGGATTTAAGCCATGACTTACTTCTCCTGGGCAGCGCTGAGCAGCTGCACCACGCGCTCGTATTTCTTATTGGTGTTCTCCACCTTGTTCCTCACCAGGGTCGCGCTGCCCGTGTTGGGCACAGACTCGATGAAGGCCTCGCACTCCTGGATCTTCCTCGTTTTCTCAGGCTCGATCCGACGGACCTCGTTGGTGATGTTCTGCAGGAGGAACAAAGCTTTTAGAGCAGCTGAGCCAGGACCTGGTGGCTACAGAGGAGCTGCACTTGACTGTCCAGGGTGAGGAAGGAAGTCAAGGCTGAAGATTTGTGTTTGGTGGAAGGTGCCTTCCAGCCCTGCAGAGCACAAAAGGATCTTTTTGGCAGACTTTCTTTTGACCTGTCACTCTTTAGCGGGGAAACTCCAGCTGGGGAGTGGTTCCCAGCAGCTCCAGCTCTGTCAGGGACCTGCTGGGTTCATCTGGGCTGTTGGGCTCTGACAGACGAATCCTTGCCTGGACATCAAAGTGCTGCAGGCAGTTGGGCAATTTGCTTTCTCTTGTGGTAGCACCTGGATTTTGACACAGACCTGGGCAAGTGATATAACCAGGACCTGAACTTCCTCCTAAACCAAGGGAGGTTTGTGGCACGGAGCCTTGCTTAATTAGGGGTCTGAAAAAGAGGAAAGGAGCTGGATGCTACTAGCACTGGAGCCTGGAGGAACAGGTCCACAAGGAGAAACTGCCTTGGACCACAAGGGTTTTCCTGTTCTTCTCTGAGCTGGTGATAGTGGTGGCAAAGCTAACTGCTCAGATGATAGGCAGGATCAAAACCTGAGGACTCCTCTCTCATCCTCACATCCACCACCTGCAGCCATCACCTTTCTCCCATTTGGCTGAGCTGGGCCAGAAGCAAGGCAAAGGTTTTGGGCTTCTGAGGCTGCTCATAGGGCTGCTGCCCATCTCTACTGGATGAAGCTGTGAGCATCGCTCCACACCCCATTTCCAGGGCTCAGGCAGCACTATGAGTACCCTTGGCTATTGAGAACCCTGCTGGAGACCCTTTGGGAGCATGGTCTCTGTCAGGCACCCTCCCTCAGCTCCACCTTGAGATCCTTGGAGCGCTCGGTGCTGTCCTGCACTGCCCGGCTCTGCTCCAGCGGCGGGCGCAGGTTCGCTGTTATTGCTTTCTCCTGCTTGTCCAGGTCACTGTTGACTTTCTCCAGCCCTGCCAGGAGCTGGCGTCCCCGAACCGATGCAGCATCTGGACAAGAAGGAGGAGACCAGATTAAAGCTGGTTAGAGCTGGGTGTGGGCTCAATCCCACTGGTGAGTGCCAAGCCCTCATCCTGCTGCACTCCCTGAGTCCGGCCTGCTGTGACCACAGCCTGGCTGCTCTGTCCCCCACCCATCCAGCACTGTTGTCCCCAGGACACTTAGGAGATGGGAACATCCCCATAAGATGCTCCAACACCTAAATTCAAGCCTTTTTGTGCCCCAGGCTGCCCTCCTGCCCCACACCTCCGATACTGTCCGCCTTCAGCCCCTCATAGCGCTGCTGGAGAACGTTCTTGCAGTTGTTGGTCTTCTCCTTCACGGTCACATAGAGCTTGGCAATTCTGCAAAATGGGACAGCAGGAGGTCAATCAGATCGTCAGCCTCTCCATCACCATCCCAGCACTGCTCCAGGAAGGAGCTACAGCTCTAGAGAGGTTGTGGGGGCTGCTCCCTCGAGGCAGCCATGAAGCAGGTGGGGGGAAAAGCACCCTCACCCCATGTTTGGGTAGAGCAGCGTCTTCATTAGAACAGGGGAGAGGCAACCAGGCAGGTACCTGCCTGCCGAGGGCAAAGTGGGCAGCTCCCCCTGCCATAATGACCCCCCAGGGCAGGGGGAACCTGGGGGGCTCTGAGCCGGCCCCCCGTTTGCCAGGTGGGATCTTGTGGGCTAGCAAGAAGGGCCAGGAATCCCTCCGGGAGGAAGCCCGAGGCTTCCAGAAGGCAGGGCTTCACTGTGGGAATCGGGGCAGGAGCCCTGGGGCGCCAGACCGGGGTGCAGCGCCGGTGGCAGGGCCTGGGGCTGGGGAAGGCAAAGGCCGGAGGGGCAGCGGGCGGTCCTGCCCCAGGCTGGGGGCACGTACTGGTCTGCCAGGGCTATCGCTTCTGGGTCGGGCGGGGGGATCATGAAGCAGACCCCGGGGGCGCTGATGGTGTCTCCTGCGCTGTCGGCCACTTCCCAAAGGTCGCCGCTGTTCCTGTGCAGGGTGTAGTGGGCTCCGCGGCTGATCTGGCCCTGGGGGACAGAACCGGTCACAGCAGCACGGCCGGAGCCACCGCCCGCAGCCGCGGAGGCAGCACCGGCGCAGCCCCGAGCCCTGCTCCCGGCTTCCCCGCGAGTCTGCCCCTCGCCAGAAGCGCCCGTGCCCGCTCCTCCCTGCCCGCAGCCTGCAGGCACCGAGCCGTGCCTCTTGCGACAGCCACGGCAAGCGAATTCCCACTCGGGCAGAGAGGAGGAGGCGTTTCCAGGGCCGTGCCCTGCCTTTCCTTTTCGGAGAAGCAGGCAGCTGAGCTAGCTGGAGCTGCTGGCCCGTGTCCCACGCCTGCCGCTCCCCTGGTGGCTGCCGGCTCCGCTGTCCCGCGCCTTTGGCCAGCCCTCAGACCGAGCCGGTGGTGGTGGGCACGAGGGGATGTGGACTGGGAACGGCCGGTGGCGGTGGGGCGTTCCTTTGGTCAGGAACACGCCGGGACACCGGCTCAGGGAGCGTGGGAATGTGACAGAGCTGTGCTGTCGCAACATCCCCAGGGTGTGTGAGAGGCAGCGAGGCTGCGTTTTCCCCAGATGCCCCCTGCTCCTCGGCTGTAAAACCCGCTCTTCCCACCGCGGCGAGGGCGACCTTTGCCTCGCTCCCCCTGCAGCAGGCACCACCACTCGGGAAAAGCTGCTCCTTGCCCCGGTGCCGCTCCCAGTGCCGTGCCCCCGGAGCAGACGGTGCCTCGGCAGCTCGGCCGCCCGGGCCGAGGATGGCGGTACCTGCTCGCCCTCGTACTCGCAGAGCGCCTCCACCGGGATGGGCTGCGGCGGCGGCTGCCGGCGGTACCGCAGGGGCAGGACCTGCTGGCTGCGCTCCTGCAGCGACTGCACCACCGCCTCGTACTTGTCCAGGGCCTTCTCCTGGTCCTGGCACGGGGCAACAAGACGAAACAGTAGGAAAAGAGGAAGAACGAACTCCTGGGCTCTCACAGTCAGGAGGAGCTCATTCCCACGCAGCCCGGACAGAGGTTGTGCCTTCTTCTGTGCTGAAGGCACCTCCTGCAGCCCTGTGTTCCTGTTCCAGATGCTCCTGCACACTCCTGCCTCCTTCTACAGCCGGGCTGAGGACTGGGACCGTGCCCAGGGGTTGCCATGCCAGCAGACACTGACAGGGCTCCTTGGTGCCCGGCCCACACCGGCATGGCCGTGTTTGTGGATGGCTCCACTCCCAGCTCTGATTCCAGCCCTGTCACAAGGCTCTCCAGCACCTGCTCTATTTCTAGCCCTGAAGGTGGAGATCCTGAGATGTTGAGTGGGATGGAGCATGCAGGAGGAGAAGGGACAGCTTTTGGGAAGAGTTATCAGCTGTCCTGGGACACCTGCATCAGCTGGGCCGGCTGCAGCATACTTGGGCTTGGATTTAGGCTTAGGCTCGGGCTCAGGCTTAGGCCCAGCACAGCCCTTCCCAAGTGGGCGATCTCCAGCCCAGCTCACTGCAGCACAGCGAGTTCCACAGCCTCCTCTGGCAGCAGGTCTAATTATGCTCCCACCCTTAACGAGTGCTAACTCAATGAGAGAACAAATAAAAACCAGCCCAGTGAGCAATTACGTTGCTAGGGGAGAGGCAATCTCTAGCCAGGGGGAAAGGAAGAGCTGTGGGAAGGCCGGGCACGGGGAGGCAGCAGCACGGCCCTGCTGCTCCCCGTGGAGAAAGCTGGGCCAGGTGCCCACACGGGCGGGGACATCCCTGCGCCAGTGCCATGGGGACAGTGGCTCCTGCTGCTGCCTCCCCTGCAGTCCTGCCTGCAGACACTCACATCCAGCTCCCGGAGGAGAGACTCCAGCTGGTATCTGTCCTTGAACTCCGGGCTGAATTTTTGGTCCAGGTCTGTATCCACCTTCTTCAAAAGGTCCTGAGCATCCTTGGTGTCCTTCTGAAACTGCAGAGAGGGAAAGTTTCTTGTGAGAGAGGATCCTGCTGAAACATGGAGCCAACCCTGCATGGCCTTTACACAGCCACCAGGAGCTACTCTGGGAATCTGAATACCTAGAATACATGGAGAAAGGCAAGGGATCACTACTTCCCTTGCTCAGGACGTCAGATCAAAGGAAACAACAAGCAGAAAGGAGCAGCTTATTCCATGAAGAGTTGTTAAGTCCCACCTTTCCCTGCCCTCACTTTCGTTTCACCAGCACAGCATCACCACAGTGTGTGGTGCCACCACTGCCAGCACCAGCAGAAGGGAGAGCCAAGCCCTTCCACACACAAACCATCCCCTGGGGCAGCTGTTCTGGCAGATCCCCACAAAAGGCTCTGCCTGGGCTGGGCACCGTGGCTCAGCTTTGGCAGGAGACTCATCGGGTGGTGAACACGCCCAGGCTGTGGGAGAGGAATCCAGCCCGACCTGCTCCCTGCAGTGCCTCCCTGGCTGTCGGATGCCATTTATCCAGCAGACATCTGTCTGCCCAGCTCAGCTGGGACACTCAGCCCTCGTGCCTGGCTCCCCGGGGACAGCTTGGCTTGTGGCAGCTGGGACTTCCTACATGGACCTGTCCTGCTTCCCAGAGGAGCATGCAAGCTCTCCCCATGCCCTGTTTGAGGGTGAGGGATCTCTGCTGTCCTGGGGACGAGGAAGCTGACACCGACTGTGGTTCACGACACTTCTGCTGGAGCAGAAGCTTTCTGCAGGTCATGCTTTGGCCAAGCACTTTGGTGCCTGAGCAATTATCACTTCTGTTCTATCAGCTCAAGGTGCTCTCCTAGCCTTAAAAATCCTGATCACTCCATCTCTTCTACTCAATTTCCCGAATGAATTTTTGTATTCTAGGATCTCCCACAACCCAGCACCCGCTCTCTGGGCTCCAGGGATGTGGTACCTTGTGGAAGTCTTCCATGAACTTCAGGTGGCTCTCCTCACAGATCAGCAGGTTCAGGTACTCCTTCCAGTCGGCGTGCACGGCCTCGATGTGAGCCTGCAGCACAGGGTGGGAGGGGACATCAGCGGGACCCCCGTGGCAAGAGAAGCCTGAACTGCCCACCAGGAAGTCCCAGTTGCCATCTTGAGTGAGCAGCTCTTTGGCTGCTTCTGGAGCCACCCAGATGCTCTCAGGGGGAGCCCAGGACGGGAATACCCAAGGCTGGGATGATCCCATGGGAACACAGGCTGTGTGCAGGTGGCACATCCTTGTGTCCATCCTCCCACCAAACCGGAAGGGTTCCACCATAGTTTATCCTCTCTAGGTGGGCACAAGGTAGTTGCCACAGGAATGAGGAAGATGGGAAGAGCTCCTTAGGTTTATCTTTCCTCCTCCTGTGCTGTTTACATATCTGCAAGTGAAGGAGGCTTTTTCCCCCTTGGCATCTCAGGAACTAAAGTCACGAGTGGTGCTGGCACCGGGTCCCACTCTGGAGAAGGGCTGGGCAAGTCACGCATGCTCCAGGATGGATGGAGAGCTGGGACCCATCCCTGATGCTCACCTCGATGGCATTCTTCCCGGGGTGGTTCTGGGCCAGCAGTTGATCCCCATCAGTGTGCAGCTTGTTGATGGCCTCCTCCTTCTCCTCCAGCTTCCGGTGGATGAAGTTCTGGATGGAGAGAGGTGAGATATTGATCCCCACGCAAAGGAAGGGGACCCTGGCTGTGCTCTGGGACTGAGCAGCTCCAAAAGACAGTGTGCTGTTCTCCCACTGCAGCTTTCACTTTTCCTTCCCTTGCAGATGTTGCTAAAGATGTGACTGCTGCCAAGCCAGCACTGAGATAAAGGACAGGAGGGTGAGGGAGCTGTCCCTATCATGGGGACACTTCCCCATCACGTTATCTTTGGCAGAGGTAAGATTAACCTCACTATTCCTGTACTATCAGCTGCTCATCTCAAAGCCCTTCACGATGGGTTGGGGGAGACTGAGGCACGGGAGAAGGAACATTTCCTGCCCCCATCCAGCTCCCCTGGCCCCCTGCCCAGCTCCCCTTTGCCCAGCACCAGCCGGAGCAGGGCCAGGCTGCGGGGAGCGCACAGACCTCGTACTGGCGGCGCCGGCTGGGGTAGTCCAAGTTGTGGTCGCTCCAGTCGTAATGGGTCCTGTCCTTGGCCTGCTGATCCAGCCAGTAGAGCTTGTTGGTGCAGCGCTGCATGTAATCCTGCAGCGAGTTCAGGTCCTGCTGCCGCTGCTGGGAGCTGGCCTGTGGAGGGGCACAGGGACAGCTCAGCCCAAAGCTCCTCTCTGTGGGTCCCCCAGGGCCAGCCCAACAAGGGGCCGCTCCAGGAGGGCTCTTCCCCCAGGATCCCAGGGGCTCTTACCAGCAGCTTCTGGTATCTGGCTTGGAAGTCGCTCATGTTTTCCTGGAGGAGGAGCAAGGCAAGGGTTAGGAGTGGTGGCTGGAGAGTGGTGCTCTGACAGGGGCTCGAGGGTGCAGAGGGGTGTGGGTTTTGGCTGGAAGGGGATGTGGTTTATGGGATTTGCCTCATTGTAAAGCCAGAGCCAGTGTGCGATGCTGGGCTCTCAGGCTCGGAGGGGATCTGGGCACCCACCCAAACCTGCCCTGGGCTGTAGCACCCTGGATGGTGGGACACCCTCCCCTTCATCCAGGGCTGACCCTCCAGGGCAGCAGGGAGAGGGGCAGGAGAGCTGACCTTGCTTCCTTCCTTGACGATGTGTGGCCCGATGGCCATGACCTCGTTGTGGAAGATGTTGTGCTCTTCTACTTGGCTGTTGACCAGCGGCAGGTCAGTCCCAAAGCCTTTGCTGCTCAGTGCATCCTGGGGTGCACAGGAGTTGGGGTTAGCAATGGGGGAATGGGGTGAGGCTGCCAAGGGCTAGGAACCCCCTCATGGAGCTGGGCTTGGATGAGCTCCAGCGGCTGAAGTGTATGGATGCCCCAGGAGCGTGTGGGTGAAATCAGCTGTGCTGGAGGGCAGCCATGGGAAAACCAGTTCTTCCGGCTGGAAGAGTGTAGGGAGTGGGATAAAATGAAAAATAAAGGCTGTGGAGTAGAGCCTAAAGCAGGCGGTGACTGGGGATGCTGAGGCCAGGACTGGTGCCACCTTGAGCACTGACTCTGGTGCCACAGCAGCCGGGCTTGTCCCACCACCTCTGCCCCTCCCCTGTCACCCAGCTGTTTGCAGCTCCCAGTATGGAGCTGCCCAGAGGTTTTCCAAGAGCCAGTTGCTCTATGGGGAGCTGCAGCAGTCCCTGCCCAGCTGATGCTACTGGCCAGGCAGTGACACTGGTGGCCCCCTTGGTACCTGTTTCTCCTCAATCACAGTTGACCAGTTGACCTGGGGCTCGATGTGCTGCAGGGGGAAGTTGTAGATCTGGCCATGTTTCACACGCAGGTTTTCCACACGTTCCTTCAGCTGCCGGATGCTGCAGGAAGGGAAAGGTGAGGGTGGGATGCAGGATGTGGGCATGGGCTGGCATTAGCTGGCATTATTGGTGGGTGTAGCTGATCGTCTCCAGGCCCCCGCTGATGGGGGGCTGTCCTTAGGAGAGAGCCCAGGTGGGATGGCAGCAGCTCTGCTGTGCAGTGGCTGGGCAGAGGTTCCTGTGCTCTGCCCTCTGCCAGGGGCTGCTCCCGTGGCTGTGAGCTCCGGGCAGGTTGGACCTGACACAATGTGGGGCACGGCAGACAGGTGCCACCTTGCCAAGCTGCCATCATCTCCCACTCCATGTGCCCAGGATGGTGTGGGTCGCACACCCTAAGGGGAGCTGGGATGCACAGGTGACCCCCCACTGCAGGCAGCAGCTGAGCAGAGCCCCTGCAGAGGCCTCCCCCTCGTCCAAGGGCTCTGGGGACAGTGCCCCCGTGGCACTCACTCTTCTGTGATCATGTCCCCCTGGGGGTGCTTCATGTGCCGGGCCACGGCCGCGTCCCCGTCCAGCACGTAGAGCAGCTTGTCAGACTCGGAGAGTTTCTGTGCTGTCAGCTCCTTGTACTGCGCCAGCTGGCACGCCTTGATCTTGTGCAGGTCCTGTGCCACAGGGACAGGGGGAAGGGTCACTGTTTGATGGCCAAGAGGTCATCCCACCCCTCTCTCTTGGCACTGGAGAGGAGCAGAAGCTCTGCTGTCTCCCATCCATCTGGGATAGATTTTACTTTCCCCTCTCCTGTCACAGGCTCATGGAATGGTTTGGAAGGGACCTCAAACACCATCCAGCTCCAACTCCCTTGCCATGGGCAGGGACACCTTCCACTTGACAAGGCTGCTCCGATCTCACCTGCTGGGGAAGGGCTGGGGAGCTGCATCACCTCAGGATGCATCCTTTGAGACCAGGATGGTTCAGGCCTCTCCTCCTCCACCCCAGCTCCCTGCTGGGATGCACACTCCCACTCTGTGCAGTCCTGCCCCCTGGGTGGGGGCCATTTCGGGGCCCTGTTGCCTGGAACACCCTCCCACCCTCTTCCCACAAGCAGGGGCAACCCCAATAACCCTTAAATGACCCTTGAAAATCATCACAGTCCAGGCACCAGTGCAGGGCTGGGCAGCCACCACAGGTGCCATAGGAAAGGAGAGGAGAGGAGAGCCCAGGAAGCAGAAAGGTCGGGGCAGGAGGCAGAGGGGAGAGCCTGTGAGTGTGGGACTGTGCCTTGCTTACATTTTGCATTCGGGAGTCGGTCTCCACGATGTTTTTCTCCACCTGGTCAGCATTTTTCTGCAGGCGCTCGATGAGCTCGGTCAGCTCTTTGCTGGAGATGCTGGGGAGAGAACAGGGGTCTTGTCACCCCATGGAGGGGGTCACAGCTCCCGGGGGTGCCCGGGGGTGCCGTGACCCCGGGGGTGGCCGGGGGCCAGCTGAGCCTGCCAGGCACTGCAGCTGTGAGTGACTCATTGCTGCCTTCCAACACTTTCCAAAATACTCAGCCAGTGGGCCAGGAGGGGGTGGGGGACGGGTGGAAACAGGAGCGATGCCTGAGCCTCCCTTGGCTTCAGAGCAGGGAAGAAAAGAGCTCTTTGCAGGGACAGGGAGAGAATCACAGAATATCCTCAGCTGGAAGGGACTCACAAGGACCATCAGCTCCTGGCCCTGCACAGACACCCCAACAATCCCATCCTGTGCCTGAGAAGGAGGGTCCAGTGTGGAAATAGTGTATCTGGAGCAGCAGGGAGGCCCTGGCCCCCATGCCCACAGGGCAGGTGGCCCCTTGGAGGCTGTTGCCCATGGGCAGCCCCTGCCTGCAGCCCTGCTCTGCCCCTCTGTGCCACTCTCAGAGCTTCCCTCTCTGCAAGGAGTCATTCACACTTTAAACCCAGGAAAGGGATGGGATCACAAACATTGCATCTTTTGCAGAGCTTTCTCCTGTGCTGGGCACTGGTTTTGCTCCCAGGCTGGCAGGGTGCAGGGCCAGCCCAAATATTCCCATCCAAGCACAGGGACAGCGGAGCTGGAGCAGAGGCAGAACAACGCGTGACGCAGCTTCTGCATTGCTGGGGCTATTTTAAACATTTCATCTCATTGCTGTCACTTGGCTGCAAGGAGAGGCTGCAGCATGCCAGGGCCAGCTCCAGGGGTGCGTGCCAGGCACTGCCCGCAGCTCTCCCACCCCTGACCAGGGGCAGGAGCACGGTGTGCCCCCCAAATCCCTGCAGCCAGAGGGAGCTGAGGCTGCTGGCAAGGCTGGGGTGTCCCAGCTGTGCTGCTTTGCCATCTGGACTGGCTCAGTCCAGTCCCAACCACCTTAATATGAGCCTTAATGACCTCATTGTGTGGTGGCAGAACTAATCTTTATGTAGCACTTGGAAGTGTCAGCTGCTGTTGGAGCAGCTGGAGAGGAGGAGTGGGGCTGGCTGGGGGAGCAGCAGCATCCCAGCAGTGCTGGCTTATGGCTCAGAGAGTTCCTGCATCGCCAGGTAGAATCCCAGGGGTTGTAAAGGTTAGAAAACCCTCTACGTACATCGAGTCCAACCATTCCCCCAGCACTGCCAAGGCCACCACTAACGCATGTCCCCAAGTGCCACCTCCACATGGCTTTTAAATCCTTTCAGGAATAGTGATCCCACCACTGCCACCACTGGCAGCTGTGCCAGTGCCTGACCACCTTTTCCATGAAGCAATATTCCCAATATCCAATCTAAACCTCCCCTGACACAGCTTGGGGCTGTTCCCCCTTGTCCTGTCCCTGTTCCATGGGAGTAGAACCCGACCCTTACCCGGCTGTCCCGGCCTGTCAGGAGCTGTGCAGAGCCACAAGGTCCCCCCTGAGCCTCCTTTTCTCCAGGCTCAGCCCCTTTCCCAGCTCCCTCAGCCCCTCCTGGTGCTCCAGCCCCTTCCCCTTCTGTTCCCTTCCCTGGACATGCTCCAGCCCCTCAGTGTTGGGAGGGTCCAGAACTGACCCCAGGATTGGTGCTGCAGCTCCCCCAGGGCTCTGGTGCTGAGTTTCAGGACCTGTTCCTGCCTGCCCCATGTGCTGTCGCTTCAATGCAGCAGAACAAACTCAAACCCCAGCTCTGGGCTTGTTCCTCCCTACCTCAAACCTGCCCCAGGCTGCAGGAGCCTTGTGGCATCCAACAGCTCCAGAAAAGTTCACACTTCCCTAGGAAGTTCTGGTATGGGCATAGTTTACACTGATTTTTTTTTTTTTCTTTTTATAGAAGCTGTATCATCAGGATGGTACTCGGAGGTTTGTGCCCATCACTGTGTCTGCTGTCTGCCTGGCACCTCCTGCACCAGCAGCAATGAACCCAGTGGGCATTCCTGGGCACAGGAGACAAGGAAGGGGTCACTGGGAGTTGTGGTTGCAATAATTCCAGGGATGATTCTCATTTTGTGTTCAATAATCACAGCTGGAAGGTGCAGGGTGCACTGGGAGATGGGATGTGGGTGGCTGGCTCCTGCTCCAGTGGTAGAAGTAGCTCCTCAAAATCCACTTTGGGGTTTCTTCCAACCTTCATCATCCCACAGAAACCAGGGCAGAAGTCAGGTGGAATCAGTGGTTTGGAGTGGGTGACTGAAATGTGCTGCACGTGTTTGGGTCTCTTCAGGTGATGGTTGCTCAGAGCTGGCATCTCCTGCATCCTGGCAGAGCTTGTGGCCACCAAGGAGCCTTTGTCACCTCCCACCCATGCACTGGGGGCCACCTGAGCTTGGAGGGTGAGGGAGGTTCATTATCCAGGTGGGAGCTGGGGATGCTCACTGGGAGGGCTGGGAGCTGGACTGGCACAGAGCTGGGGGTGAGCTGGAAACTCTTGCTGGCTCCTCTCCCTGTGCCCTGCCTTGGTCTCAGTGACTCCAACAGACCAAGGATGTATCTTCAGGGTTTCAGTGGATCTGCAGCATGGATGGGAAAACCATCCTAAAACCCAGGAGAAGCCTGAGCTCTTTCTAGTTCTAGTTTGGACTGAAGCCTCTAAATTGTAGGGAGGAAATAAGCTTAAGGAAGGGATCTTTTGGATCCAAGGCTGTGGTTCAGGCTGCTGACCTGGGGAGCTGAGCCTGGAGCCTCGGCCCAGCCTTTTGCTCACTTTGCATCAGCAAAACTGATCCAGGTGCTGGAAGCAGCGAGTGCAACACACAGCCCTGACCCTCCCCCTCAGGTACCGGCTCTACCGAGCCAGTGTGGGGTGAGGATGTTGTGTCTGGCCAAGGATGAGCCCCTGGTCCCCTTCTCTCTGCTCCTCTCTCAGGCTGGAGCCACAAGATCTCCTCGTCCCTGTCATCACCTGTGCCCTGCCAGCCCCTTCCCAAGCTGGGGGTGCTGCCCCTGGACCCCCCTCCTGCCCTCAGTGACTCCCAGAACCCAGGGCTGAGGCAGAGTCACCCTCCTGCCCCGTGGCACACGGGGACAGTGACATCCCTTCTCCATCACTGCAGGACTGGGAGCAGGTGAGGGGCTGGGGAAGGGAGGGCAGGGAAGGGCCATTCCCTGTGTTGGAGGGATGGTTGGCTGGTGATCCAGAAACTGCAGGTCTGGGTGACCAGGGCAAAGAAATGCAGCCTTGCTCAGAGCAAGCAAAGACATGCTGGGAGGTGATGTGGGCATGGCTGAGCTCTCCTGACACACCAGAGGAGCCCTTCACTCTCTCCACCTCTGTGGTTTATGTGAGAGTCACCAGCTAAGGCTGTGGGACAGGGAACTCATAAAAACTCCCATGGGAGCTGCACCTCAAACTGCAGCATTGTGCACCCTGTCCTGCCCTGAGCTCAGCTGTGCTCCACCCATCCCACTGCAGCTGGAAATGCAGGGATTACAAGTGTGCAGGAACTAACAGAGAAATAAGAGAGAATGGGAACCTCTCACAGAAGATCTCTCTTATTTGTGTATTTATTTCTCCACACTTGTCACTTTGGTGCCACTTCATAAACCAGCTTGGACATCACTGGTGTGAGAATATCAGGCCAGTTAATTACCATCAGGCCAGTTAATTAACCACCAGTCCCCAGCACTGCTGGGGCTATGTGGATAAACCAGAGGAGGAGCACTGTCCCTGCACCCAGCTGGATGTCAAACAGGGAAAGCTGAAGCCTGGCTGAAATCTCCCTACCAAGAGATGGAGGAGTTTGGCTTCATCTGCTGCAAGGGGGAAGATGCTGGAGTGCCAGGAAAAGGAGGAATGGATTCCCACTGCCAGAGGGAAGGGTTAGATGGGATATTGGGAAGGAATTGTTCCCTGGGAGGGTGGCAGGCCCTGGCACAGGGTGCCCAGAGCAGCAGGCAGTGTCCAAGGCCAGGTTGGACAGGGCTTGGAGCAGCCTGGGACAGTGGGAGGTGTCCCCATGGCAGAGATGGGATGAGATGGGCTTGAAGCTCCCTTACAGTGCAACCCATTCCATGATTCTGTGCAGGAGAAGCACAAACTGTTGGCCAAAGCAGTGAGGAAGCCTTGGCTGTCCCAGGAAAAGTGTGTGGATGGGATTGATAGGACGTGGCTCTTTTGGGAAGCTGTCAGGAAGAGTATTGGATGCATCCAGGCTTTGGAGCAGAGCTGCTGGCAGGGGAAGACAAAGGGCCAAAAAACAGGCTGGGGGTGGCTGGAGCATGGAGCAGAGCTGGGGAGGGAGGGAGAAGTGCAGAATTTGGCCAGAGCCCAGCTGGGATGGGCAGCATGCATGAGACTGAGCAGAGCCAGGAGCAAAGGTGCCCAGGGCACAACCCCTGCCAGGCTGCAGCACTGGGGGAATGCAGAGCTGTTCTGCTGGAATAGATAAGGCTTTGTTTGAGAGATGAAAAAAAAAAATAAAAGCCTGGAAAAACTGGCTTTGCCATTTCTGGAGAACTTTAACATTCTCCGGTCAGGAAGGAAAAAATGATCTCTCTCATGGAAAGCTGTGCTCAGCAGAAGAGTTGATTTTTGTCAGTGCCCTTGCCTGGCTGGGGTGAAGGACCCCAGGTCATTCCCATGGGGAATGGGAGCTGGTTTTGGGATTTCTCCCAGCTCAGGGACCAGGAGGAAACTGCACCCTTGCAGGCAGCACTTCATCTATGTACCACAATTCTGCCCTCAAGACCTTGCTTTCAGAGGGGTTCAGCTGTTTCTGAAGGCTTAGGGGGATGTTTAGGATTCAAGGTTTTTCTTTCTTCTGTTTTCTTAGGATTTTGTTGATTTTTCTTAGTATTTTAGGTGTGATTTCTTGGGGTATTTTTATTAAGAGAGGTTCTCAACAGACAAATATGATCATAATTATTGTAATGTGAAAACTTTGCTGCTAAAAACTAGACTTTTCCTCTATTCTTTTTTCTTTTTCTCTTCTCATTAGGTTGCACCCTCAGTGGTAAGAGCAGGTTTTGGAGCAAACCTCCCTGAGATCAGTTTCTCCAGGATGTGCAAAGGTCTTGTGCTTGCTGGCAGTGGTAGAAAATCCCTTTGATTTCTCAAGTTTCCTTTTTTCCAAACAAGGAGGCTGTTTCCTTAATCCCTCCAAGGGAGAACGTTCAGACACTCCTGAATTTTGACTGCTCCAGCTGACCGAGTTCCCTGGGAAGGCTCCTGCTGGGAATTTGTCCCATGAGCCTGATCCTTGCTGGGAGGGTTGTGGGAAGGGCTCTGTCCTGCTCAGGGATGCTGCTCTCCTGTCACGAAACCTTCCCATGCCAGAGGCTTCTCCTGGTGGGATGGCTTGGCCAGGGACAGGGGAGGTGGGTGAGGATGGGGTCTGATCCCACCACTGGGAGGGACAATCAGCAGAGCAGACAGTGCCCAGCCACTGCTGCTCTCAATTCCATCCCTATTCAATGTCCATTTACAGAGATTTCATAGAAAGCTCTCCCATGTCAGCCCTGCTGCTGGAGGCTGGATTTTAGGAGGAATTAAACAGAATGAATCCTCCAGAAGGCCACAGCACAGAGCTATAAATGTCCTTAAAGCTCCCCCAGCCACAGCTCCCATTGCATGCAATTCTCTCATGCTGCATTTAATGACACTGGAGTGACTCTGTGGCAGGGTAGAGAGCACAAGGGCTGGGCTCTGGCTACGGTAATTCAGGTTTGGGAGAGATTAGGATCTGGCTGAAAACTCAGAGCAGAGTTCTGTCAAGCTGCCCACGTCAGGGTGTAGCTGGACAGCAGGGTTGCTGTGCTCAGCCCAGCCTGTTCCAGTTGTATTTATCTTCCCTCGTAGGAATGGTGATCTTTTTTTTGTAATCTGCATGGAAATGAGGGCAGAAGTGGGGCGGGCTCGCTCCGCCCTCAGCCCTGAGCAGCTCCTGACTCACCTGCTGACTCCAGCCCTTCCAAACAGCCTCTGGAAACGGGTGCCAACCCTGCAGGCAGAGCTGTCCCAGTGCCTGCACCCCCTCTTACCTGGGGAGTGACACTGGTGAGGGTCTCCAGGGCTGGGAGCACACCTGGGTGGATGTTCTCACCCTGAGGACCCCAAGGATGGACAAATTTCCTGCTGCCAGGAGTGAGAGTTTCTGCAGCAGCTGTGAAGGCTGAGCTGGTTTTTATCATAAAATTATCAAATGGTTTGAATTAGATGGGCAGGGACACCTTTCACTACCCCAGGTTGCTCCAAGCTCCATCCAGCCCGGCCTTGGGCACTTCAGTGAGGGCACCTCCCTCACTGTTTTCTACCAGCCAAGCCTGGACTATCAAAGAAAGAAGCCAACCTCCTGTTTTCTAAGCATGGCAAGTGGTTGAGGAACATGATGTGGAAGGAGGCTGATGATTTTCCCCACACTGTGGCTCTGTTCAAGGCTTGTGCCTTCCCTTCCAGGGACACACATCCATGTAACAATGCAGTGGTCACGGCTGGATTCCCAGGGCCTTCCCATACTCAGGGATGAGAGCAGAATAAAGCAATCAAGTCCATGAGACAAAAGAGATGTCACCAGAATGAGAAGACAAGAGATATCATCATCCTCCAGGATGCCCAGCCAAGGGCAGGAGATGCCCAGGGATGGGTGGGGATGGCTACTGAGCCTGGAGGACTCGAGTCCAGGCAGATCACAGAGCTGCAGCAGATATTCCTAAGGAGAGACTTGGAGTCTGGTGCTGCTGAGGGCCACTTTGGGGTTGGGACATGGTCACATCCAGGGGACAAAGAGTTGTTCATGGGGAGGTTGCAGCACCTGGCTTGGGTGCCAGTGCTGTTCATGGAGGTGTTCCCATCCTGGGCAGGCTTTGTCCCGAGGCTGAGGAAGCCACCAAGGCTCCCATGGCTCCTCTCCAGGCTCTGTCCTGCTGCTGGACGATGTTCCCCAGGCAGCCCCTGCCTCCCACAGCTGAGCCCGTGGCCCTGGCTCCCGGGGGTGGCAGGACACGCTCCGGTGCCCCTCTCTCTTGCCATACCGGTGCTGGGTTCTCGCCCTGTCCCTCGGTGCTTTGAAGGCTCCGTCACGGGCAGCGCCCTGCCCGAGGCGCAGCCGCTGCGAGCCCGGCGGGCCGCGGGATGAGGCCGGGCTCCCGCGGTGTCGAAATCCCGCTCCCTGCTGACGGCGGGGGCGGGCGCTTGATTTTAGGAGTGTTGCTCTGTTTTCCTGGCAGCAGAGCTGGGCGGGAGCCGCCTGGGAGCCTGGCAGTGCCTGGAGCAGGGGACGGGGCAGGAGCTCCTCGCTTCTTCGCAATCCTCCTCCAGCAAGTTGTTCAACCGGTCGGGCACCGGCACCGGCTTCCCCATCTTGATGGTGGGGCTGTTTCCACACGGTGGGAGTGTTCCCTGGATTCGCAGATGTTTGTAAACTCCAAGGCAGGAATTAACAAATTGGGGTAATAAGCACAGCTCTCCCCGAGGTGTGCACGGACAGCCGGGGTGCAGGGAGAGAGGGAGGGTGGCCCCGGGCACAGCCCTGCGCGGCTTCCTCAGCCACCACCAGCCAGAAAAACAGAGGTTTCAGCCTGGCCCGCAGCCTCCGGAGGTGCTCTGGCACCTGCCCAGGGCCGCTGGGCTGCAGGCAGGGCAGCCGAGGGAAGCTTCTTCCTTCCTGAGCCGATCCCCGGCGGATGGAGAGAGCGCGGGGTACCCAGGGATGGCAGCGCAGCCCCACGGTGGGCACCCCGCACAGTGCAGGTCTGTCTCCTCCAGCTTCAGAGCATCCTGATGCTCCCGGAGTCCTGTGCTGCCAGGCTCGGTGCGGGGTTTCTCACTTTCGAGCCGCCCACTAACCCCCCCAAAGTTCAGAAACGCGCCTGGGTATTGGCACCATCCTTCACCTGGGGCAATGCCGGGGCCACCAGGGAGGTGCGGAGCCTTCGAGGGCTCCGTGCCACCCCCGTCTGCTCCTGCCTGCCCTCCGCGGGGCAGGATCCGGCAGCAGAGCGTGCCCCGGGCTTTGGCAGCCTGGGCGGCCCGGCCGAGCCAGCCGGGCTGCCGGGGGAGCCTCGCCCGGGGCTGGAGCCTCAGCCCCAGGAGAGGGAGCTCCGCAATCCCCTGTGCCCGGGCAGCAGCGGGCAGAGGCTCCCCTGGCGGGGAACACCCACCGCCACAGCCCCGCTCCCATGGGCAGGGAGCAGCCAGGGGCTCCCCTGCTTGGGAAATGTCGGTGCCTTCTGGGCTGACTGGTCCCTCTCTGGGTCCTCGAAGGCACCTCAGCCCCTGCATCAGCTCCCCAGCTTCCTTCCCAAGGAGGATTTTTGGGAGAGGGCGGCTGCTCGGAGCCCACCAGCCAGGACTGGTGCCGGTGGAGAGGAATGGGAGGAGATAAAGAGCCACGGGCTGGGATCATGAATCCTTGAATCACTCAGAATCCTGGAGTACTCCACATGCTCCAGAACCCCTGCAGCTCCTCTGGGAAACACGGGACACATTTCTGAATTAATCCTAACATCCACCTATTCGGAAAAACATCCCGGTGCAGGCAGAGGCTGGGTTCTGTCCACCGTCCAGCCCAGAGAGGCTGAGTCTTCCAGGGGAGGGATTTTTACACCTTTTCCCTTTTATCAGTGACCTTTCACAGGGAGCTTTCAACACGCTGCTTTTTCTTTTTCTTTTTTTTTTTTTTTTTTTTTTTTTAACCAACCAGTACAACGCGTCCCCACCCGTACGAGGGAGCCGAGGAAAGGACGATGGACCAAATCCTTGGTCCCGAGGGAACAGGGGCGAAGGCCAGAACAACCAGACTATTTTTCTCTAGGAGCTAAACCAGCACACACCTGGGAAGCGAAGGAACCTGCTCGCTGGAGCTGCTGCCATGGGAGGGGACCTGGGAGACACAACCTCCGTGCCCACAGCCGGCGCAGGAGATGGACCCGGCTCGGGAGGAGCTGACACTTCACGGGGCGGCCTAACATCGGAGTTCCCACACGGTTCTCAGGGGCTCTACCACCACTCAGAGAGTGCCCCCATCTCGAGGATGTCACGCTTCAGAGTCCCTCACCTCGGGAATGCCCACTTCTCGGGGGGTGCCCACACTTAAGGGTGTCCACATCTCGGTGGTGCCCACACCCCCAGCGGTACCCACTCCTTGGGCGGAGCCGAGAGCTCGGGGTTCCACACCACGAGGGTTCTCACTCTCGAGGGTGTCCACACCTGGGGGGATTCCCACTCCTCGGGAGGGTTCCCACTCCTCGGGGGGATCAGCTCTGCCGAGCCCCGGCGCGGAGCGGGGGGGATGCTGCGGGACGGGATCGTGGGATGGCGGCTCTGCTCGTCCCGGGAGGAGCGGGTCTGCCCGGGGCCGGGTCACTCACCTCTTCTTCTGCACGGAGGGGCTGTATTTCCCTTTGTTGCGTTTCCTGAAGAGCGAGTGCATCGCGTCCCCGCACGGCGCCCGCCGCGCTCCTCCTGCCCGTCCCCGCCGCCGCCCGCAGCCTCTGCGCCGCCACCGGGCCGGGCCCCGCCGGGAGGCGGGCCGGGTCTGCACCGCCTCTGCCTCCTCCTGCCTCCTCCTGCCTCCTGCCCGCCGCTGCCCGGCCCGCCCCTCCCACCCCGCAGCATCCTCCCCTGGCTGTGGGGGAGCCCCTGAAGGGGTCCCGGCGAGGTTGGAGCCCCCGCGATGTGCAGCGCCAGCCTGACCCCCCCAGGGCACGGGTGGTCCCTGGCCTCAGTGGGGCCGGGATGGGCACAGCGGGGCAGCCACGGGGGTGGCTGCGGCTCGTCCCGGGTGGTTTCTGTGTTTGGGGATGAACGGTGCTCGGAGCATCCCTGCTCCTTCCCGGTGCATCGGCACTGCCGGGACACCTCCGGTCCTTTCACAAGGGCTGGAGCGTGTCCAGGGAAGGGAACAGAGCTGGGGAAGGGGCTGGAGCACCAGGAGGGGCTGAGGGAGCTGGGAAGGGGCTCAGCCTGGAGAAAAGGAGGCTCAGGGGGAACCTTGTGGCTCTGCACAACTCCTGACAGGAGGGGACAGCTGGGTAAGGGTTGGGCTCTGCTCCCAGGGAACAGGGACAGGACAAGGGGAAATGGCCTCAGATAGTGTCAGGAAGGTTTCATTCGGATACTGGGAAAATTTCTTCACAGAAAGTGTGGTCAGGCACGGGCACAGCTGCCCAGGTCTGTGGTGGGTCACGATCCCTGAGGGCATTCAAGAGCCGTGTGGATGTGGCCCTTGGGGACACGGGTTAGTGGGGAATACGATGGTGCTGGGGGAGTGGTTGGACTTGATCTTAGAGACCTGCTGCGACCTCAAGGACTCCATAAGGCACGGAGATGCCTCCCCCAGGCCCCCCGCAGCCTAAGAGGTTTTGCTCACACATGCACACAGCAGTCAGCAATTAGGACCAGCTCTGGCCTTTTTATCCCGGGATTTTGTGCCCATGCAGGATTAAAGCCCTGATTGTGGCCTCCCCACCAGCCCCAAATCCTCTGCTGATTTTCATTCTGGGAGCAAGTCAGTGCACGCTGTGACCTATTGATCCCGATCCCGTGTGCCGGATCTCCTGCGCTCCGGGGCGCCCTTAAAGAGCGCAGAGCGCTCCGGCCGGCCGGGCGTTCCCGCCTGGCTCCGGCTGCGCCTGCCGGGGCGCGGGGCGGCTGCGGGCCCGGCAGCGACCGAGCAAGGCAAGTGTCTGTGTGTCTGTCTGTGTGTCTGTGTGTCTGTGTGTCTGTCTGTGTGTCTGTCTGTGTGTCTGTCTGTGTGTCTGTGTGTCTGTGTGTCTGTGTGTCTGTGTCTCCGTGTGTCTGCCTGTGTTTCTCTGTGTGTGTCTGTGGGAGTCTCCTCCATCCCGGTTTGTCCTCCTGGCTCGTCCAGCGGGTGAGAAGCTGTTTCCTGGCAGGAGCTGAGCCTGCTGAGGGCTCTGGCACTGCGCTGGCCCAGCCGTGCTGCCTGGCTGTGCCATCCCCTTCTGGGTGATCAGGAGCCAGCTGAGCTCACCTCAGTGTGAGGTGTGAGGTGTTCCGCTGTGAGGCCGGAACACACAGCCCGTGCCCCACAGAGCCTGGAGCCCGCTCGGGGCCGGGCTGTCACCCCACGAACTGCAGCACTTGGTGTGCCCGTGGCCTCACCCAGCCAAGCACCTTCCAGCCTTTGGCTAGCAGGGATGGATTGAAAACTCCCAGGAGCCCAGGGCTGTGCTGAAGGTGGATCTGCTGGGGGTGGGGATGGCAGGGTCCTGCCGGGATTGAGTGCCAGGGCTGTCACTCGGGCCCTGCTGGCTGCTGGGCGTGGTGGTGTGAGGCTGAAGCAGCCCAGCAGCACTGCCACAGCAGCCCCCGACAGCCAGAGCTGGGGCTTGGCTTTGCCCTTGCCTGGCTGGGGCCATCTCTGGGCTCTCCGTGCTACCAGCCATGGCACCAGCTCTATCTGAACTGTAACTGAGGGTATGACATGGTCTTCATGGTGCCCAACTTCCATTCTTACTCCCAAATAGATTGTGAGGATCCCCTGGGCAGGAACCATTCATCTGATCCCCAAAACCCTTTGATCCCTTGGGATCCCTGGCAGTGCCTGGAGCCTGGCACGCTCCCTGCCATGGCCATCAGTGCCAGGCTCCTGCCCATGCTGAGGAGCACACCAGTGTTCCCCTGATTTTTTTGGGAGGAGGGTTTTGCAGGTGCTGTGGTTCCTTTGGAGGCTGTGTGCACCCCCCTGCAGCCTGTCCAGGCAGCACCTGCATCCCCATCCTCCCTCCAGCCCCACGCAAGGCGAGCTGAGGAGGGAGAAACCCAGCCTGACTACTTTTGTTTCACTGCGTGAAATCCTGCACGTCTTTCCTCGGCACTAGAAACACTTTCTGGTTTTTGTGCTTTGGGATCCCCCCCATCTCTAGCAGCAACATGTTCTGGATGCTCAAAGGACCAGTTGCTCCTCTTAAATCTTCCAGAACCATGCCAGAGCCCCCCTTCTTAACCCTGTGTGAAGGTGAGCAGAGGTTTAGGCATGAACTGCCTCTGCCTACCAGAGGGGTTTGCTTTCCATCTCTTCCTGTGCCAGTTCTGTAGCCTTAATCCTCCTAATCTCCCCGCATCTCTGGTGTGGCTCATTTTTGTGTGCAAATGCCCTTGAGAGCAGCAAAATTGCAGCTGCTGGGTGAAACACCAGGCGGAGAGAAACTCCAGTGTAGTGGAAAACTCTGTCTTATGTAAACTGCCCAGGTATTCTGCCTTTACCTTGGCTTGGGATCAGAGGCACTGCACAATCCTCTGTACACAGGGTGGTTTTGGGGACCTGGGGGCCTGTAGTTTGGGGGTGCTGGCAGCTCCTCTTCAGGCTCTGGTGCCTGCCCAGAGCACCGCACAGCCCGTGCTGAAGTTCCGTCCTCAGCTGGGCTCTGCCAGGGTTGATTTTGCAGCGTTTATTTTGCAAATGAGCCTTTCGGTGCCTTTCCACTGCAGCTGCTCCCTGCTGTGCTCCGTGCCCTCCCATCTGCTGCTGCTGCCAGGCCGGGCACACCCCGTGCTGGTATCCAGGTATCCAGCCCGGTGCCACCGGCTCCTTGCAGCCTCTTGAGCCTGGGGAAGCGGGGCTGTCCTGGCAGCCGGGGGCCCGCAGTGCCCTGCCAGCTACCCCAGGTATGGGCCCTGCTGTGGGGGCTCGTGGGAGGATTCCGAGCCCCAGGGTGCTGCACCCACCCAGATGTGTTCCCTTGGCTCCTTTCCAGCACTTAAAACACCCACGGAGCTCCTTCCACGGGGCCGAGCACCTCGACAGAGGCAGCAATGTGGCAATATTGACTTAACCTGGGTAAGAAGATCTTGAGCTGCTGCTGCAGTGGGAGGGGAGCAGGAGAGGAGCACGTTTTATGCAACGAGATGACATTTCCCTGGCAAGCCCTTCTCTGGCATTCCACACCCTGCTCCACCCTGCGCCAGCCCCAGCACCCGGCCGAGGCCAGCCCCACTGCCCAGGGCACAGGATGGCACCAGCTCGGGGGTCTCACTCGCTGCTGACACCTGAGCCGTGGGCTTGGCCACCCCACTGTGCCCCACCGTCCCACCCCACACAGCCCATTGTAGTTCGGGATGGCACCAGGGCTGGGTAGGTCAAGCCAGCAGTGGGGTGGTGGCATCCCCTTCCCCTCAGGTCCCAAAAGGCACTGCGGCACTGCTGAGGGGTTTTGGAGACCCATCGGAGCAGAGGAGCCAGGCATGGAGATGATCAGCCCTGGCAGCTGTTCAGCAATGTTCCTCAATGAGGAATTTTCAGATTTGATTTCCGATGGAGGGGGGTTAAGGCAAAACAACTTGGAAATCTCTTCCAAAAGCTCGATGGAACACAAACAGCAGTAGATGAGCCAAAATCTCATTTATTTTCTGGGTGGGGAGTTTTTGACAGCCCCTGGAGGGCCCAGCTGAGCTGGCGGCCCCCATGGCAGGGGTTTGGGGTGGGAAGGGAGTTCCTGCTCGCACGGAAGGAAAGCAGGGCACTGAAACACCTCCGTGCTGCCGCTTCCTCCTGGCGGCTCCCACGTGCGCAGGAATGCGGCCGTGCTCGTTCCTAACTGGTCCTGTGCCGGGCGAAACCTCCCCCAGCTCTCTCTGGGGTTGGTTTTGCTCTGAAATCAGCACAGCTCCGGCCCCATTCCGCAGCCCCTGCCTGCCTCGATGGCGTTTGATGGCTCTGGTGGGACGTGATGGCACCAAGGACCAAGCTCAGGGTTCCTCAAACTGTAAGAAAGAAATAGAGTAACACAAGTGCATCACTGCTGATGCCGAAGGATGGAAAGCTCCTGTCCCAGCAGAGAAGTGCCTTTTTCTGCTGCACTTGCTGGTTTGAGCCCAAGTGACATCAAGGGACTTAATATTGAACAAACACCAAGCGAAAGCAAGTGCAGGCAGCCAAGCAAAACAAAGGCTGAGAGAGGCCGGTGCTCTGACTCATTTGGCATGAAAATGCAGCATGGAATAAATTAAGTTTGGCTCTTCCTCATCCTCCCAGCACAGTTCGGAGCAGGAGGGCTGTGTTGTCACCAGTGCTGGGGTGGCTTTGGGTGCTGGTGTGCACAGCAGGCACTGGGGTGGCATGGGAACATCTGCACCAAACTGGGGGGAAAGGGGGAGAGGGGAGTGGTCAGGGGGGACACAGCCATCCTGGCAGGTCCCTGTCCTGTGTCCCCAGCCATGACTTTTGGAATGGCACTGAACAATGTACTGGTCCTCACATGTCCCATCCTGAATGGGCTGGATGGTAAGGTCAGAATGTGCATCCAAGACAGCAGCAGCTTCTCTTGGTCCTTATTCTCCTGTTTCATGAAGGGATGGGGTCCCAGACCTCCAGTGGGGACACACAGGTATCATCATCATCATCATCAAATCATCATAGAGTGGTTTAAGTTGGAAGGGACTTAAAAGTTCATCTAGTCCCCCCCTTCCAAGGGAGGGACATCTTCCACTAGACCACTTGGTTGCTCCAAGCCCAGTCCAACCTGGACCTGAACATTTCCAGGAGCATCCACAGCTCCTCTGTGTCCCCTGTGTCCCTCAGTGGCACGGTGCTGCAGCCCTGAGCACCCATGCAGGAGCACTGATCCTGGCTGGGACCTCTCTGTCACAGTTCCCCAGAGCACATCGAGAGGAAGAAAAAGGTCAGGGCTTCACTGCAGGCTTTGGCCCGTGATGTAAAGACTGGGAATTTCCGGGGTGTAATGTTTGCATCTCTATAAATATGCAGCTGGAGCGCACCCAGGGGCAGCTGCCTGCGATGGGCGAGGGAGATAATGCCCCGCTTCCGCCAGCGCGGAAACGCGCGGGGGAAAAGGGCAAGGCAGCGCCTGGCCCCGCAGCACGCCGCGGTGATTCAGCCCAGAGCCTGCCTCGGGGGATGCTGTGACCCCCAGGCTGTGGCCGAGAGGGGGACACATCCATGGGGCGTCCCGGCGGGCTCCCGGCAGCCGCAGGGAGGGCGGTGGAGATGATGTCCCAGCTCCCCGGGTGCCTGGGCACAGCTGGACCGGCGGCACCAGGGCCGGCCCGGGGTCCCGGGCCACCCCGCCATCCCCGCGGCCGCTGGGTTCTGTCCTGCCCCAAACTGGGGTGACACTGCCTCGGACAACCCCGACTGGTGAGACTGGGAGAGGCCGGCCCGGCCCCGAGCCGGCCGCGGCACCCGCACCCCGCGCCCGCCCGCTCCCCGCGGTTTCGGCAAACCCAGCGCCCGTCCTCTCCCGGCGGCGCAAACCAGTCCCGGGACTCACACCCAGCACCGCCCGGGCCCGCGTTGCGACAGCCCCGGGAGCGGGAGGCTCTCCCCACGCCAGCACCCCTCGGGATCGCTGGGCTGGGGAGGGCGTGCTCCCCAAACGCACCATGGGGTGCCCCGATGGATGGGGGTCCTGGGCTGGGTCCCTTGTAGGGCTGGCCCCTAAAGCAGAGCTGCACACCAGAGTGGGGTCGCGACAAGCTGGAGGCGGCTGTCCTGGGCGGAGGACAGGGGACTTGTCACCGGGCTGGGAGGCGACAGGTGAAAAGGATTTTGGCACCGGCACATCCTGCACAGTCACTTGCAAAGGATGCAGAGCGGGATCGGCCTTAATTCCCCGCCTTGTCCCGGCAGCAGCGCCTTCGGGCAGCACCCCGGGCACGGCCCGGCCTCCAGGGCGGCTGCCGGAGCCGCGGGCCCCGCGCCCGCCCGCCCGGGCCCTCCCTGCTCTTCGTCACAGCGTGGGTGACAGGGGCTGGGGCAGTGCACTCACCCCAGGGATCCAGGTGTCCCCATTCATGTCACACTCTGAGCTCCCAGCCCTGGCAGCTGCCGCGGGATGTCCCAGCTCGGGGCTGCGGAGCAGTGGCTGCACAGACAGGTCACCATCGCCTCTGCTGCTCAGTGCTCTCCTCAGCTCGTCCTTGCGTGTCCCACCCTGAAGCAGTGACATGAAGGTGTGCCACGGCAGGTTTAGGTTGGAGATTAGGAAATGTTCTTCCCCCCAGAGGGTGCTGGGCACTGCCCAGGCTCCCCAGGGAACGGGCACGGCCCCGAGGCTGCCAGAGCTCCAGGAATGTTTGGACAATGATCTCAGGGATGCCCAGGGTGGGATTGTTGGGGTGTCTGTGCAGGAACAGGAGCTGGGCTGGATGATCCCAATGGGCCCTTCCCACTCAGGATATTCCATGATTTACTGTCCCAGCACAACCTGGAGCTGGGGGGAGTGATGAGCACAGGACCTGGCCCTGGGCAGGCTGGTGGCTTTCCTGGGCCATGCAGGACACAGACAGATGCATTTCATAATCCTCAGGTCTCACCTAATCCCCAGGTCCTGGCCACCCTGGCTGCTGCCCTGGGATCATAACTGATGGGGAAAGGGGAAAATTAAATACACAAAATGCAGTGGCTTGATGCTCATTTGGGACTTTCCATCACCCCAAATCAGGACCTGTCTGTCCATCCTGCTGTACATCCAATCCCACCTACAGCTGGATATGGACAAACATGACTGGGCTGGCTGTGGCTTCATTGCTCTGGGATAATTCACATTCCAGGATAATATCCCACTTCAGTTTCCATCGCCCACCAGCACTTACTCCCAGGGCTTTCCTTGTAGTCTAAAGGGTAATTTGGCTGCTGAGATAGGATCAGAAAACCTTAAACAGGGGGGAAAATACCCAAATGCAAAACTTGTGCCCCATATTAAATAATATATATATACAATACTTTATATATAAAAAATACTATCATGCAATGGCCAAGGAAGAGGGGAGCCCTGAGTACTGCCACAGCCCATCCTTAGTGCAGGTCAGAGACGCCTACAATTGTCTTTAAATAGTTTGTGGTGGCAGGTTAACCATGGATTATAACCATCATTAATGATTATAACCATCATTAATGATTATAACCATCACTAGCAGCCACTGCCAAGTGCAGGGTGAAGGAGGGGCTCGCTGGTAGGGAGCTGAAGGGGTCCTTATACCAAAAGTAATGCTTGATTTATGGAATCAGGGCCGCGGTGGACAGGGAGAGCGGGGCGGTGGCACACGGGTGATGGGACACTTTGCTGGCTGCCGTGGGGGTCCCGTGGTCGCCGTGGCTCCCAGCCCAGCTGTGGCCAAGCCCCGCTGGTTGGAATCAGCCGCTCCGCCGTTCCCGGCCCGGCCGCTCGGTCCCGCGGCCCCCGGCCCCGCGGGGTTTAGCTGTGGGGCCGGCAGAGGGGCGATCACATGCTCGCCCGCCCGGGATTAGGTGCAGCCGCCGCGGCGGGGAGCAGTGCCAGGGAGCCGTGGCGGGCAGCCCCGCCAGCCGCTGGCACTCGGAGCCCATGGCCCCGGGCAGCAGGAGCCGGCCGCGGCTGCCCTGAGGCCCGGCGGCCCCGGTGATGTCCTGCCTGCAGCCCCCCGGCCGGCCCCTGGAGCGCTTCGATGGGCTCTCCCTCATTTACTGGTGAGCGGGGCGGGATGCCGCCACACCGGCACCGGCACCGGGAAAGGGAACGGCAACGGGAACGGCAACGAGAACGGGCATCCCTCAGAGCCTTGGATCCGTTCCGCAGGGATGGCGTTAGGGAGGATGCTGGGCTCGGTGACCCCGCGGTTTTTAGCGGTGTTTGTTTGATTCTGTTCATTTTTGCTTCATGCGGGGGGCAGGGTCTGCTGGGGGTCCCACAGCACCTGCAGGGCAGCGCTCAGGGGAGGCCGGGATCAGCCAGGGGTGCGAAAGGGGATTTATTTTCCAGGCAGCCACCGGGGAAGCGCCTACAGCCTCTGCGAGCAGTTGTGGGTGCTGCTGCTGCAGCTGTGGTGCCGGGCTCTCCCCTTTGGCAAAAGCTCCCCAGAAGGGCGCTGTTCCCCCTTGCCGGTGCCCGGGAGCGGGCAGGGTGCGGGCAGGGCCCCGCTGGGTGCGGGAGGGCGGCGGAGGGGACGGGAGGTGACGGCGGCGCCGGGCGGCTGCAGGTGTCTATGTAGGGCAGAGAGAGCCGGCGGGAGCGCGGCTCTGCCCGGGCCAGGCTTCAGAGCGTGCGGCTTTAGCCGATTAACTGGGGGTCAGTGGGCCGGAGCCAGAGCCGGCGTGGGCCCCCGCGGGGTCTCGGACCACCCTGAGCTTTGCCGGAGGCTTTCTTGGGCTTGGCCAGACCTGGGCTTCTCCCCAGCCGAGCCCGAGAGGCCGGGGCACGCTGAAGGCAGCGGGGCCGTGATCCCTGCGGCTGCCGGGACATGATCCATCTGCGGCTGAAGTAGGTCATTGGAGCGAGGGCTGGGGGGGCTGCGCGGCGCTGCCCCGGGGTGCCGGCAGGATGGCGGGGACAGCACCCCGGGCTCACTGCGGCCGAGACGGTGCCTGGAGATGCTGTGCTGATGCTGCCCTGCTGCTTTTGGGTGCGCAAAGGGCGGAATCAGTTGCCGGTCGGAAGGAGGTGGTGCAGGATAGCGTGACCGGGGGCTGTGTCTGGGGCAGCGCTGCCGGATGGGTGCTGATGCTGTGGGGCCGTGCGGTGTGTATGGGAGCAGCCCCGTCACCTCGCTGGGGGCCCCTGGCCATCCCTGGCTCTACGGGGCTGGTAAGCCCTGGTGCCCTGCCCCTGCGAGGCAGAAATGCTCAACTCCATTTTCTACCTCACAAATCTGCTCATAGGTTGGAATTTTGGGTCGAGCCCTACCTCAGCTTTGTCCACTGGGCCGTGTTTGGTTTGGGAGGAAAGGGGTGGTCAAGGGGACCGTCCCCCACATGTGGCGGCTGCCAGATGTGCTGGCTGGTGTCCGGCTGTCTGCCGGCTCCGTCGGGACGCGGCGGAGGATGGCGAGCAGATGGCGGGGAGATAACACCTCCCCGGCTCTCCGATAAGCATGACCCCGCTCTGCCGCTGATTAAAAGATTAATTTTGGACTTTGAAATATGAATTTGATAAATAAACACGAGCCGTCGGCAGAACCTCACCCGGCAGCACCAGGACGGGGGGTGGCGCCTGGCGCGGCCGGAGCAGCGGCTCATCCTCATCCCCGGCCTGTCCCGATGGCGATGCGCTGTGACCCCGCGGGACTCTCCTGAAGAGTGGCTGCTGGAAGCTCTAAGCAAGCTTTGCTGTGGTGGCTTCTGTGCAGGAGCTCTGCCAGAGCCAGAAGGAAATAAAACAGCCCTGAAGGCGCCGGGGGTGCCGGGCAGGTCTCGCGGCCAGACCACGCTCTGTGTGCTCGGGGGGGTTTGGATCCTCTGCCGGCTCCTCACCAGGCATGGCCAGCTGCGAGACTGGTCTGCACTTCCATCAGTCCTCTTGGAATTATTATTGCTGTCCGTTTATGGCTTGTGCCAGGGGCTGGATTGGAGCAGGGAGTGTTTGCAGCTCAAGGATGGGTCAAAGCTTTTCCCAAGAGCTGCACTTCCAGTTCAGCAACATGTTCTGAAATCTTTCTCAAAAATATGTGATTTTCCCATCTTCCCACACCCAGCCATTTCCATCACCTCTCTCTTTCCATCTCTATTTTTAGGGATTCACTTGGGTGAATTTCCTGCTGTGATTCTCAGGATTTCTCCCATTAGTGCAGGTGGACAGAGGGCGGCCAGGCTGGCAGAGCAGGTCCTGCAGCCCCCACCAGCCCCTGTTAATAAGTTTATAAACAGTCCAATCCCACAGCCCAGGGGATTTAGGCAGGCAGGATGATTTATAATCCTGTTAACCCTTCACAGCAGTTGACACCCAAACAGGGTCCACGGGACCAGTCCCCAAGCAGAGCAGCAGATCACCCACCGGATGGGAACTGGGGGAGGAGGAGAAGGAGGAAGGCTTCCTCGTGGGAGAGATGTTAGCACACCTTGAGCTGCTGCAGTGAAAATGAAGATTTTCACTGTTTGAGATTTCCCATGTGACTGGGTTGTGTTAATCCCCGTCTCAGGGGGTACAGCCAAAGGTTGGGCTGGAGCAGATCTTGGGGGATGTTCAGCTCAGCTGGGCTCTGGCATAAATGCCTTTCCTAAAAACTTCTGGGCAGACCAAGCCTGACCTCCTACCTTAAACAATCTCTCCTAATTACTGCAAGACAGGCTAATTGAAGTGGTTCTTTTTGCCCTTTCCCCAACCAAAATCTTTTGGAAGAACACAGGAAGAGCTGTGTGTTGATGTCCATTGGAAGAGAACTGTAACTTCTAGTTGTGGTTTAACCAAGACCCAGCAGTCTCCAAGAGCAGCTCTGCCAGGGAGGTGCCCATGGACTCACCATCTTCTCCCTGGGCAAGAAGAACCTCCAGAAAATGCTCCACCACACTTGACTTGATGCATAATTGTCATGTGGCATCAGCTGCCTTCTGCAAGCCCTTCTCTACCAGGGGGTGAAGGGGATGGGCAGCAGAGATCTGATTTTCAGACAGCAAAAGTTCATTGGGATTAACCCCTCATGCTGAAGAAATCCACTGGCTGAGAAGGATGTTGGAAATAGGGATGAAGTCCAGAGGAAGGTGATAAAAGGGGTTGAAGAACAGGAAAGCCTGGCCAGCAGTGAAGTGGCATCTCTGTCTGCCTGAGGTCCTGGTGGCCTGCTGGTTCAGATGTCCTGGGAGAAGGGGCCTTCCTCTCTGAGGAGTGGGAATGTGCCTCAGCCTCAGGTGGAGACGCCCTCCTCCAGCAGAAGGAGGGAACAAGCACTGGAAAACCACCCAGCCATCAAATACAAATACTCCTCACCTCTCCATCGTCAGGCCTGGCTCAAGTGGGAGTGAGGGATGACACCAGCAGAAGGAGCGGGGAGGGTGAAATGCTCCCCAGGAGCCACCCTGTGACCTCTGGAGGGGTCAGAGGAGGGGACTGAAGGAGCACTGGGGTCCACATGGTCCTTGGAAGGAGGAAAGTGCCCAGGGATGTGGGGACAGGGATGTGGGATGGTTGGCAGCCCTGCCCATGGGGAGGAGGACCACAGGCTCAGAGGAGCAGTGTCACCCCTCCAGGGCTGTCTGCAGCTGCTGCCATCCTCTGCCCACCTGCAGGTGGGTGCCCAGGGAGATGCTGAGCCCAGGGATGGGGTGGGATTGCCCATCCCTGAGTGCTCCCTGTAGGACCTGCCTGCTTCCTTCACCAGTAATTCTGGCACTGTGGTTCCTTTGGGTGCAAGTTACTCTGGGGGTGGTTCCAGCTGGACATGAGAGGAAAACTTCTCACAGTGGGAACAATCAACCTCTGGAATCACTTCCCCAAGGAAGGGGTGCATCCCCCAGTGTTGGATACTTTCAAGGTTCAGCTGGGCAGGGTGCTGGGCTGTCTTGCCTAGACCATATATTGGCAAGAAAGGTTGCACCAAGGGCTCCTCGAGGTCCCTTCCAACCTAGTATTCCATGATTGTTTGTTCCCTCTTCTGTTCAGACTTGTCTGTGAGCATCTCTGATCTCCTGAGCTCATCTGAAGTGACTCCATGGTGTTATTATGAGAACACCGTGGGCTGCACCGTGGGCAGCTCCTTCCCAGCTGATTGGTTTTTTGATTTATTCCCAATGCTTTGTAGCTGATCCTGCAAGCAGCACACTTGCAATTTTCCAATTTCTAATCAGATGTAAAAGCCTCTGCAGCCTACACTAATATTCTTGTGTCATGAAGTGAACTCACTCAGTAATGATCCAAAGTTCTTGCTGCTGCCTGGGCAGTCCGTGCTCCTGCTGCTGCTCCCAGAGTGGTGGGAGGATGGCAGAGACCGTGACCCAGTGCCCTGCTGGGGTGAGCCCTCCCACCTCCCACCTCCTTAATGCTGCTTTCCAGAGCCAAAAGGCCTCAGACAGATCTCACTTCCACTGCAGGATGTCTTTCCACCTCTAATCTCCACCCACACAAACCTACTTGGACTCTGTTCCTCTGCTCAGCCAGGCACAGAGACTCCCTGCAGGCTCAGGGTGCTGCTGACAGCACAGCCTCCCCTTCCCCTTCCCCTTCCCCTTCCCCTTCCCTTTCCCCATCCTTGTGCTGCTGCCTGGCCAAGCTCAGGGTCCTTCCTGGGGCTGTCCCCTCTTTGGGATGGTGTGGTCCTGGCTGGATCTCTGGGATCACCCAGGGATGCTGCTGTGAGATCTGGCCAGGCCAGGCATCCCCATGGGGTGTGGCCGTGCCTGGGCTCAGCTGCTCCCCACTCCTGGTTCCTGGGTTTAGCCTCAATATTGGGGCTGGAATAACTGAGGAGATGATGGTTCCATTTCTTGTACGGCCTTAACATGGCCTGGAGATGACCCCATGTCTTGCTTCAAGACAACAATTTTTGGGCACAGCTAGATATGGAATACAATAGCATTTTGGGCTGCCCAGGACACCCCACCTGAGCAGCCAGGCTGTGAAGGGCTGTGTGGCTGGGGGGAGAACTCCCCGAGCCCTCAGTTTTAAATGGAAGTGTGTTTCATGAGAGAGGAGCCTTGGGTGATGCCTTCCCACGGGATTTTCATTTGCTGCTGGACATGTTGACCGTGCCATGCCAACACTCCCAATGACATTAAACCCATCACTCCCCTTGCGGTCCAGCTGTTCCCAGCTCTGTTTGCTCCTTGTCTGGGTAGGAAGGACAAGGGCAGAGCTGAGTTATTTTTTATCATAACTTTACCTTTGGTTGTACTTGTTTCAGCCCTTCTCTTCCCCTCTTTTCTTTCTGAAACCCAAACCCATCACCATCACCTTCTCCACTTGGCAGCAGTTTCTGTGCCTCTCCCCAGCGCTCCCAGTTTCACTCTCACACAATTTTCTCTTCATGCTCTCCCAGAAAAATATACTGGAAATGCACATGACTTGTGCTGACTCAGCATTTTTAACGCTATGCTCCTGCTCCAAGACTCATTTTGATTCTATTTACAGTTTCACCATCCCTGCTTATAAATGGTAGTGTTAAGTAAAGCTGACTTATACAGTTTCACTCAACTTCTATTAAAAATATTTTTTTCTAGCAAAAATAATTTTCCATTTAGAAAAAAAAAAAACAACTCATTTTTCAGTGAGTTTTAAACCCATTTCTCTAGCAGTCAATTAAAAAGTGGACAAGCAAGTGAAACATGTTTATCTGCTGTCCAACCCCATGGGGTAACTCCATTCTTATTCATACTCATTCTATTCTATTATTTATTTAAAAATCTATGGTCTCACCAGCAGTTCCCTGGGATAAGAATCCTGGGTTAACTCAGAGTGGCTCAGCTGGGTCCCGGCTCAGTAAAGATCTCGAGCACACAGCACAGCCCCTTTGCCAGTGGGATGTTTGCCTTCAACAGTGTTGTACAAATTAGGCCTGGGACCCTTGGGTAGATCATAGGGGCCTTATAAATCCTTCCTGAACATGATTCCAAGTTTTAAACCACTGAAAATCCTTGGAATTGTTTCTGTTGAAACTTCCTCTGATTAGAGACATGTTAATGAACAGGAGCAGCAGCAGCAGTGTCTGTCTTTTGCCAGAATTGGTGTGTGTTTTGGAGGATGGAATTGAGGATCTGAGTGTTTGGAGAGTTAGTTGGAAGCTGAGCACTGCTCCTTTTCCCTGAGGGCCTCTTGGATTTGGTTTTCATTTATTTTACCAGCTTGTGGACAAGCATGTGGTTTATTGCAACATCCCACCCAGTGGGAAGGACCAGGAATCCCAGCCTTGGGCAGCTGAAAGGACTTCATGTCAGAGGTGTGGAGCCCCAGACACATCTGTCTAACCCTGAGTGTAGAAACTGTTCGCTGAGATGCAGAAATTTGGGTGGGTTAATTACTGAAGTGCAGTCAGGAAAATTTCCCCATTTTCCTGCAAGTTTTGGGTTGACTCTAGTGAGCTTTTCTGCAGCCCCTCTGAAACTGGTCAAAGAAGTGACCTTATCACAGAGTCACAGAATGGCTTCAGTTGGAAGGGACCTTAAAGATCATCTCATTCCAATCCCTGTCATGGGCATGGACCCCATCCTACCTGACCTTGGAGATTTCCAGGGATGGGGCAGCCACAGCTTCTCTGGGCACCCTGTGCCAGTGCTTCAACTTTATCCCATTGCCATTGCCTCCAGTGCTTGTGCAACCCCTTCCCTTCAGCATCCCTGATTTATTCCAGCCAAGACTGGCCCATGGATCAAGGCAGTAACTGTGGGACAATGCATCAGCAGAGTCCCACAGGATCTTACATGGGATTTTGGTGGTGGGATGGAAACATCTCTTTCTCGGACCAGGAAGGTTATTGATGCATCAGAGGACTTGGAGTGTGGTCCTGAGTGTGAGTGGCAGGAGGCTGCTGGGTGAGGGGTGCCCAAAAAGGTCACCCCAAGCTGGGCATGGTGCCAGGACTCTCCTGCCCCTCGGGGAGCTGTGCCCTGGTGTGGAACAGCTCCCACTGTGGAACAGGCACAGAGGGAGGTTCACACAGCCCAGCATTGAATTTCTGTGCATGTTCTGCCACAAAACCTCCTGGCCAGCCTTGAACAAGTCACCGAGACCCAGAGCTGGTGGTCATCAGGTGTTGGAATCTCCTGCCTTAATTTTTGGCTCTCCACACCCTGGTCCTTTTCTGTGGGATGGCAGGAGAAAGAGCATCTCCCTGCTGTTGGGTTGCTGAGGGATGGGCAGGTTTGTGAGGCTCTTGAAGGTTGCAGCATCCGGCAGATTTGGAGATGGGCCCAGGTACCACGTGCTTAGTCTGCTTCAGCCAAAGCTTTGGCAAGGGCGTGAATACATCTTGCTGTGTTCACAATGTATCTATCACCACATGTATCTACGGTTGTCCAGTTGGCATTATTTATTCAGATTTTATTTTTTTAGCTAGATAATTTAATTTTTAGGAAAGTTTTGACCACCCAAAGGTCAAATCTACTCAGATATTACATGTCATCTGAATGTCCTCAAATGAAAACAATTTAAAAAAAAAGAAGACAAAATGCAGGAGAACTTTTCCAATTTGTTATAGTTTTGAAGCACTTTGCATTTGCCCAGCGAGGCTTCACACGAGGCCCTTGGAGAAGCTCCAGCTGATAAAATCAGTTGTTCAAAGATGGGAACAGCAATATCCAGCAGCTTGGACTCAAGGAATGGTTTGGCAAGGAGTGGCAGTGCCAGGCAGGCACGTCCACAGCGGCTGCAGCCAGAGCTCCACTAACGAGGGCAAGGGCCACTAATGGGGCCTGGCCAGGAGCCTGCTGAGACGCTGTGGGAACAGCACGAGGAGGACATTGGTGGAGTCAGGGCCAGGAGCTTCCCTGTGACCTCAGATGTCCTCCAGAGCTGGCTGGGATGCAGGACCCGTGTCCTCCTGCAGGTCCAGGGGGGTATGTTTCCCTTCTCAGGAAAGGTCACCAGATCTTTTCCCCCAGGATGGCAGCCCTGCTCCAGCCAAGCCCTGAGGTGGGCTGGTCTGGACCATTCCCATTCACTGGCAAACCTTGGATAATCTTATTTCATCCCTCCATCCCTCCATCCCCCAAGACAGGGGTGCTGCTGCTTCTCCAGCTGGATGATGGCACCAAGATAGGGATGGAGGACACAGTCTCAAGCTTTGTCAAGGGGAATATAGGTTGGATAATAGGAAAAAGTTTTTTACAGAAAGAGTGATAAAGTTCTGGAATGTCCTGCCCAGAGAGTTGGTGGAGTTACCATCCCTGGATGTGTTTATAAAAAGGCTGGATGTGGCACTGGGTGCCAGGGTTTAGTTGAGGTGTCAGGGAAAAGGTTGGGCTCGATGATCTTCGAGGTCTCCTCCAAGCTGGTCATTCTGTGATTCTGTGGAAAGGGCTGTTCAAAGGCAAGTCAGGCTCCTGACCTCCCAGCAGACAGGGGCAGCTGAACTTGTTCTGCATTTAGAAGGAAATACTGTGGGCTGGAAAAGATGCTAAAAGAAAAAAAAATCAGCATCAACCCTAAACCCCCTAAGTGCCACAGTCTGTTACTGCTTCCAAAGCTTTGCTACGGATTTTAACCCTTTAGGGATGGTGACTGCACACGTCCCACACGGAACGCTGCCCTCCATCCCTGGCGGGGCCATTCCCAAGAGCGCATCCTAAGTAATTCCCCTGGAGCTGAGAATGAGGGGCCAGCCCTGCTCGGGGCTGGCCGAGCTCCGGCCCCGCGCTTTGGGAAGGAGCTCGGAGGGGCCGCGCTGGCTCCGGCTTGCGTAAGCTTTAATCTAAAGTTGGAGATGTTTTGAGCTGATCTGTGTTAATGTTGGGAGGAATTAACATGCATACGGGGAGACCACGTGATGCCCTCCGACCTCCCCCCCCTTTTTTTTTTTTTCTTTTTTTTTCCATTTTTGTTTCTCCCATCACTTTAACGGATTCCTGCCAAATCAGAGTGGCCAGTGCCGGGCAGGGCCGGGCTGCCACCGCCGGCAAGATGCCTGCGGTCTCTGTCCTTTACAAGGGAGCCATCATCATCAGCAGGTAACCCGCCCCAGCTGCGCTGGGAATGGGGAGGGGGCTCCGGGGGTCCCGTGGCTTCCACTTCCAGCCCAGGTTCTTCCCGTGGCTTCTCCAGGAGCAGGGTTGGGAGGCAGGGATTGCAGGAAGAGCCCAGGACACCGTCGCTGGTTGGGTTTTCTGCGTTGGTGGCACTCGCAGGGCTCGGGGCTGCTGGGCGGCCGTGCCTCGGAGTGGGGATGATGATAAGAGCTGATCGTATCAAGGAGGCATCTGCTCCGCTGAAACTGCAGCCGTATGCTGCCTTCCCGCCCGCCCTGCGCGCCCGGGCTCGCCCGGGGAGTTTCCTCGGTGATTTACTCGAAATACCCTGAAAATCCTGGTGGGGGATTGAACCAGCCTGGGCCCAGGGCTGCTCTGCCTTCCTGGGATGCCTTCGAGCTCCATTTTTCAATAGCCAGATGTGGCCAGTTGTTTGTTCAGTCTTCAGTACAGCGCAAGGATTGCAAGGAGGGGCATTTTTTGATATGGAGAAAATGTTTCCAGTCCGAATCTTAGAGGTGGAAGTTAATGGTTTTGCTGGATAGCTCAATATTTTCAGTTTTATTTTGGACTCCTGGTAAGTCCCTGCAGGTTACTCTTGTAGGATGTTATCCTACATCCTGCTGGAGCAGCCTCTTGTTTCCCATGCTGCTGTTCCTCCTCATCCGTGTTCAGATCTGGGACCTGATATCAATTGGGAAACACCTTCTCTCCTGCAATTTAAATTCTGGGGAGTGCTTTGGTGCCTCCTTACTACCTGGCACATCTGGGTTGGGGTTTCTCAGATCAGGGCTCATCCATCCTGAGGAGCCCAAAGAGAAGCACTGATGGCCCCAGGTTTGGAGTCTGGCATCTGTGGTTGGGGCAGGGTGGTTTTGGGGTCATTCATTTGGGACCTTGCCTAAGGTGTTTAGGGGGAGACTGTGAGATGTTTTGGGGAGTTACTTGGCTTGGGGGAATCTCAGGTGTGTGATGCTCTTCCACCTGCTCTGGCTTGTGGTGAGAAGCTCCCACCAGACCAGGCAGGACTTGGAGCAGCTCTTGCATCCCCTGTTCCAGACCCTCTGCCTGCATTAAAAACCTTGAGAGTGGATTGTGCCCGGCTGTGTTCATCACAGGCTGTGTTTGTGAAACTGCTTTATTCCAGAGCACGGCTCCGAGCTCTGATCTCATTTCCCGGGTGCTGCACAGCTGTCCAGCCCTGATAATCTGGGGTAATGAATCACAGACAGGTCCATCAGATTTGCTGGGTGGGGAGGATGATGCTCAGCCCTGCACATATTCTCTCATTTATCTGGGTAGAGATCGGGGGGGCTGGCTGGGGGCTGAGTTTTGCCCGTGTGGGTGCAGTGGTGGGGCTGTCCCTCAGCCTGGGTGTCTGCAGTGCCTGCTGGGCTGGAAGGGACAATGTGGCTCTGTGTGTGCTGGCTGGGCACCTGTGCCTCTGTCCTTTTTGGCCCATGACAGAAAGCTGCTCCTCTTGTCTCCCCCAGGACACTCATGGGACCGTATGGGATGGATCGAACCGTGCACTGCTTCGACTTCTACGAGTGTGCAAACGGGCTGGGTGAGTGCCAGGGACAGCAGGCTGGGCTGGGATACCCAAACATCCGCCCTGTCCCCAGAGCTTGTGTCAGGATGTGCCTCCCTGTGTGAAGTCTGGTGTCTCACTGGTTCTTGTGTCTTGTACCTGCCTGTGCCGAGGATCTTCTGCTGCTTTTGCAGCTGGGACATTAAAAGAATGTCAAAATCCCAACTAATTCCATGGCAATGGTGAGCAGCCAGTGCTGGGAGCTGTGCAGGAGCCCGGGGCCACAACCCCTTCCCTCAGCAGGATGAGGGGGAGAGACCTTTCAGAATTTGCTGGATTAAATCGATTAAAATGCTAAATAAATAAATAAATAAACAGAATTCCCAGCACTCCCCTGCCTCTCTGCAGACTTTTGCCCCAGAAAGCCATCCCAACGAGGGATGGAGGGTGCTTCCTGCAGCGCTCCTGAGGACTGGGATGCATGAGCTGGGTTTGGAAAGTTTGGCCCACGGGGAAGGGAATGAGCACTGAGTGAGTCAGGTGTCCTTCCACAGCACTCTGAACTTCAAAGCATGGATGAGAAGGGAAAAGAGAAAGTCACATCCACCAGAAGTGAGAAAATCCCAGGTTCATGACACTCAGCCCAGAGGGATCCAGCAGAGCATTTCTTCTGACCTCTCTGTATCCAGTGGTGCTCTGCCATGGACTTCATAAAAATCTGTGATCCTGCATCAGGATTTCACAGCCTCTCCCCTAATCCTTAGTTGTGAGTGCAGCCCACCCTCCCCTCTTGGTAAGACTCCAGAATGACCATCTGGGACAACTCCTGAGGAGTCACCAGAGAAACAAGTTCAGGTTTCCTGAGACCAGAGATTAATTATGGATTAATTATTGGCTGTTTCCAGCTCTGGGGTAATAGGACTTTCTGCCGTGGGGGGATGGCTTTGCTGACTCTTTCCAGGTTCATGAGGTTCACGGGAGCTCAGAGAAATTACTTTACTTGGTGAACATAATATTTTAATCTCCAGAGGTGAATTTGGTTGAGTTGATGGGATTTCAGCTGCTGGGTTAGATTAGCTCGTTAAAGGAGGAGGCCCAGAAAAGCCTGATGGGGCCATCACTGACCTCTGGAAGAAGTGACAGATGTGGCAGCCCTTTGTGAGCCCCTTCACTGGGTTCCAGCTCCTCTCCTTTCCTCCAGTCTGTGGCCAGAGGGCCTTTGCAGGGTCTAGCAGAACCTACAGAGCAAATTGTGGTGTGCTGGAGGAAGCTACAATAATGTGGATTTTCTAATGCCATCAACTGCTGGCTTCATCCTCTCCTGTGAGGCTTGAAGCACTCAGGATGAGCAATCATCCTCCAGAAATCATGGAATGGTTTGGGTTGGAAGGGGCCTCAAAGCTCATCCCACCACACCCCCTGCCATGGGCAGGGACACCTTCCACTATCCCAGGTTGCTCCAAGCCCTGTCCAGCCTGGCCTTGGGCACTGCCAGGGATCCAGGGACAGCCACAGCTGCTCTGGGCACCCTGTGCCAGGGCCTGCCCACCCTGCCATGGAACAATTCCTTCCCAATATCCCATCCATCCCTGCCCTCTGATGAGTGGTGCTTACAGAATCCCTGTGTTTGCAGAGGTGTAGCTGCTCAGAGTGGGTTTATTTGGGAAAAGAAAGTGCCTTGAGTTTCTCAAGCTGAATGCAGGTGTTATCCCAGCAGTTTCCCAGGTGGGATGAGGGGTTATCCCAGCAGTTTCCCAGGTGGGATGAGGCATTGTTCCAGCAGTTCCTTTGGAGCAGCATCACTGCTTGGTGCCAGGTCAGCATTTGGCCCCGGGTCTGTTGCTCTGTGGCTTTAGGTGGAAACCCACATGTGAACCTCAGCAGAAGTTCAAAGGGGTTACCTGACAGCTCCTCAAACCTGAACCTCGAATTAAAGAATAGCCATCAAAGGGAAGTGCTGATTAAGGAGCATTTCTCAGAAACACGGAGATCCCATTATCTTGACCTTCATCTGCTTAGGACAGGGCAGCAAGTGATTCACCTCCAATCTGTCCCTTCCTCTAGACAGAAAAAGCTGGCGGGGGCTGCAAGATCAACAGAGGGATTAAGGGAAATGTAATTGAACATTGCCAGCTTAGGCAGAGAGCGTGGCCCCTCTCTGTGGCCAGCCTGGCAGGCAGTGGGGTCAGGATGCGCCCGGGATGATCCCAGTTGGACTAAACAACCAGATTAGCCAGGACACCCCCTGACCTGTGTGAATCCAGGAGCAGGTGAGATTATAGCCTGAGAACTGTGACTCTGGCATTAGTGGGAGCAGGATTAGAGGCACCAGAGAAGCTTGAGGGTCTTGGAGAAATTTTCAGGATCATTAAGAGCCTAAAGAAAACACAGTCTTGGTCAGTCTTACCTCTAGGTCCATCTGGAGTTTTCCTGGCAAACTTTGTTCTGCAGAAGAGAAAAAAAACAGGGACATGGGCATCAGCTCCAGGACCTTTGCCAGAAAGGAAAGATTAAATAGAGGGATCCAAAATAGGCTAGATTATCTGGCCCTAAGTATGACTTAATAAGCATTATACTGGGACTTTGATGCTGTGATAATTAAAGAGCCGTTATTTACCTACACTGGGTCCCAAATAGAAATCTGCTTGAAGTAAATGTTCATAAAATATGTAAAAAATTACTGTCCCAGGAATGCTGCCACCACAATCCTGGATGATCCAGGTTTGCTGCCATCCATCAGCTGCTGTCCCCTGGAGTGGTCTGAACCCTGGAAGGGGTGAGCCCTCCCTCCTCCTCCTCCTCCTCCTCGCCCCAGTGGGGACCCTCCAGTGGATTTTGGGGGGCAGGACTGGCACCTAGAGCACCTTCTTGGTGAGATGATGGGTGTGAGTAGTGGGCAGAGCTCAGCAGCATCCAGCTGCTTTCCCAACAAGGGAGCTCAAACTCAGGGATTTTTTTATTCCTCCCATCCAAGTTGGAGTGTGTCTGGAGCAATACTGTGAGTAATCACTGATTTTAATAACAAGATCGGATTTTCTCATGACATCGTTGGGGATAAAGGAGGATTTGGAGATACTTCAGCTATATTAAGGCATTATTACAATTGATTTGCAGACACAAAAGGGAAATGAGTCATTATTGATTTGATATCTCAGCATACACTGGGCTGCTGGGGGATGCTGTGGCTCAGCCTCTGCAAGGTGCAGATTTTTATATTGTTTGTCCAATGTGCTTCATCATTCCTAATTCCTTTGTTTTAGGGGTGAAGAAAGTTGTAGGATGAGTTCCTCAGTCATCCTCTTGGCTTGGGCTGGACTTCCAGGCTCTGTTCCATCCAGGGAACCGATGGGGCTTTGCCTCTGCAGGACCCCTCATGCTAAGGTTTCTCAAGCCCATCCCTGGGGTGCCCCTGTTCCCTGGGGTGTCTCTGCAGAGCCCAGCAGAGAGATCCCTGGCTCCACAGGGAGCAGAGAAATTTCCAGCTGAGCATGCCTGGCCATGAGCATGTTTTACCTTTGGCCCATGGCCACAGCATCTCCTCCCCACTTTTTGTGCCCAGGTGCCTTGACCTGACCCACACCTTGGTGAGGCATGTGCTGCTTACAGATACTTTTTGGGGGGCAATATTTCCAGTTTAAGTGAATTTCTTTTATAATGCAATGTAAAATATCATAAATTTAAATTATAATAATGATTATATAATATTATACTATTATATTACTAATTAGAAAATATTAGTGCCAATTCCTGAGGTGGTCTGCTGTGAGTTCCCTGTGCCAGCAGTAAAACAGCTCCTCACAATGCCTGGTTAATGCATTAAGCCCAGTGAATAAACTCCAGCAACCAGACAGAGCTGGGACTTGGAGCTCAGGAAAAGAAGCCATTGGTGCATATAGAAATAGAAATGTCTTTATGGGAAATTGTAATAATTTAGTTTTAATCTAATTTAATATAAAGGTGACTTGAGACACAAAGTCTTTCCCTAGAGGCAGATGAAAATTCTGAGGGGCCTGAGGCAGAGCTTGGGTTACAAAAAGAAGGGAAGCAGGGATGGAAATGGTGCTGTGTCCTGAGTAGCCCCGACTCAGGATTTCCGAAAGGATTCCCGGTTTCAGGGCAGCACCTGTGCCTTGTTCCTACAGCCCAGGACGTGTCCAGGGCTGGAGCAGCCCCTCAGCAGCCGGGGGACAGGGCTGGCCTGGCGCTGGCTCGCTGGCACTGCCTGTCCCCAGCCTGCCCCCAGGCCACAGCAGCAAAATGCCCGACCGGTGGCTCTGGGCAGAGATTTGTTAATTAAAGCCAGGCTTTTTAATCCTTCTGTCCATAGCCTGCATCTTCGAAGCAGGACTTAATGAGCCCTGGATAAATAAGTCTCTTGGACCTTTTCCTGCCAGCCAGCTTACAGGGGACAGGCCCGTGGCTGTGAGGAGCAGCAGCCCTGAGCCAAGGTGCTGCAGGGTACCCGGGCTGTGCTGTGCCATGGGGGTGCTTCAGACATGGAACAGGGGTCACCTCTGCGCTCCTGCCTCTGCTGCTCCCCCAGGCCAAACTCTGACACAAGTGGCCACTCCTGGGGTGTGGCTCTGCCATCAGAGGCTGAGGTGCTGCTGGGGCTGGCAGGGGAGTGGAGATGTCCCCACCACTGCCGTGTCCCTGGGGGCTGTCCAGGTGTGCACAGGGGAGGAATCTCCTGTGGGAAACACTTGTCACCAGGAATGTTTTGATCTGCAGCAGGAACAGATCCTTTCCCATCCATGATGAACTTGGAGCTGCTGGAGAGAGTCCAGGGGAGCCCAGGGAGATGCTCCAAGGGCTGGAGCCCCTCTGCTCTGGAGCCAGGCTGGGAGAGCTGGGGGTGCTCACCTGGAGAGGAGAAGGCTCCAGGGACACCTCAGAGCCCCTGCCAGGGCCTAAAGGGGCTCCAGGAGAGCTGGAGAGGGACTGGGGACAAGGGATGGAGGGACAGGACACAGGGAATGGCTCCCACTGCCAGAGGGCAGGGATGGATGGGATATTGGGAAGGAATTGTTCCCTGGCAGGGTGGGCAGGCCCTGGCACAGGGTGCCCAGAGCAGCTGTAGCTCCTCCTGGATCCCTGGCAGTGCCCAAGGCCAGGTTGGATGGGGCCTGGAGCAGCCTGGGACAGTGGAAGGTGTCCCTGCCATGGCAGGGGGTGGCACTGGATGAGCTTTAAGATCCCTTCCAACCCAAATCATTCCAGGATTCCATGAATTTAGGGTTGGGGCTCCATCCCTCAGGCATGGCCTGTGCCAGCTCTGATTCTCTTGCCTTTGTGCATGGGCTGTGTTCTTCCTGCAGGCATTAAGGTCATTGGTGGCATCAAGGAGCTCACTGGAGAGGAATATGGAGTTTACGTCAAGAGGATCCTTCCAGGGGGTGTTGCTTACGCAGATGGTGAGTGAAACACGGGGCAGAGTGCCATGAGGTCTGAGAACAGCCCAGACTGAAGGTATTTATTTCACACATTTGTTTCATCCCTTATTAGAATGTTTTGGGTGCTTGCTTGGAGATTTTCCAGTGATTGGGGTATTTTTTTAGTGTGGCAGCTGTTCGAACATCTGACAGCAGCCTTGGACTGGCTCCTCAGCATCTGTACTATTGCTCTGTGTGTGTAGAGCACGACCCACCTCTGCCACACAAGAACTTTCCTGTCATTTCCCATCTCCCTGTGGCCCCAAAATGACCAGAGATCCTTTTGCAAACTCAGCTCTGCTCTGGGTCACTGATTTCATTGTGAATATGTTCACCTAAGTAAGTATTACAGGTATGCAGAGCTTATATTTTACAACTTCAGCTAAAAAGATTTTTTTTCCCCAGCTGTTACATCATTTTTCCATCCAATAAAAGAAAATAAATCCAGAACAGGTGGAAGTTCCTCTCATGGTTTTCTACCTGACCTCGAACTGAACTACTTGACCTCAAAGCAAATTAAGCAAAAGCTTTATTGCAGTTTTCAGAATTTACTTTTGCAACTTCCTAGAGCAGAGGAAGTGCTGGGACATCGGCACGGGTTGTTCTGTGAGGTTGCAGAAACTTCATTTATGGACATCTGGAAAAACAGGTCAGACGAGCATCTCTGGAACAACAAATGCATTTCTCATCCTGTCTCTGGGCACAGGGGGGAACTGCCCAGCCTCTCCCAGTCCCTTCAAGCTGTATTTTCCACAGTTTCTATCCATGAGTTTTGTTTTCTAGGGCGCCTGCAGCCAGGAGACCAGATCCTGGAGGTCAATGGAGATTCCCTAATTGGGGTTACAAGCGAGAGGTACCATACCTAAATGGAAATTTCCCATTCCTGTTGCTTTTGTGGGATCCTGTGAAGCGGCTTAGGCTGTGAGTTGTGTGGAGGGCACCAGGGCATCACTCTGGGTGCCGTTCCCAAGAGCCAACTCGGAAATTATCAGACAGAAAGATTCAATATAAAAATAGACCAGAGGGCCCAAATTGTATCTGAGATATTCCCCCAAAATGCTGAGTTTTTAAAAAGCTCCTGGCACCTCCACTCCACCTGCTTCAGCTTCCCAACACATCCTGCAGTTCCCAGCACAGGAGATTAGCTGGTGCCTGAGGCTGACAGTGCTGCTGCAGTTCCTTCTGGAGCCACTATCCAGCCCCTCAGCTCCCCACCAAGAGAATCATTCACAGCTCCACAGGAGCACCAACACCCTGGGGGCTCTCCTTCCCCATTAAGCCCTGTGCTATCCTATTGCCTGCCTTGCATTCCTGCACCAGGTGCTGAGGCTGGATGGGAAGCAGCATGAGGAGCTGGTCCTGATGCCCAAGCCCCAGGGCAGCTGGGTTTGGTGATGTCCATGAGAACATCTCTGTGGCTGTGGGAGGCTGTGCCTGGCTCCCAGCAACTGCCCTGGCTGCCAAGGGCACTTGTATTTTGACCCAGAAAATGGCTGTCCCTGGGATGGAAACTTCCCCAAGTCGGGAATTACAGAATCATGGAATGGTGTGGGTTGGAAGGGATGTTAAAGACCACCTCATTCCAGCCTCCTGCCACAGGCTGTGCGGGGGGATTTGCTCACCACCACCGGTGTCTTCTGGGTTTTTCTATCAAGGATTTCTCAGTTACTGCAGAAGTGGGAAAATCAGGATATGGCTGGGCTGCCCTCAGCCTTGCTGCCAGGGCAGGGAACAGGGCATCCAGCCAAAGCCTCGGCTGCTGGCAGGGTTTGCCCAGGTCAGGGGTCTCTGCCCAGCTGTGAGGCGAGCAGGGTGAGGGAGCACTGCTGGGAGCTGGGGTTGACGTGTCATGGTCCTTGTGTTCCAGGGCCGTGGACATCCTGAGGACGGCGTCGGCCACCAGCCACATGCGCCTCCTGATAGCCCGCGATGCCGACGCCAAGTAAGGGGGGACATGGCACCCTGGGAAGGGAGATTGTGGCACTCCTTGGGGCAAATCAGGCTCAAAGCCCCCGGGAAGGCAGAGGTGGCCGGGGGTCTTTGCTGGGAATTCAGTGCAGCTGTAATGGAAGGAAGCAAAGCTTCCCTTGGTGGCTGGCTCCCAGCTCCAGCCCTGCCTGTGTGGGGTCTGTGGGACATCCCAGCACTGAGCAGATTTCCACAGGTGTTTCCCCAGAGAGGACCAGGGCTGCTCCAGTCTTGGCTGTAGGGTGGCACAGCTCCCTCAGCTCTGCTGTGTGGTGTTTCAGCACATCCTGCACAGAGATCTGGATGAAGATGTGCAGGGATACCAGGATCTTCCCTCTCCTTTCTGGTTGGATACATTGAGTTAAGGTCTTCCTTCCCCAGAGGTTTCCTCCTTCTCAGGGAGGATGAGAAGTTTCTCCCTGAAACCTGTCCCCTTGTTGCTCCCTGGGAAACCTTGCTCTCTCTGGAGAGATTCAGAGGTTTGGAAGGAAAAGGAAAGATTTCAGTCTTGTCTTGACTGGATTTAAGCTGTGTGGGACAATGATGGTGCCATGGGAGCAGGCAGAACTGTGGGAACCAAGGTATGGACTAATGGGGTCTTTGCTGATACCCCACGGGAGATCTGGCACAATGTGTTGGCACATCCTCTCCCTTGACAGAAACAGGGGTTGGGGAAGCTGAGGTGCTGCAGGAAGCAGAGGAATGAGGGTGGGATTTGGCAGAGTGTGACTGTGGGCAGGCAGGCTGTGCTCTGCCGTGGGTGGCTGCAGGTCAGAGTCCCTGCTGAACTCACCCAGATCCCGTTAGTGTGGAGATGATGGATGATTAATGATGGATGCATTCCTTATCCATCAGCTGCTGTGCAGCCTTCTTGCCTTGGCAGAGCAGTGAGAGTGCTCTAATGACAGGCGTGAGACTAATTCTGACACAGCAATACACTGCTGGAAGAATTATTTGCTATTAATGATGGGCTGCTTCTAGCCACCCTCTTCCAGGGGAAATGGCATCTCCTATTATTATATTAAGTGCAAGTCCTTCAGCAGCTCTGAGGAAGTGCTGGGTGAAGCAAGCAGGTCACCAGGGATCCTCTGGTCCAAGTAGGGATGCTCAGGATGCAGCTCTGGATCACAGCAGTCGCCTTGGTGGGGCAGAGTACCAGTGGGCACCTCACACTCTCTCCCAGCAGGGGAGATGGGATCCCACAGCTCAGCTGGGATCTCTGCGTCCAGCAGCAGCAGGACTTGCTCTGAAACACTTGATTTCTCAGCCAGAGCCCCCAGGTTTTCTGCCTCCACCATGATCTGTTTCAAGCTGTTCCTGTAGCTCCTAATATCCCAAATTGCAGCAGATGTTTCCTGAAGCAGGTGTGGCTGCGGCTCCCCCCTGCTGCCGGCAGCCCCGGTTGCCCTGCAGGGAGCTGGGGCAGGCCAGCAGGGCAATGAAACTTTACGCAATTTATTTGATCTTCGTTCGCTGTTGGTTATCTGTTAAATCTGCAAAAGGTTAGCTGGGGTGGGGGGGGGTAGTAATCAGTTTATTTATTCTTTTTTCCAAAAGATTTGCAGAGATTTCACTTACATAATCATCTCACAAACTGTTTAATACACGAATACATATCTCCAGGATTAAGGGCTGTGAGAACATGGGGAAGGATTTTTCTACTCTCCACTTTTTCCCCACTTAGTTTTGTCTTTTATTGATGCTCTGCTATCTTTTAAGTCTGTCCTTGAGTGTGGGTGAGCAGCCAGCCGGGTAGAAAGGGGCCATCAGCTCTGGGGGTGATGCCTGTGGAGTGCCATGCCGTGAGCTGTGGGCAGCTTTCCCCCCTCCCACTGCCCAGAAAAGCAGCTCACAAGACCCAAAAGCTGAGGAGGACACAGGGCAGAGAAAATTCAGTTTATTTTCAGATCCTTCCTCACCCAGAACACTCAAAGCACTCTGGAGGAGGGAACGTCATGGCTCTGGATTTGGATCCAACACCCTTGCCAATTTTCCCAATGACTCAGCTGAGTAGCATTTTGTTGTGGTTGCCCTTGGGTGAATTTGAGTCATAAACGCTATTATTTGTCTCTGGAGTTAATTATAAGCCCAAATTACCTGTGCTTTTCATGGAACTCAGTCTCTGGCATGTATCAGATGCATGTTTTGGGCCTGTCGCATCAGCTGGGCTGCAGAGAGCAGCAGTAATGCCAGGGCTTAAAGCAGAGGATTCAGATTTGGAGCTGGACTCACTAGGTTTAGGTGATGCTTAAATCTGATTTTTGTCTGTGCTCACCTTCAGCTAATGAGGATAATTTTATTGCACAGTCATAATTGTTGTTTATTCATTCTCAGCCTGAAAGTTACAATAGTTCCTTGTTTCTTTGCGTTGCACAGATATCGGCCTGGTCTGTCAGGTTTATCACTGGGAGGAGCCAGTTTGTGCTGCACCTCTGAGTCCTGGCAGGATTAAATACTAAATTCATTGTCTGCACACAAGGTGCATCCCCAGCATCCCAGGAACAGGGGCTGTTGGATTAGCAGGGCTCACACAACCAGCAGGAAGGAAAGGCTGCTTGTCTGCAAGTGCCCTGGCAGTATGGAACAGCATCAGACTCACAGGATCACTGAGGCTGGAAAAGATCTTCGAGTCCAATCTCTGACTGGTCTCCCAGCCCAGAGCACCGAGTGCCATGTCCAGTTGTTCCTTGGACACCTCCAGGGGTGGGGACTCCACCACTGCTCTGGGCAGCCTGACCACCTTTTCCATGGAGAAATTCCTCCTGATGTCCAACCTGACACCCCCCCCCAGCACTACTTGCGGCTGTTTCCCCTTGTCCTGCCCCTGTTCCCTGGGAGCAGAGCCCGATCCCCCCCGGCTGTCCCCTCCTGTCAGGAGCTGTGCAGAGCCACAAGGTCCCCCCTGAGCCTCCTTTTCTCCAGGCTGAGCCCCTTCCCAGCTCCCTCAGCCCCTCCTGGTGCTCCAGCCCCTTCCCAGTTCTGTTCCCTTCCCTGGACCCCCTACAACCGCTCCATGTCTGCCTTGTGAGGGGTCCAGAAGTGACCCCAGGCCTTGAGGTCCAGGCCCAGGAAAAGGGACAGAATCAGTTCCCAGGTCATTCTGTCTGCACTGTTTTTCCCAGCAGAGGTTCTGTGGCTGGAGCTGGTGCCTTGCCTGGTGTAGATGCAGGATATTCCCTCCTGCCCTGCCAGCCCTGTGTGTGACAGTGACAGCTCAGCCCATGCCACTGTTGTTTTGAGCACTTGCTGGTAAGTTGGCAGGGAGGGCTGACTCCAGCAAGCCTCCGTGTGCCAGGGACAAAGGCTGTGCTTTCGGAAAAGCAGCCAGCCTTTCCCAGAGCAGTGAGGTGCACCTGTGCCTGGCACTGCTTCCATCCCACCCACAGAGAGGGAGGGCATCAAACAGCTTGGGTTGGAGGGGACCTTAAACCTCATCCCATTCCACCCTCTGCCATGGCCAGGAACACCTTCCAGTAGCCCAGGCTGCTCCAGGCCCCATCCAACCTGGCCTTGGAGAATTCCAGGGATCCAGGGGCAGCCACAGCTTCTCTTGGACCCTGTGCCAGGGCCTCCCCACACTCCCAGGAAATAATTCCATCCATCCAATTCAATATCCCATCCAACCTTGTCCTCTGGAAGTGGAAGCCATTCCCTGTGTCCTGTCCCTCCATCCCTTGTTCCCAGTCCCTCTCCAGCTCTCCTGGAGCCCCTTTAGGCCCTGGCAGGGGCTCTGAGCTCTCCCTGGAGCCTTCTCCAGCTGAGCACCCCCAGCTCTCCCAGCCTGGCCCCAGAGCAGAGGGGCTCCAGCCCTTGGGGCATCTCCCTGGGCTCCCCTGCAGCAGCTCCAGGTCCTGCTGCCATTGGTCCCAGGGCTGGAGCAGCTCTCCAGGTGGAATCTCACCTGAGGGGACAGAATCCCCCTCATGCTGCCCACACTGGGGGCTCAGCCCAGCCCAGGGGGGTTTCTGGGTGCTCACAGCCAGGGCAGGTCCAGCTGTCACCCATTAACAGCCCAAATCCTTCTCCCACGGCTGCTTTTGATTCCTTCTCTGCCCAGCATGGACTGGGGCTTGGAATTGCCCTGACCCAGGCACTTGGCCTTGTTGTGCTTTATGAGTTTTGCATGGTTCTCCCTCTCCAGCCTGTCCAGGTCTCTCTGGATGCCCCATCCCTCCACTCCAGGGTGTGACTTCCCCACACAGCTGGGTGTCAGCTCCGGGCTGGCTGTGGGTGCCCTGATTCCACTGGAGCTGTGCGAGGAAATCTGCCTTTGTGACGCTTTTGGAGTGCTCTGGGTTCATGGCTCCCCCTCACCTGCATGTTTGTTTTGTTTTGGTTTTTTTTGAGACAAACCAGTAATTTCTCATGTCACAGGCTCCACTTTCTCCCAGCTGTGGTGCAGAGCTGAGGTTTCCAGACGCTGTGTAACCTTTGATGTAGGATTCATCCTTTGTTCTTCCAGGAACAAAAGGGCAGGACAAAGAGGCATTATGAGATAAAAAAATTTTCTGCAGGGAGATTGACCCTCTGCTGCTTAATCTGTAGCAAAGTCATCCTGGAGCTGACTGCTGCTGGCAGACCCCCCATCCCACCCTGGGGCTGGCTGAAGGCTGTTCAGGGCCAAGTTCTATTGCAAGCATCCTCCAGACCTCAAATGTTTGCATCCTAATGAAAAAAAAAAAAAAAAAAAAAAACTGGAGAAGGGCTTGTTAAAATGAACTTTCCACCTCATACAACGCCATGGTTGTTGTTTTTTAATCATGCTGGGCATTTTAGTCCTGCAGGCACGTGACAATTCACAATGTTTTAGTAAGGGTCAAATTTTAAATATTAAAGACATCTTCTGAAGCCTCTTGGTGTCTGAAAGCACAAAGCAAGGCCTGCTGGCATTCCTTCAGTGCACTTGTTCATTAATCGGCAATGTTTGGGCATTGTCTGCCTGCGTCCAACTCCTCCAAACACAGCACTGAGCACAAAATTAATTCCCAGGAGACTGGCACCAGAAAGTGCTTTACTTTCTGCTGGGATGTGTGCCTCGAGTTAGTCATGTGTTTGTGTCCCTGGTGGAACTGGGGCTGGCAGGACTGACCAACAAAGCAGGAGCTGGGACGGTGGCATTGTCCCTGGGCTGGACCCAGTCTCACAGCTCATTCTGGCTTCTGAGAAAATAATGATAAACCTCCTTTGTGGATGAATTTCAGGACACAAAATAAACAACAACAAGGAGTGCTGAGCCCATGCATGTCCTCATTTAAGACAAAGTTTGGCAGTGCAGGTTGGTGACAGGGTTTGCAGGGTCACAGAGCTGCTGCATCACTTGCATTTGCATTAACTAAGAGTTATTTCAGCCATTGTGTGGTGTTTATAACCTCCTCTGTGATCTGCTGGATTATTATCTGAGGAAAATGGAACAATAGATGACCACAGAAATACTCAGCCCAAAACAAAACCAAAGTGCTGGTGACTTGGTAACCACTGGGAATAATATGTGATATTCCAGCATGTTGGACCTGCCCCTGCAGGGGTCAGGGAAGGGAAAGGCCATGGCTGTGTGAGCTGCCAGTGAAACTGGTGTGAATCAGCTGCAGAAACATAGAGGCTTTACTGGGAAACTGGAATAATTCTGCTGAGATCCACCCAAGGCTCAGCTCAGGGATCCACGGATCAGCAAACCAGAGTTTGATTTGTCCTTCTGTTTTCCCAGTGCTTGTGGAGTCATTTAGGTTGGAAAAACCCTCTGAGACCCTCGAGTCCAACCCTTAACCTACCACTGCCCAGGACACCAGTAAACCATGTCCTCAAATGTCACATCCACATTTTTCAAACCACATCCCTGGGCAGCCTGTTCCAGTGTCTGGCATCCTTTCAGTGGAGAAATTTTCCTAATATTTTACATATTTACCTTACAGTATGAAACTGCCTTCCCCTCATCAGGTCACACAGGGCTGGCCCCACACAGCTGCCCCTTGGTGGGCCACCAAATGCCTGCCACTGTCTGAAGGGTAGATCCAATAAAGAATTCCAGTGCTTGGAGAATGGCTTTGATCATCTTCATGTCCCCTCTACAGCTTTATCACCACCATGACTGGGAGGTCACAGCATCTTCTGGGGGTCCTGGTGGCATCTTGGCTGTTCCTGGGAAATTTGTGCCCAAGAGGTGAAAGCCAAAGTGCTCTGTGAGATGTGGGGTTTCTGAACAAAGTCACAGTCTTGTTTAAGGTCATGGGTTTGGTTGATAAAGACAATAGTATGGATGCAAATATTGGGATTCACCAAGGGATGTCACTGAGCATTGTGTGACACTTGAGTTTTAAATTAGCATTAAATGGAATGAATAAGGCATACATTTGATGGCAATATTAGATAAGGCAGGCACTGGTCTTTGAAGTTTGTTAATGAGCTGGTTGTGACTGGGAAGATGTAAATTACTGAGAGCATTTCCAGCAGGAACCTGAGGAGCTCATGATTCATTCATCATTTAATATTGTTGACTCTAATCTAGCCAATAACACCCAACATCTGTCCTGGTGAGGAACGCAGATGACGCAGCGTCTGCGAGTGTGTCACAGCAGTCTCCTCGCTCAGGGAACTTTGCTGTGGCTGGGTTCCTACAGGTTCACCTCTTGAGCTTGCCTGTCAAGCCTGGGAGGGAGCCACTCATAACCAGGCTTTTCCTGGGGCTATGGCATCAGGAAGGCACCTTCCCATGGGGATTCCCTCCTGCCTTCAAAGACAACATCTAATGGTGTTACTGTGGCCACTGAAAAAACATTTTCAGGGTCTGTCCCACTGCCTGGGTGCTTATTAACTGGCATGTGTAAGAAATTAGTCATCCTTGAGGCTCTCTGTGCCAAAAGGTCGGATCAGTCAGGTGGGGATGGGTTATGAAGGGAGAGAACATCCCCCATTGCAGAGGGACAGCATGAGAGCAGCGTGGCAGGGCTGGATCAGAGGGCTGCTCAACATGGGCATGATGAAGATGTCATTCCTTTCCATGCCTCCTCATCTGAAATGATATGAGGGGCTCACAGCAACTCAAGGAAAGTTACAGAAATGAGGCAGGAACTGGTAAATGTGGACAATGGTAGCTCTTAATAGAGTTTAAAAAATGCAAAAAATGGTCATGAAGAAAATCACCTGTGGTGTACAGGGAGCTTCAGCTCGACACATGGTGGTCAAACTCAACCTGGAACAAAGCATCTGGTACCTGGGCATGGAGATCAGTTTCCAGGGGATTTTGGGGATAAGATTGCATGCAGATCTTTGTTGAGGTGTCATGCTCCAAGGGTTTAGCTTGTGATATTTGTGGAGAACATTATCATGGATGGATTGGGAGAATGGTCTGATGCTTTTGCAGGAGCCCCATAAACCATCTCCTTCTTTACTCTAGCAAGAGCTATGAGATCTACTTTCTGTCCAGGAAAAGAGGAGAAAAAATGGAGAATAACCTGTATTTAACTGTCCTAGAAGGAGTCACAAATAGGCCAAGAATTTTTGGGTTATGTTTGCACAGTTACTACTCTTTCTGGCAGGGTTTAATTTGTGTGGTGCATTTGCAAAACTTTTGAGCCTTATAGTTGGGGGTGAAAACATTCCCAGGAGCGTCCATGAGTGGGGGTGGAAGGCAGGATGCAAGGCAGGGCTCCAGTGTTCATCCTGCCCTCTCTCAGGAATGACAGTTCTCAGCACAGATCCTGTCCATAGAATCATAGGATCATAAAGATTGGAAAAGACCTTTAAGGATACGACACTTCCCAGTTCCTCGTGCCCTGAACACACTCTGGACACAGAAAGAACACTCTGGAGCTGCAGCCCATCTCAGGAAATCTGCACTGCCATGAGATTGATTATAGACCTGAAGCCTTGTACAAGCTCTTGAAAGCAGAGAGTGTTCCCCTTGTGCATGAGGAAGCTTTGTCTGCTCCCCACAGCTGGAGAGCACCGGCCCTGCAGCCTTGGTATCCAGTCACTGCACCGGGGGCTCTCTTGCCCTATAATCATGTAGGGGGAGTATTGAGCAGCAGCTGACTGCACCATGGTCTTTTTTACAGGAGAGAATTCTCTGAGCTGCTGGAGAAGTTTGGCTCCCAGAGCAACACGGGCTCAGCGCGGAGCTCGCCGGTCCTGCACGGTGGCAGTGAGTAGCTTAGCAGGGAACTGAAAGCCCCTCTCTCTGCAGAGAGAGTTTCCTTTATCCCGGTGTCATTCTGAAGGAGCTGTGGTTGGATTTGAGTAGGTGTTGGGGTGGAGGTTTGAAGAAAGCTTGTCCTTATTGCAGACCCCTAGTGCATGCCAAGAGTGTGGCCAATGATGCCACAGGGTGATCAAGGGAGACTTGAATTGGAGTCATAACCACTCCCCTGATCCCCAGATTCTGCCTAACTGATGTGCTGGGCAGGTGACTCCATCAGTAAATGCAGCTGTACATTTTTGCTCTGGATTTCAAGGCATTTCAGCAATAATTTATTTAAACATCATTATTTTTCATTTGCAAATCAGAAATGTTTAATGAGATGCAACCAGGTTGACCTGAGCTAGATGCCAGGACAAAAAGCCTTGTGTGCCTGGGGAAGAAAGCTTTCCCTACGGCTTGGCATCTCACCAGACAGGTGCTGGCCCTTCCCCTATGGCAGAGGTGTGTAGGGTTGGCAGAGGGGTGACAGTCCCACGCTGGAATTGTGCCAAGGAGGCTGAATGTTTCCTCTCCTTTAGTCCTATCCTGATGTCTTTAACCACCATGTGGCTTTCCCCAAAAATCCAGGAGCGCAGCATCAGCTCTCAGCAGCAGAGCAGGGGGGATGCTGGAGTGTTTGTGTGCCCTGGACTGACTCTGCCTTTGCTGTTCAGGTCGATACCTGGAGAGCACCTCCTCGGGCTCGTCCTCGCGCTCCCAGAGCCCGCTGCTGCTGAGCCCTGCCAACTCCCACGGCCCCTTCCTCGGGAACCTGGCGCACACTCCTCACGCACAGTACGTACAGATCCCACCAGCCTGGCCTGGCGGGTCAGCAGGAGACCATCAAATGTCAGAGGGCTACACCCAGTAAAGAATTCCAGTGCTTGTTGAACAGCTTTGTTCATCCTTATGACCTCTCTACTCTTCTATCGCCACAACAGTCCAGAGGCCACAGCATCTTTTGGATTTGGTGGCGGCATCTTGGCTGCTCCTGGGAGGTTTGTTCCCAAGGGGTGAAAATGTTCCCAGTTGAGATAATCAATATGTCTGCACCATGCAGCAGCTTCTCTTCCTCCTCTCTGAATCCCAGGGAGAGGCCATGGTTTACGGCCAGCTGAGAGGGCCCTGCACATTACCTTGTAAACCACAAGCAGAGTGTCCTTGCAAGGCTGGTGCTGCTTTCAGGAGGTGTTTTTGGAGCTTGTTTCCTATTGCCCTGCTCCTTTCACTTTGACCCTATGCTCCAAGAGCACCAGTACCTCTCCATGATCCCTGGATGCCCTTTGCTTTGGGGTCACCAGCCTGCTGTGACTGCATCCTTTGGTGGCCAGAGCATCTCCCAGAGTGTGTTTTCATGTGGTCATCAGCCCTTGCACATTCCGCAGGGTCAGAGGTTTGGACAGGCAGAGCTGTTTTTTCTGCAGTCTCCTCTCCGGGGCCCTTTTCCAGAGGGACAGCTCGGAGGGTGTTCACAGTCATGGAATGGGGACCATTTGTCCCCAGGGCTCGTAGCTCCCCTCCTTTGCCAACACAAACAAGCCAAGGCACTGGTAAAGAGAATCAGCCCTCACTGCAGAACCAGTAAATCCTCTTGCTAAATACCAGCTTATTAGGGATTTGCAGAGGACAAATATTTGGCACTACAGGTTTAAGCTGCTTGCATGGAGTGAGAGACCCACACAGAGGAGACACCAGATCATCTGCTTGGCAGCTGCTTTGGACAAGCCATCCTTACTGTGCTGTTAATTCCCTCCAGGCTGAGATGTAGACTCCAGAATGGGTTGGGTGAGATGGAACCTCAGAGATCATCTCATTCCAACCCCTCTCCGTGGGCAGGAAAATGGGCATTTAGACTAGAGGGACGTGTCTTGGTGGCCTCCTTGCCATGCTGTACCATATTCTGCTTGTCTCCATGCTTCTGCCAGGCCCCAGTGGTCTTCCCCTGGAATCAGAGATCACTGGTTTCACCTGAGCATTGGTGGTCAGCTGTGAGATGTAATTTGGGCTATGGGTCCTTTCATGTGTGTGGCTGCCACCCCTTCTGCTCAGCACAGGTTATCCCCAGGCTGTGACTTCTCATTGTGGCATCACCTGAGGTCCTGCCCCTCCACTGAGCTGGATGCGATGCAATCTCACCATAGTCAGTGTCTGAGATTTTGGGCTGAACAGAGCATTTTAATGCTTTATTTAATTACACCATCTCCATAAGATCGTTCACCTTAAAGCAATGTTTTTTCATAAGACTAAGGCCCATGCACTCCTTCCACTGGGGTGTCTGACCAGCAGGGAGGGCATTGCTTGGGAACATGTGCTGGTATCACCGTGGGACACAGGATGCACAGCTGCTACACAGAAGTTGTTACAGAAGTTGTAACACGAGGAGCCAGTGCAGACTCTTTGGGCAGTGGATGCTGTGGAAATAAACTGAAAAGCGAAAAGTCTGCTGCACCCATCCCATTTGGAAGAAAAGGCTTGCTGATCCTTATATACCACCAAATCCTTCCCCAAACCCCACCCTGTTGCAGTGCTCTCCATGGCAGTTCAGTGAAATCTCTGCTCCCACAACTCTGCTACTGGCAGACATCTCTGCTGGCACAGAGTCACTGCTGTGGCCAGGCTTTGGTGGCCTGTTGAGTCTGTCCAGCAGCTCCTGGAGGGAAGGGTCCAGCCTGTTTGCTGCTCCTTTGCATCCTTGACTGTGTAAGCCACCTGGCGCAGCAGCAACTCACAGTGTGGTGGGTGTTGCTGTAAAGGATGCCCACTTCTTAGGGCATCTTGCATGATTTTGGGTCCAAACCCTGGTTAAGACACACCTAGTTGTGTATCCCGAGCTTCACTTCAATGTTTCCTAAGAACTGTTTAGTAGCTGATGCATCTGTAAGTTGCTGTCTGGTGATTTAGTTGGATTCAAGCAACAACCGTGTTGATCATTAGTGTGCTTTCGGCTATAAAACCAGGAATGCCAAATATATTCCAGTTAAACTTTTAGTTTCTTCTCTAAACGAGTATTCCCCTATTGGGGATTAGGGGAAGCAGTCACCTTAATAGCACTGAACAATGTCTGCCAAAGAACAGGAGGCCTCACTTCCCCTTTCCAACAGTGGGTGGAAGAAAGGATGCAAATAAAAGGCTGGGAGAAGGTAGAAGGATCACACATGGAAATAAATCCAGGCAGTTTGTTCAGCGATATGAGAAGATAACCCAGATCACCTTGAGTCACCTGCTGACTTCTCTCCCTTGCAGCTACTCCACTGACTCAGGAATCCAGAGCATTTCTATAGCAAACTCCTCTGGCTTGGGGCTGACAATCAGTGGCGGATCCAACAGGCCTGACGGGCCCATGATTTATGTCCAAGAGCTTTTGCCAGATGGGGACTGTTACAAAGTAAGTTGGCATGGAGACCCTCAGGAGCTCTGCCATGGGGACCTTTCCTAGAGGCTGTGGCTGTTCTGAAGCAGCTTTTCTAAGAGTAGATGGATAATTGCATGGACTAATGAGGATTTGTGTTGCAGGAGAAGGCTTTGGGCAGAGATACCCTTCTCAATGCTGTGTCTTCCTCCCTGTTTGTTTAGGATGGTCGGCTCCGACCTGGAGACCAACTCATCGCTATCAACAGAGATTCTCTGGTGGGCAGCACACATGAAGAGGCCAGAAAAATAATTGAAAAAGCCAAATTCAGGTAGGCATAGAAATTATTTCCTGTCATCATCAGGTGCTGTGGAGTCTTAGGCAGAACACTTCATACCAAGATTTGGCTTCAAGGGCACTGTCTTAAATGATTCTTTAAGGTGGTCACATCAGGAAATCTTGAAGGCATGGATCATCCTGAAATGTAATCCAGACCTTCCTGATGTTCTGGGGCTCATGAGTATCTCCTATCACTGCCCAGCAGAGCTTTGAAACAGAACTGAAGTTTAAAAAAGGGGAAAATAGGAGACTCAGGAGAGACCTTATGGATCTCTACAGGAGGGTGGAGCCAGGTGGGGATTGGGCTTTTTTTCCAATTAACAAGTGACAGGACAAGAGGAAACAGCCTCAAGTAGTGCCAGGGGATGTTTAGATTGGATATTAGGAACAACTTCATGGAAAGGGTTGTAAAACCATTGGCACAGGCTGCCCAGGGAAGTAGTGGAACCACTTAGAAGTGTTCAAAATCCATGGAGATGTGGCACTTGGGGACATGGGTCAGTGGCAGCCTTGGCAGTGCCCAGGAAATGGTGGAACTCAATGATCTTAGGGTCTTTCCCAACCTTAACCATTCCATGATTCAATGGAATGCAGCTGGTGGAGATCCATCTGTGCTCGTGCAGGCTACTCAGGTGAGGTTATCCTGGAGCGAGAACCACAAGCATGGGAGCTCTGCAAATTTGTGCCTTTTGTTTTCTTAATAAGATGTTCTGTGTTTGTTGTTTGTTGAAGACACGAGGGAAGCACAGAAGTGGCCTTTATCCCTGGGAGGGGACGGTTACATCCCGGATTGTCAGTTCACAACAACATCCCATCCCCACCTTCAAAGGCTGTGGGAAACGGCCTGAGCTCCTGCAGGTTGAAGGTCCATGTGAGGTCCCCAGAGGTAGGTGGAAGTTCATCTCTAAAGAGATATGATAGCAATCCTGGAGACAGATACCAATCCTGGGATCTTTCCTTGATCAGAGAACTCTTCTTTAGGGAGTCCCTAGTAATACTTCTGCAAATCCAGTGGGAAGTCTGTACTGTTGATGTATTTACCTGCAGGCAGATGTTTTTAATCTGAAATAATATCTTCTCTCTTGGGTTTGAGACAGAGATGGATCTGTGGAGGTAATGACAGGAGTTTCATCTCCAGGGCCTGCATTCAGACCTGTTTCAAGAGTCTCAGATTAAAAAAAAAAAACAAACCAAAGCTCTTCTGTGCATAGCAACCTGCATCTCATTCAGCACCAGTCATAAGGCTGGAAGGGATCTCTGGAGTCAGTTTGATCTAGGCTCCTACCCAAAGGCAGGCACAACTCTTTATTCTTCAAGCCCTCTGATGAGGATGAGTCCCCAGCATTCCTGCACAGCCCATTCCTGCTCCTGACTACTGTAATGATAAGCCAGGCTCATTCCTCCTGCAAAGCCAAGCTCCACATTGTGTTTGCAGAGAAGTGCTCGAGCTGTGAATGGCTGGATGGGGTTTAACCACACACCCTTCAGAGTCTGTAGCTCCATTCTGTGCATTTATCACTTCCCTCCTGGACTTGTGCCATGCTGGGTATCCTTTCTGCCCTCTTCCTCACAGATGTCCTTCAAAAGAGGCTGGCTGGATCTTCCTTTCATACAAGACCATTCACAAAACACCTTACTTTCCAGACCTGTGGGGACACAGACTAACATGAATGCCACATATGTGTTGACTTTGGGTGCACCAGGCTGGAGACGTGCCCTAGAAAGGCACAAGGGCCCTTGGAGCTGTGGCCTGGTGCTGTAGTGGTTGGACCCCTCACCCCCAGCTTGTGTGATGCTGTGCACTTGTATGAAATCACACCTTGGCTGGACTGAAATGCTTTCCTCACTTTGCTGTTGAAAGATGGAACTTCTAATGAGGTCTGGATTTCCACACCAGGGAAAGAGTGCTCAGGCATGTGTGCTGCCTGTCTGTATGTCCTCACACCAGTCCTGTGCCCTCTTGGCACCCAAGACCCCAGCTGTGTCACAGCTGTCTTGGTGGTGCTCACCCTCAGATTATTTTTCCCTCTTCCTTGTGCTTTCAGTCATGACATAGCACACAAGAAAGGGTCTGAACTGATCTCAGCTTCCTGCCCTGCTCACTGGGATAATTATGGGTTTGGGGTAAGTGTTACACCTGGCTGTGGTCAGACTTGGGACCTCCCTGCTGGATTGAATACAGAGCTTCAGGGAGAACCTCTGTGGAGAAACCAGGCAAGGTCAAAACCAGCCTCAGCACTCAAGCACAGTTACAGTAAGGACAGAGCTGTTTGCATGTGACCAGAGGTTTTGGGGTGGCTCAGGCTGTGCCAGGTGCTCCCAGAGAAACCCCTGGAATCTCTTTAGGCCCACCTGAGCAAGAGATGTATGTGGTGCCCTTGTGGCTCTGTCTTGAACTCTATCTCCTGCCCATTATTTACACCACAGATTCTTCTTAGCAACTGTCTGTGCCATTTTGTCTTGTTTTTCTAGAATAGACGTGAAAATCCTTTTCCTGTGCCTTCTTTGTCTCCGGACATTTGTCCACCAGAGCTTACGGTCTCAGGTGAGTCCTGCTCAGCCATTCTCTTTGTGTGGGTGACAAACAGCTGTGGCTCCTCAGAGCTGAGGATTGTGAAATTACAGAATCACAGAGTCACTGAATGGATTGCCTTGGAAGGGACCTTAAAGCCCAGCCGATCCCATCCCTTGCCACGGGCAGGGACATTTTCCACTGTCCCAGGCTGCTCCAAGCCCTGTCCAGCCTGGCCTTGGTCATTTCCAGAGATCCAGGGGCAGCCACAGCTGCTCTGGGCACGCTGTGCCAGGGCCTGCCCACCCTGCCAGGGAACAATTCCTTCCCAATATCCCATCCATCCCTGCCCTCTGGCAGCGGGAGCCATTCCCCTTGTCCTATCACCACAGCTTTTATCAGTGTTTATGCTGCTGGAGTGGAATTTAATGAGGTGATAGTGACACTCAGCCTGCTCAGAGAGAGGGCAGGCAGCAGCTTGGTTTACTCAACAAATATGTCCATGTTTGCCCATAGTAGAGAAACTCTTTACTAAGGCATTTGAGGACTGAGATACTCACAGGAGACAAATTCCTCCACTCTCAGCCTGTGGTTCACTTGCAGCAGTGGCTTTGCCCACCTGACATGCAGCAGGTTCTCCACAGGCCACATTCCCTTCTGGGAGGAATGGGGGGTCTAGGACACACAGCATAAAAAAAGTCAGGAAATGAGAGTTGGGGTGTACACAGCAACCTTGGGCTCTGAACAGGCTTTGAGGATGCCTTCAATTGGCCAAATTGGGAAATTGCTTAGAGATGTTAAATAAATCAGATTTCTCTCTCCATCCTACATCCAAGCTTCAGTTTTTGCTTATTTTTCCATTCTGTGTTTTATCTCTATGCTCTGGGTCTCCTGAGCTCTTACCTTCTGTAGAGAGAACCACTCTGTTCATCCAACAGTGTGACAGCAATGGGGGGTGAACCTGAATCACCCTGCAGCTTCCCAAATCCCTTAATGCGATTGAGGAAGCCTCAATAATCCCCAGAGCCCAGGGAGACAACCTCCACCAAGGTACCCCATAACCTTGTGAGAGGAAGGTTACTTCTGCCCTGAGGGAAAGGTGGACTTACCCAACAAATCCTGAACAAGTGCTGCCCACCATTCTTGCAGCCTCAAAGCCAACAGCCCTTCCTTTCCTGGGACATTGGCTCTGCTTACAAATCCCTGTGCCTTGCTGCAATTCCCCTCTGGAAGGCTAAGAGCAAGCCCTGGAGGTAAACTGTGTTAGTCCATAGCTGGATCAGCAGGACATGGAGCAGCTGCTCCCAGGGATGCCCGGCTCACCTTGGGCAAGCTCAGCAGCTTCAGCTCTGTTTTCCATGCTCCTCTGGAGAGGCCCTGGGACAGGGATGAGCTCTGTCCCCCCTGCCCTGAGCAGATGCCAGGGACACTCAGGTGGCCACCATGGACAGCCAGTCCTGGTGATGGGGACAGAGCAACCCAGAACTAGCAGTGACCCACCCACAGCCTGACTTGGCTGGGGGATTTGATCACTCCAGGATTTGAATGTGGGATGCCAAGGAGGCTTTGTGTCAGTGTTGTCATCCATGGCTCCGAGAGAACAGCCAGGCTGGGGGCCTGGGCCAGGCAGTGCCTCTCTCTGGGAGCCTGATGGATGCTCTGGATAGGGCAGTGTCCAGAGCTGACAGCAAAGGCACATGGAGCTAATCCTGATTAGCCATGGCTCGAAGGGTAATGGCTCTGCCCTTGAACTTGAAGAGGGAAGTGGTGGTGGCTGATCCAGCAAACCCATTTGCTACCTCTTGCTGCTTCCCAGCTGCTGGCCTTAGCAGAGCAGATGGATGCATGGATTAGGAGGATTATGCAGCTCCTCTGCTACTCACTGCCTTCTCCTGGCACCTGGGCTCTGCCCTGATGGACAGGAGGGTGAGGGAGAAGTGCTGCAGGGATTCCAGAGGAGCTGTGTTACTTGGCAAAACAGGGCTCCAGCAGGCAACAGGAATTGCTCCCTGGGCAAATCTTGTGACTGGCACCAGAAGGAATTTTGTCACCTGGGCTGATGGTTTGAGGGTGGGCAGGGGCAGGCACAGCCACCCTGCACTCTTCTGGAGTCTGGCTGGGTTCTTCAGAAGCAGGTAACACCTGCTACAGCCCTCTTCCCAGGGAGTATCGTGGTTCCTTACAGGTAAGGGTTAATCATAATGGAAAAGGTGAGGTTCCCTCCAGGGATGGAGGGGCAGGGTTTGTGCTCTGGACCTTCTCAGCTGTGCAGCAGTGCTGGCAAAGCTGAGCCAGCTGTTGGCAGCTGGATCCTCCAGCTCATGACAGCTTTTCACCAGTACAGCAACTGCTGCCTCTGCCTCTCTGCCTCTGTGCCTGCCTCACATCACATGTGGCTCCTTCTACCCCAAAAAAACCTGCCTGCCCAGCTGAGGGAATAAGGGTTCAAGGCTTTTTGCAGTCTTGAGGAGGGAAAAAAATCCCAGAATAGTGCTCTTTCTTCCACATCACTTTTAATCTGTTAATTCCCATGGGTGTTAGGAATTCTTTCAGTTTTCCTTAATCAGCATAGACAAGAACCAGGCATATTTTAATTTGTTTTTCTTACAGTTCACCATAACTCCAAGACTCCACAAAACTCCATGATTGGAAATTTCCAAAGTGCTGGAAATGTTTTGCAGTCCTTTGTCCCTGGATGAAACAAGTGACTTTAAACCACGCAGAAGTCCAGTTTCAGAAGGATTTGCCCCAGTATCCAGTCTTTCCAAGACAGGCCTAGTTCAGCCTTCCAGAGCTGGTTTTAGTAGATCCTGGACTTGGATTTTTGCCCTACTGCACACACTTTATATTTCATGCAACGAGAGATCTGAATTTTGCTTTGCAGACACCTCTACCCTGATGCTTCCCCATTAATATTTGGGTTTGATTTTTCAGCACCTGTTTCAGCTTCTAACTACAAAGCAGCTTCAGGCACCAAACCTAAAGTAGCACTGGATCCCCATATCCGGCTCAAGGATGGAAAACTGGAACTGGTAAGTGGCAGGGTCCCTCTCCCCAAAGTAAAGTCTTCTCCTTGTGCACCGTGCAGGAAATAGTCCATCTTCAGGTGAATTTGCTGGAGTTTGAGTCCAGCCTCTGAAGGTAAAGAGGGTGAAACATTGTGACTATGTTCAAAGGGGCATTTAAACATCCTTTGGCTCATCTTGGGTATTCCTTGGTGCTCTGTGAAGCTCCAGAAGTCTTTTCCTGACAGCTGCACCTCCCTTGGAGATGCCATTGGCTAAGGTTGTGCCCTCCAAACTTTTGGTGCTGCTATCACTGCTAGGGTGACCTCAGGCAGCCTGATGTGGGGGAGGGAAGGGTGAGATATGAGATATCTCATCGAGGAGCCATCCAGAACTACTGATTCTTCCATCATTTTATGGAGAACACATTCCATGGGCACGGAGCGGAGCTGCCCATCTGCTCACCGAGACCCTGGGGAGGGCCAGGGTGCCTTGGGGGGCCGTGTCCCAGTCTGGCACTTCGGATCTTCGGGCGTTTGAGTGGGGGATAAGGGGACAGAGCCCTTTGTGCGGGGCCGGGACGCCACGGAGGCCCCGATGTGACGAACATCTGCTGCCACCCGACGGTAGCGCAGCGGAGCCGTTCCCTGAGCCTGTGTAATTCCCATAAAGCGGGATGCAGGACGGCATTTGCACAGCGACCTCTGCTCCTCACCGGGACCAAGCAGCTCCTCTCGGCTGGCAGGAGCGGAGCGCTCGGCTTCGCTTTTCAAAGCTGTGTTAGGTGGAGGGTGACATCGACTGGCACAACCCGAGGTGGCTTTGGGGTGCCCAAGCCCGCCAACATCCCAAAGTCTGGGAGCCTGCAGCGCTGCCTTGCACACGGGTGGTGGGCAGAGGAGCAGGTGGGACTCGAACGGGACAGCAGATGGATCCCAGGGACTTGCTGGTGCTGGGAAGGCGAGCGAGGAGAAAAGGGCTCCCTCTGCAGCCCCTTCCCGGGGAATTTCCGGGAGGTGCTGTGAGCAGGAGCTGTGAGTGCAGCCTGCCACAGGGGAACCTTTCACTCGGGCTCTTTCCCAGAGTCTGCTGAGCTCAACTTTGTCTTTTAAAAGCTTTCAGCTGCTGTTGCCAGCAGGGGAAGTGGGGCTTGCACAGGTTTATCTGCTTCTGTGCTGCCCTGAGGTTGAACTGATAAATATCAGTAAAAGTTAGGGCATCATGAGTAATGAGAGAGCAAAACATCCATGGAGGAGCAAGATGTTTGAATGTCTCCTCTCTCCATGAGAAACACTGTAAATAGCTTTTATCTTCCTGATCCCAAACACAATTTCTGGGCAATAAGAGAAAGGAGAGGCTGAGCTCTTGCCAGCTGAGTCTTGTTAAAACTCCACTGACTTTTGATAAAAGTCTGGAAAACTCATCAGAGCCACAAATCTGATTGCAGATAAAATGTTCTTGGAGGGCTGTGAACCTGTGTTTAAGAACAGACATTTCTGTACCTGTGCGGCAAAGGAGAGACTGGAAATCCAATCCAAGACTGTTCCTTTGGGAGACGCTGCCTGGAGAAACCCAGCACGAGTGTCTTCTCAGTGCTTACCCCAAAGAATTGCTTTTCCAGTATTTTTCTTTTGAAAAGCTCCTTGTTTCTGCTCAAGGTTCTGCAGTACCTTGGTCTGGATGTGACCGAGGAGAAGAAGAGGCAGCTCCGGCAAAGCCTGACCACAGACTCGCAGGGAACTGTGGCCTATGGAGGTGAGCAGGAGCTCTGCCCAGGGGGATCTGACATTTCTCTGCAGCTTCACTGGCAGCTAAAAAGGGAAAAAGGGACAGAAGTGGCTGGTGAGACACCTGCCTGGGATGGGATGGAGCCTATAAAGATGGAAAATCACAAACACAAAAGAACGCATTCTGTAGAATCATGGAACCCTGGAATGGTTTGGGTTGGCAGGGACCTCAAAATTCATCTCATTCCACCAGATACCTTCCACTATTCCAGGTTGCTCCAAGCCCTGTCCAAGAGGACACTTCCAGGGACGGATCAGCCACAGCTTCACTGTAAAACCTGTGCCAGGGCCTCACTGCCCTCACAGGGAAGAATTTCTTCCTAACATCTAATCTAAACCTACTCTGTCAGTTTAAAGCCCTTCCCATTCTCTAGCATAGGTAATATCAGACTAAAAGAAAGTTGGTGCAAGGGCTTACTTTCTTTAAAATCTCAGCTTTCCTAGCAGGAACTGGCCAGAGAAGAAACAGAAAATGAAAGCCAGTTCTGCCTTTTGTGGCCTTCCAGAGCATGGCTGGCCCACAGGGTCTGCTCCCCAGAAGGCTTTCAGCAAAAATCCAAAATCAGCAATGTCCCCAGCAGAGAGAACAGTCACAAGGCATCTGGATCAACATGTTGTGCAGAGGGAGGGATGGGACACAGAACCACGACCCTCTCCTACAAGTGACTGGCGTTGTAATTTGTGGAAACAGAAATAAGGATGATTGGAGGTATTTAGCAAATGTGCTGGTTTTGCAGAGAGTATCTGGCTCCTGCTGCAGCCCAGGGACTGAGCACCATGCAGGACAGGCTTCAAGGTGGGACCATGTGAACCTCATAAAGTTCAACAAGGCCAAGTGCATGTTCTGCACCTGGGTCAGGGCAGTCACAAGCACAAATCCAGGCTGGGCAGGGAATAGACTGAGAGCAGCCCTGGGGGAGGATTTGGGGTGCTGGAGGATAAGAACTGGACATGCCCTGGCTGTGAGCACCCAGAAACCCCCAAGTGCTGGGCTGAGCCCTGGTATGGGCAGCAGCAGGGGGGATTCTGCCCCTCTGCCCCCTCAGGTGAGACCCCACCTGCAGAGCTGCCTCCTCTGGCTTGGGGAAGAGCTCAGAGCCCCTTCCAGGGCCTAAAGGGGCTCCAGGAGAGCTGCAGAGGGACTGGGGACAAGGGATGGAGGGACAGGACACAGGGAATGGCTCCCACTGCCAGAGGGCAGGGATGGATGGGATATTGAGAAGGAATTGTTCCCTGGCAGGGTGGGCAGGCCCTGGCACAGGGTGCCCAGAGCAGCTGTGGCTGCCCCTGGATCCCTGGCAGTGTCCAAGGCCAGGTCGGACAGGGTATGGAGCCAACTGGGATAGTGGGAGGTGTCCCTGCTATGGAAGGGGATGGAATAAAAAAATCTTTCTGGTCCCTTTGTGCCCAAATCATTCCCTGTTTCTGTGATTCTGTGACTGGAATCTCTGGGACCCTGGTACCACCTCCCTGATGGTTCCCACCTGTCCCACACAGCCCCTTCTGCTGTGCTTTCCTTCATGTCTGAAGGTAAAAATTAATGTGGATTTTCAGACTTGTCAATTTAACACCTTTAATGTGTTTGTCAATTTAACACCTTTAATAAGTGCTGAACTCACTGAATTGTCTTTTTATTTAAATCGGTAACATGAGAAATGGCAGCAGGTGCAATTTTGTCAGGATAATGTGGGTCTAGCTTAAAATTTTAAAACTTTCAGAACCACAGTTGTGAGCACTCCCAGTGAAAATATCTGAGGTTTTCTGGGTTTTAAAAATGTTCATTTTTTCAGTTGGATAAGCAACAGGAGTCTGATAAAGGCTGTCAACAACAGATTTAAATCTGATGGGATTGCTGACAAACTCAGGATTATTAGAGAAAGCTGTCTGGCATCTCTAAATCCTGCTTGGCACCAGTGGATGGCCCCAAAGTCAGCGGCATTTTCTCCTAACACACAGCAATTTTCTCTTTTGCCTGGTAAAAACTGATTGTTTCTCACAGATGTTCTCCAAGCACTCAGGGATCTGATGCAGCAGGAGCTGGACGAGGCTGGTCTGGATTCCAGCTCTGTGCTCTTCACTCAGCACGAAGTGGCCAATTTGCTGGATACTTCAGCTTTTCACTCCCCGGTCAGTCACCCCAGAGCTCTCCTTCATTGAATCCATGGATCTTCTACATTGAATCCATGGAATTCTGAGATGGGAAAAGCTAAAATACCATTTTCTGGTTGTTCTAGAGTTAGAAAGACAAGGCAAAACTATACATTAATCATTTTTTAATAGGAATTTCTATAAAGGACCTAAAACTTCTCATTTTTATTAAGGAAGTAACAATATCTATGGGATAATAAGAGGAAGCAGCCTGGCAGTTATGCAGAAGAAACAGCCATAATTAATAAAATCTAAGTAATTTTATTTGGTCCACAAAGTGAAAATTCAGTCTAGCTCAGCTATTTCAGCAATGATGGGGATCAGAGAGTGAAATTCTGTGGGGCAAAATGAACCACCCTGGAGCTGAATCATTTAATGTGACTTTTGATCTATTGCATAAAAATGCTGACTTCTTTCTTAGGTGATTTTGATTCAATGTGTGATGAGTCTGTCCCTCTCCTTGCAGGTCTTTGACTCTCTCAACTGCAATGGCAGCGAGGACCTGGAGCAGCTGCAGCTGGAGATGAGGGATCTGCGGCACGAAGTCCGCAGGCTGAAGGTGGAGCCTCCTCTCAGAGCAGATTTCTTGGCTGGGGTGTTCTTCTGTAGCTCTCTGTGGGGGTAATGGGGTGGCCTGTCCCTCTGGAGAAGTCACCAGTTTGCATTCTGTGCATTCCTCGTCACACAGGAGCCTCTCACCCTCCACTCTCCTTAATTGCCTCTTTCTTGCTCTTAACCTCAAAGGAAAACTTATTTGTACTCAAGCATGCAGTCCCTTCTCAGCAGGGAGTAAATATATTTAAAAAGCAGGTCTCATTAAGAATTCCAGTGTGTGATTAACAGAAGCAGCACCTGTCCTCTCACCCTCACCTGGCTGTGAGCACCTCGGCTGTGTCCAGGTGGAATTCTGCTCTAAAAGCTCTCCCTGTGGGGGGGGCAAAGTGCACAGAACTTCTGTAAAATAATATTCTGGTGGGTAGGGGCATTCTAGAAAATGTCCTGTCATTTGTTGCTGCTAATCTGGTGAAAATATTTCCCCCAGTCTCTCCTGAGAGAAGTGGAGAGCAGCAAGAAGTCGATGGAGGATGAGCTTCAGAGGCTGAACCAAGTTAGTGAAATGATTTCTGGGGTGCTTGGGGCGGGTTGGGGGTTGGCAGTGGTGTGTTCATCAGCAGTTCTGCGTGCTTGCAGAAGGCGCTGGGGTTCCTGTCGGAGAACCGGACCCTGCACAGCAAACTGCAGATGGCTGAGGTGGTGCAGAGACAGGCCCACAGCGCCGAACAGGACTATGAGGAAGTGATCCACCTGCTGGAGGCTGAAATTGCAGAACTGAAGATGCAGCTGGCAGGGAAAAAAGCAAAGCACGTCTCTGAAATAGAGGTAATGCAACCCCCTGGAAAAACTCACAGCCGTTCAGACTCTTCTTCTGTGGGTTCACACAGTCATGGAATGATTTGGGCCAGAGAGACCATAAAGCCCATCTCATTCCAAACCCCTGCCAAGGGCAGGGACACCTTCCACTATCCCAGGTTGTTCCAAGCCCCATCCAGCCTGGCCTTAGACACTTCCAGGGATGGGGCAGCCACAACTAAGGTTACCCTCCTTCTATTTACACAGGAGAAAATGAAATAGCACATAGATCATTTGCTGTGTGGGACCACAAGGTCAACACAGTCTCTGTGTTATAATTTGCGTAATTTCCACTGTCCCTTCCCAAAGGACACTGCTTTTGCTTATAGCAAATGCCACAAACTGCTGTTTCCAAAAGCCAAGGCTGGAGCATCACCACCACCTTTCTCCTCCTCCTGTGTCCCTCCCTCAGGAGGACATCCTGGAGCTGAAGAGGCAGCTGTCCCTGGCTGATGGCCAGCTACGAAAATCCGAAGTCTCACGGAAGCGCCTGGAGATCTGCAATAGGAAACTGCTCCTGTTTGTGCAGGTGAGGTGTGGACCTGCCCCAGTGCTGCAGCATCACCAGGGCCTCTTTCCTTCAGGGTGGTTTTGCAAGTCTAATCAACTTCCTGCTCCATAAGCAAGAGGTTGTTTTTTTTCCCTTGTCTCACTCAAAAAAATCGCTTTCTGTTGGTTAGGAGGAAGCAGGGAATGAACTCAGATCTCCTCATACCCCTGGGAGCAATGCAAACTCTGTGGTGCAGGTTTTGCTGGTGGCTCTGCTCTTCCTGGCTCCCAGTGCTGAGGCTGTCAAAATCATCTGTGCTCACCTTCCCCTGCTATAGCTCTATAAATAGGAACCTAGAGAGTGGCTTTGCTCTTCCAGTGCTTTTCCTCCTGGATTTCCTGCAAAATCTCACAGTTTAGTCTTTCATTTGATGGGTTTTCCACTTCATTCCCTATATTGGGAACACCAGTATGTGTCACTAATAAACTGTCCAGCATGGGAAGCATTACTATTCAGTGTATCTGCTATGGCTACTGGTGGCCTGTCCCAAGAATTCTTGAAATCAAGCAGAAACAGTGGAGCAAAAGGAAATGTAGGTGCTGTGTCCTCTGCTCCAGAGAAGGAAGAATTAAATGCCTCCAGAGCTTCAGCACTATATGCTAGGGCAGTTTGGGGTCAGACTTTGGAAATATATCTCACTTGACCCCAGGGTCAAACATCACAGGATTTTTGAGCACTGGAGCAAAATGTCTTCCTTTTTTCTCCACCCCTCAGTAGTGTTGGAGAAGTGCATGGTAATGAGAGCTTACACGTGCAGGTCCAACCCAGGAGCCAGGGATTGCTGGCAGCCATGATCACTGAAATGCGGCCTGCAAAATTATTGCTTGGAAGAGGATTTTTGTGTTGCATTTCATATATTTTAGCAGTGATATTAAAATGCAGAATTCAGAAGTGTCTGTAGATTCATGAATGCTGCCTAAGCTGCAAAAGGCCTTGAGATATTCGCTTCAAGGGCAATGAATAAGCAGAAGCTGATTACTGTCATATTAAATCTGATCATCAGGAAAAACCCATGGGGTTTGTTCTCAGGAATTATTCATTTCTACAAGTTTGAAACCTTTTTTTTTTTTTTCTTTTCTGTTGCATGACAGAACATTTACAAGGTCCTGAGCACACACAGTCATTTACCAGATGAGAAAAGGTAGGAGATGGCTTCTGGGAATGGTGAATAGCAACGTGAAATGTCCTTTTCTGACCTTTCTCTGGGGAAGGAGCTTCACACGTAACCTACCCAGAGTTTCTAAACATACTTTCACTTTGGAAGTGAAGCCATGGGAGAAAGATGATCTGGAGGCTGCTGGTGGGTTGGTGCTGGGGGACTTTGGCCTCTGTTCAGGCTTTTTTTGGGATCAAGTAGCTGAAACTCAGCTTGGGTTAAATTGCTCTTGTCAGCAGAGACCCCAGGCAGGTTGTTTCAGAGCAGCAGAGTTTTGACCCACCTGCTTTTCCAAACATAAACTAGGTTTTGGCTCCAGGACCACATCCTTTTTTATCAGCAGTTAGAGTACACAGAGTGTAAGCCAGGAGCTCTCCAGACTCTCAGCTGCATGAATGGCTGCAAACACAGAGCTCAGGCTTCTGGACTCTCTTCCAATCTCAGCCTATCTCCTATCCCTTGGGCATAAATGTATCACAACCCTATGTGTGTTTTTAACTGATTAAATCATTGAAAAGTTCCTATCCCATCGATAACGACCAGTCCCTTTAAAAGACAGTTTTTAAGAGGGATGGAAATCAGTTTTTAAGTTTCTAAGTTGGTTATTTCTAATATAATGCAAGGGAAATGCTTTTGAAAAACTCTTAAGAATACTTTGCTATTGTTCTGTAACAAAGCAATGCAAGTGTGTCTAACAGACACTTGAATGCAGAGGGATGGAAATGCAACCCCCCAAACACACAGAATCTATGTAGCAGATCCTTCCTGAGAGGCTGGCCAGGATTGTCAATGACCATTCTCTGACAGAAGTATTGATGGCACTTTCCGTATTTATAAGCGTCAACCATGAAACAGAAGAGGATAAAACAGATGCAGTCTCAGACACATCTCTTCCACCTTCAGATCTTGTTGACCTTTTGCTATCAGAAGCTAAAGAACTGTTAGCACCAATCCTCTCCAACAAGGACGGTAAGCACTGAATTGACTGGAGAAAGCTGAATCCCAGCGAGTCTCAGGCATCTCTGTCAGTGTTATTGGCAGTTTCCAGCACCTTCCATATTTTCCCATACCAGTTGAGCCTCCCTGATTATCTCATGCTCACTGAGATGTAATTGCCCTATATCCTTGTGACTCATCTGTGAATCTGCAATGTAGACTCGCAGGGTATGGAGTTGAAGACTTGTGCCCAGGGCCAGAGGAAAGGCATTTATCCAGGGGAAAAACCCTAACAGGCAGGAGGAGGGTCTCACTGAATTTCAGAATCACTGAAATGCTGGTTGAAAGGGACTGCTGGAGATCGATCTTCTGCTCCAGGTAGGGCCATCCCAGAGGGATCTGCAGTGGGTTTAGCCAGCCAGGATGGAGATCCACAGCCTTCCTGGATGGCGTTCCCTCACTGCTCCGTGACAAAGATCTTCCCAGAACACAGCCTGAGCTCCCCCAAGGGCAGCCTGTGGCCACTGCCCCCACTTACACTGGCTGCACTGCCAAAAACAACTTGGCTGCAGCATCCTTTAATTGCCCCTGATGTAGTGGTGGGGGCTGTGAGGTTGCCTCTTGGCCTCCTCTTTGCCAGGCTAAACATGCCCAGCTCCTTCAGCCCTCCCCAGCCTCTCCCTGCAGGCCTGGGGCTTCCCTTGCTGGATCCTGTCCAATTTCCCAACAGCTTTAAACCCAGGATCCAAACTTTCCTTACACCATCCAGGTACAATTATAGCAATGCTGAATAGAAGGGAACAGTCACCTCCCCATTTCCTTGGAGTAAAAGCCAGCCATGCTGCCTGTTCCTCACATCTGTGAGAAAACCAGGGAACAGGCTCCATGGGAGTCTGGATTAGCTTTCCAAGTCTGGGACACTGAGCTGGTCCATAAGCCATAAACATTTCTTGGCAGCAATTATTTGACCCTGCTTGTGTCTTCCCCCACAAAATGATTGTCTGACCTCCTCAGTGTCATGTCTGGGTGAATGCACAGCCCCCAACAGGTGCCCAGTCCTTGCTCTTTGATGCTATTCACCAGCTCAGTGTGGCCATGGCCCAGCACTGGCTTTGTCTCAAAACACAAAGGAAATAATTGCAGCCTTTCAGGAGCACCTCTGGTTTATGAGCGCTGTCAGCATTTTCTGAGCTCCTGCCCCATTTAAATGTGCATTATCATAATGCAGCAGCATTGGGCATGTTCTCTGCACTAACACTTGGCTCTGTGCTTCTATCTGCAGCTCTGCCATGGGACAGGGACCAGTGCCTGCCTGCTGAAGGAATCCCAAATTACAAGGAGTAGGTGTCAAAACTGATGTGGTCTGTAATTTGGACAACACAGATACTAAACATTCCTGTTTGTTTTGTTAGGTTTTTTTAACCAAAACTGTTGCTTGACAACTTTTGATCAGACAGTCTAGGAGAGGCCTCCAGATGGCCATGACAGAGAAATACTGTGAAATTCCTAGACAGAAAGAGACTTCCTGCCCTGCACAGTGTGAATTCCTGGGATTCTCTTTTGTTTTATAAAATGCTGGTTTTCCTTCAGGCCAGATGGGAATTTGTGGTTCTGTGGCTTGTCTAGCCAGCGTTTTTATAGTGCACTCTGTGTAAGGGAAAAAGCATCACTGAATATGTTAATCTTTTAAGCTGTAATATCAAGATGCTGTGTAGCTCCAGACACTGAAAGCAGATGACATGGCTTTGTTTGGACCTTAAACTGTTAAATTTCCCTGAAACCTCTTGAACTCCTTGTATTTAACAGAGCCATTTCCTAAAGTTATCTGAAAGGGCACTTTGAGACCTAAAGATCTCCTGCTGCTTTCTTAGCTTAACTCAACCTGAAGATCTGCCAGCACAGTTTTTTGTTTAGGTACAAAGTACCCATTTTCAAATGATAATTTCAAGGTTATGAAAAGCATTCTCAGACAAAACAGGTAGCCTGCACAGTCTAACCAGGCAAGATCTGTGGCTTCCTCTTCTTTCCTAAATAACGAGTGCTGTCTTCACATTCTCCCCTGTGTCCTTCTCCCAAACTACCTAAGGCGTATTTCTCCTTTTCAGCCACCTTCATCAGAAGACCACGTGGCCACCTCCTGCAGGCCAGGCCAAGGGTGACCAGCCACAGCCACCAAGCCCAACGGAACTGCCTAAGAAGTCGACATAAATATCCCATGGCTTGGTGGTGCTCCGAACCACGGCCATCCATCCCATGGGAGACAGGAAAGACATGCCCCAGGCACCTCAACTTCCAGGCCAAGCAGACTGAGAACAAGCTTTCTCATACAAGAATCATTCTTCCTAACTATCCAAGACTTTTTCAGCAACCTCCCCTGCGTGTCTACCTCTGAGTTATCATACAAGGCTTTTTGCTCACAGTTTGCAGCTTTATAGAAAAAATATTCTCATGAGGCTACAGAGGCCCGGATTTCTGTGGCAGCCTTTTAGAGCTTGTATTCTGGGTAGCATGAATGTACCTGAGGGACTCAGGGGTCTCCAAAAGATCCCTTTTGGTATTTCAGATGAAAAACCAAAGTCTATTTAGTGACTGTAATCAAAGCAGCTTAATCCCTAGTGTCCTAGTTGTCTTGGGATTGGTACTTCTCTTTTTATTCTTTTTGTATAGCTTATCCCAGCTGCAGTGCTTGGAGTGGGAAGCAGCACCTCAGGCAGTTGCTGGCCAGAGTGCAGGACAGCCGGTGGGGTGCTCCGGTCACAGCGTGGACACCGAGCCCTCCCTGGAACGCGGGCAGGACATAGTGGGCATCGTGAACATAGCTCAGTAAAGGTCCCTGGTGTCACTGGGAAATGAGATCCACATGATGCAAGACTAAGCCAGCAGTGCATAGATCAGATCTGAGATGGGCATAGGTCTGGAAAATAAAATGGAAACACTCCTCACAAGGAGTTTGCTTTCTGGGTTCTGACTGCAGCTGCTGCGTTCAGCGTCTCACAGACAAAGACACAGCCTGAGACCATTTTTCCTCCCTCTTATTTTGGCAGCTCCTGGGGAGATGCATTGAGAAGTTGCAGGAAAATGGGGTACAATCTGGCTTTTACAAATAATTTGTTAAGATTACTTCAAATCTTCTTTGTGGGGGTTCAAAGCATGTGGATCCTTTATTGTCTAAATTAAAGGCTTAGGCAAAATCATGACCCTCACCAGTATCTCCTGCACTCGAGTATCACTGCACTGCTAAACTAGCAACTGTGTGGTGGAATATATCACATAAATAACCAGTCTGAAATTTTAGGTAAGCTTAATTTCATAGCTTGGGGTAAATTAAATCTTGGGAGTGCATACCTCAGAACATAAATTAAAGGACTTCTTTTAAAAGGAGACATAATCCTTTGGACTGCTTACAAGGAATATTCCCAGGAAGGAGAAAATATTCATCTTGGGATATCGTGTGTTTAATAGCTCATTCCCCAGTGCTCTCTGCTGCAATGGAATGATAGCAAATCCTGGTGTTACCTGTGGGTTTGGCCCTAGAGCTTTGTTCTCATCTCCTGTGTTACTCAGACAGGTAAGAAGCACACACAGCAAAAGCCAGTCTCACCAGTCTGGTGAACCTTGGCTCTGGAAAAACACCTCCAGCTCCCCTGGGGTTAACCAGCAGATCCCAGTCTGCCCCTGGCAGGGTCTCTGCAAAAGCATTTGGCTGGAAGTGGCATCCTAGAGAGACATCTCCAGCCACTTCTTGTCACACTTGTCAGGCAACAGCACAAACAGGATTTTGGGAAGGAGCAGGTCTTGGGTTGTGCTGTGTTATTTCATATACCCAGTGTCACTTGGGACACCTGGGAGAAAAGGGCAAAGTTATGGGGAAAACACACTCCTTTAGGTTGCACTTAATCAGCTAGAAAATCAACAATCTGTTGTGGAAATCAACAGAAGTTTCAAAATCTCTGACAGTCATGGAATACTTTTCTCAAAATACACCACCTCCAAGAGTGCTGAAAAGGCACAGACCAGGACTGGCCCAGCAGGGATCAGTTACATGGTCTGAAAGAGAAATTCTTGATGCTGCTTCCACAGTCTGTATTATTCCATAGATCTGTATTTAAGGTCCCAAGAAATAAGATTTTGTTTTAAAGAATCAGAATGGGCGAGGGTTCGGGTGAAATAAGCATTGTGCTGGTGGTGCTGGCACCTGGGAATGGGTGGCAACAAGGGGATGCTGCTCCAAGGTCGCTGTATTTGGGGTCTCCTGAGCTGTCTGTTTCCAAAAGAGCTGTGAAGTTCTCAACCTTTTAAATAGCCCCAACAGCTCTGTGCTCTCAGCTTACTGGCTCTGGGAAAGAAATCCTCCGTGTTCCCATCAGCCACTGGAGAGCCTCACATTAAACAAGGATCAAGCACTGCATGCTTCCCAAAGCTTTCATGCTTCTCTGGTTTCCAGTATTTCCTCTGAATTTACCATGTTCCTTTTGCCTTTGCTGCGGGCTCAGCAGACTTCCCTCTCTCTGTTAACCCCACTGTTCCAACACCACCTCTGCAGAGCAGTGCTCAGAGCTAAGCTCTGACAAGAGCTGTGCTCCTGGAGATGACACTGATTTTGGCGACTCAGAATAGCAAACCTGTGTCAGGCTTTACTCCCAGGCAAGGGGAATCAGGCAGAACTCAGCAAGGCGCAGGGTGACATCTCACAGAACTACCAAGAGGCGAAAGGGGAAATGCTAAAGGAACAAACAGCACAGAAAGAGAAGTTATTTAAATAGGATGTTCTTCATTCACACAGGGCCTGTCTAGCACTCTACAGGAGAGCTGGGTTAATTTGCAATACTCTTGGTTTGCTTGTAAGATTGTGGAGATGTGCCGCTGTCACAATGTGCTGTGTTTGTCTCAGAGAATGTGCCTTGGAGGGTCCCAGAATGACTCCACATGAAATGAGGAGGAGTATTTGTGATAAAAATGAAACCTGAATTGTATTAGATCTTCCCGAGTGGCCTTCCAGATCCTGAAGGGATCCTATACAGGAGATGGAGGGGGTGTTCCAAAAGCATCTAGGAACAGGACAAAGGAGAATTCTTCACACTGACAGAGAGTAGGTTTAGATTAGATATCATGAAAAACTTCCCTGTGAGGGTGGTGGGACCCTGGCACAGAGACGCTGTGGCTGCCCCATCCCTGGAAGTGCCCAAGGCCAGGTTGGACACTGGGGCTTGGAGCAACCTGGGACAGTGGAAGGCGTCTCTGCCTGTGGCAGGAGGTGGAACTGGATGAGCATTAAAGTCACTTCCAGCCCAAACCGTTCTGTGTTTCCATGACTCTGATAGGCTGGAACATGGCAAATAGTTTATGAGCCAAAATGCAGAGAGACCCCCACAAACAGTGCATGTCAACACACTGCAGGTGATAAACTCAAAAAGATGCATTTAAAGAGCATCAGTGGGATCAGCTGTTGAGCTGGAAGCTTTGGGGGTTAAATATTACTGATGTGATGGGTTTATTTTGTATTTGTCTTATGCAAAGCAGAAATTCAGTTCTTAGCTGCTGGTGGGTCAGAGACCCCTCTGCTTCATAAAACAAACCAAACCAAGATTGGAGCATCTATTTTAAAAGCTGCAGAAGCAGGGAAGGCGGGGCAGGGAGCCACCTCGGCATTGTCTCGGGAGGTGAATGTAGCAGAGCCATTAGCACACTGTTCATCTGCAGTCCCACGGGGAAAGGAACCCAATCTCAGTCTGTTGGTCTCCAGTTTCATCCCTGCCAGTGATCTCTTCCATCTCGCTGGGTGACCTTGGGCAGCACATTTTCATCTCAGTTTTGCACAAAAAACAAACAGGACTGAGAGTGGCACGGGGAAGGCAAAGCCCAAAGGGGGCAACCTCTTGGAACAAGGGGGTCTGTGAGTGCTGTGGGGCTGGGTACTGCTGGTCTGGTTTCAGTGAAGAAAGCCTCAATATTTCAACTTTTCCTGGCTCTCAGAACAGCAGATCCAGCTTTTTCTCAGCTCTGGTGAAACAGTGAGATTAAATGCTTAAAAGATGTCTTTAAAGAAGTGTGGAGGTGGCAGAGGTGAGCTCCAGCCCGGAACGGTGCGGTGGAGTAGGCTGGTGTGTCTATCCCAGCGCTGGAGGCTGTGTGGGGAGCCTCTGCTTCCTCTCAGCTCCACTGTGACACCTGGACTGAAGCCCACGTTTAGAGAGTGGAATACACCTCCACGCTGTTTAAATGGGACTCTAAAAGGGAGGTGAACTTTACTACTGAATTTTTAAAGCAAGTCTTTAATGTTTAACCAGTGCTGTGGCAGAGGGCTGGAGGGCAGCTCCTCAGAGTGACACTGCAGAAAGGGCTGGGCTGGAGGTGTCAAACTGCCTTTTCCTTTCCCTTCTGCTTTTCCTTTCCCTCGGGGATCCAGAGGGACCCGTTCCCTGCTCAGGGCCGAGTTACCCCAGCACCTCCATGACAAACCATTACATTTTCTGGCCTCGCTTACTGCAGCTTTGCCACAAACCTCCTCTGCAACTTCTTTCAGCTGCTTTCCTAATAAGGTAAATAGGAATAACAATACCATGAATAACCCCTACAGGCTTTTTTTCTGCACGTGATGTGCCAATGCATTTGAATTGCTGTTGAGTTTTTAAAATTTATGCCACCAGATGAGGCATAGAAGTTGAGACAAAAGTAGAATTTGAAGTGAAATGCCCTTGTAATGGGGGAAGTGGAGGCTGAACGGTATCTTCAGACCAGATGTCCTTCCTGGAAGACATTCTCCTTTCTAATTGCAGGAGTTCCTGGCCTGGGCTGCTGAGGGGTGATAACTTCTTTCTGAGGAGTTCCCATGAGAAAAAACTGAGGGCCAGTGCCAGCCCTTGAGGCAAACACCCAGTCCTGGTAGGTGGAAGGACAGTCAGGGCCCTTGGGAATGCCCTGAAGAGTTGGCCCTGTGTCAGGGGAAAAGGCAGCCCACTGACACTGGAAAATGCCAAGGTGACCTTCTGGCAGCAGGAGAAAACAAGTGTTGGAAAATAGGAATTATAGTCAGGGCTGCACAGCGGAGAGAAAGATGGATTGGGACTCACCATAATCTCATCCAGCTTTTATAACCTGAACAAAAGGGAAACAACCACAACTGTAGCACAAAGTAGTTACAGGCTGGTGTAAATTCTGTAGCAGGAAGATGGAAATACTGCTTTATTTTTTCTTTTGTTTTCTCTGAGGAAATTTAGCAGTAAATGAGGAACAGGAGAGACATACTTCTTTAAAAAAGAAAGTTGCATTGTGATGGGAAATTCAGAATATTTATTTATAAATAAATACATTTTGTTTTTATTCTGAGTATATATATCTATAAAGTAGATGTTGCAGGCCTTGAGTAACTTTGTGGCTTTTGATGCCAAGTTGTGCTGCAAAGGTCTTTAGGAAAGTGCTCTGGCTCCACAGGCTGCAGCCTTGGGAGCTCTGACATTTGATGGTCAATGGTTGTTTTTGAGCAATGTCAGGCTGGTCTCCTCAGTCTGAGATAGCGAAACATTTCAGAGAAACATGAAATTGCTGATCAGAAATAGCACTGCAGCTTCCTGAAATGTCTGCCCAGATAAGGGGACACTCCACAGCTGGAAGTGATAAGGAGGCAGGAAAAGACAAAGCAGTAAATGTTATGTTACCTCAATACCAGCAGGCAAAGGGGCAGCTGGTCCTTTGGGAGAACCTTAGGTTCTGAAGGTGCAAAACATCCCCCTGCTGGTCTCTCACATCCCTCTCCTGCCCCAGGACCAGCTGCTCAGCCACTCTGACACCCCAAAGTCGGGCAGTGCTGGCATCATTTCCTCCACAGAGCCACAGCCCCAAGGACTGTCACTGAATGGTGACAACTGCCCAGCACATGGCATGACAAACAGGGACCACTCATCCTGAGCTGCAAAGCCACTCAAGATTCACCAAACACTGCACAAGTTTTCAGAGCTGGTGGGAGAGGGGAAGCTGAGAGGTGAGGATGCCTCCCAGCGTCCTTCTCAGTGTCATTTATCTGCGTGATCCCCTTGTACCTCATCAGAGAGTACAGTTTGGGGGATATTTGCTCAAGGAGTGGGTTCACAGGTGTGTAGTAAGTCACGTGAGCAGGTCCCTTTGCTCTGATCTACCCTGGGATGAGCAGGATTAAATTGTGTTCGGGAGCTGTGGCTCTGCTTCCTCCTACCCTGATACAAGAAGGTTCCTCCTGTCCAAGGGCAGGAATCAAAGAAACACTGAAAAGAAAGAGTCCCTTCAAGGTTATTAGGTCCAACTGCTGGCCCTGCACAGAATCCCACCCTGTGCCCGAGAGCGTTGTCCAAGCACTGCTTGAGCCCTGGCAGGGTTGCTGCTGTGACCCCTCTGTGGGATGGGGTGAGCCCATCTCCACACACACCCCTCGTTATTCTCCTTTTCTGCCCACATGAGACCCCACCCGGAGACGTGCCCGGGTCTGGAGTCCTCAGCACAGGAAGGACGCGGAGCTGCCGGGGCGAGGCCGGAGGAGGCAGCAGGATGATGGAGCAGCTCTGCTGTGCGGACACCCCGAGAGAGCCGGGGGTGCTCACCTGGAGAAGGCTCCGCGGAGACTTTAAAGCCCCTTCCAGTGCCGGAAGAGACTCCAGGAGAGCTGGAGAGGGACTTGGGACAAGGGATGGAAAGACAGGCCCAGGGGGAACAGCTCCCCAGTGCCCGATGCAGGGCTGGAAGGCAGCCGTGCCCCCGCGGCCGGACGCAGCCGCCCCTCAGCGAGATGGCGGCGGGGCCGCACGTGCGGGGGGCGGGGCCTGCCCGCGGCCCCGCAGCACAATGGACAGCGCCCCGCGGGGGGCGGGGCCGGGCCGCGCGGGGGGCGGGGCCGGCCGCGGGGCGGGGCGCGGAGCCGCCGAGAGCGGGATGGGGCCGGCCGGGCAGCGCCGCGCCCGCGGTGAGGGGCAGCGGGACGGGCGGGAGCGGGGCCGGGATGTGGCTGCGGGAATGTGGGCGTGGGAGGTGGGAGGTGGCCGCGGTGGGCAGCGCTCTCCGGGGGTCCCTCGGGGTCGCCGTGCGAGGGGAGGGCGGGTGGGTGTGAGGCTTTTCCTGCCTCGTGTGCCCGGGCGCGTCGTGAGGCGGCGGTGGGTGGGGGCCGCCGGGAGCCGCTATCCTTCAGACACGGCAAGCCGAGAGGGAATTTTAGTCATAATCCTGTGGGAGCAGGGAAGGAGCCGGTGAGACCCGCGCGGGGGATCCCTCCGAGTTAAGGACGAAATCCCGCGGTCTGAAGTTGGGTTTGTGCGGTGCCGGGGCGAGCGCGGCGGACGCCGGCGGAGGGGCGGGCGGGGCTCGCTCCGGGCGCGCTGAGCCCCGGAGGCGGCTGCGAGCGGCGCCCGGCTCCAGCCCGAGCGGCTCCGGAGAGCCGGGCACGCCGAGCTCCCGGGGCTCGGGGTTCAGCAGATCCACCCTGAAACTCACCCTGAAGTATTTACCAGCTCGGAAGGGTGACCTGATCAATGCTGTTAAATGCATTGATGGGTTTAACAGGTTGCCCAGAGAAGCTGTTGCTTCCCCATCACTGGAAGTGTCCAAGGCCAGGCTGGATTGGGGTTTGGAGCAACCTGGGGTGGTGAGGCTAGAACTAGCCCTTGGCAGGGGCTAGAACAAGATGGGCTTTAAAGTCCCTTCCAAACCATTCTGTAAATGCATGTTTTCAAGTCAGCTTCTAGGTGAACCAAATATATTCTCTGGATCACTTGGCTAAACTCCTCCAAGTAGTAGAATTGGTCTGTAGATGGTGAGAAGGTGCTTGTGTTGATGGCACCACTTATCTGGTGGGGCTGATGACAGCCAGCCTCTGCTCAAGGAAAATACAGCTGCAGGTTTCAGTCAAGGCACACTGTAACAGTTTCCTGGAGCTTTGTTGTACTGTAAAGTGGGCTGCTGCCTGGCTCTACTCCTGATTTACATGTTAAACTGAAGCATGGGGTCCTTGGCAGAAGAAGGATGTGAACTTGTTGAAGTGGGTCCAGAGGAGCCCATGGAGATGCCCCAAAGGCTGGAGCCCCTCTGCTCTGGGGCCAGGCTGGAAGGCTGCTCACCTGGAGAGGAGATGGCTCCAGGGAGAGCTCAGAGCCCCTGCCAGGGCCTCAAGGGGCTCCAGGAGAGCTGGAGAGGGACTTTGGACAAGGGATGGAGAGTGATGAGGCCCTTGCACAGGTTGCCCAGAGGAGCTGTGGCTGCCCCATCCCTGGAAATGTTCAAGGCTGGGTAAGATGGGGCTTGGAGCAGTCTGGGATAGTGGAACCTGTCCCTGTCCAATGCAGGGGGAGAAACAGGATAGGCTTTAAGGTCCTTTCCAATCCAGACTATTCCAGGGTTCTGTGTTTAAATTGTGTTTAAGAATTGAACTATTTCCTACACTGGATGGATAAATGGATGTGGTATGACTTCCTGTGGAGTTGTAAGTTGAGGAATGAGGGGGTTTACTTCAGGAATGCTTATCTCCTGCTACAGGCTGGCAAATATCAGGGAGTTAGTGTATTGCTGTGCATAAAAGTTCCATGGTGATTCTTTGGTGAGAAAATTACCTTATGAGATGGATGTGTGGAAATATTGGACATGGAGCTTGTTGTGAAACACAAATGGAAGAGAAAGGAAGAGAAACAGCTTTAAGAGCAGAGTGCTGGACACTGTTCCGTTTCCTTCTTCCCCTCAGCCAAAAAGACTGTTCCCTATTGTGTGGTCAGGAATGTATAAATGTTGTTATTTGGGTGTTTGTGTTGCTTGTCTTTGGTTTTGATCCTCACCAGGACTCCAGGTACCTCTGCCAGGTGTAGGAGCAGTGCCCAGGCTCCACCTCAGCACAGTGACCTGCACCTTCCATGCTGCTTCACTTGCTCCAGAGGTGTTTCTCAGGGGCAAGATTAAGCCCTGCCTGAGTAGATGTCTGCTTCTAAAAAATGGCAAAGGTTTATTCGGGCACCATTCTGCCTTGAGCCTTCCTTATATCAAGCTTCAAGAGACTTGTTCTTAAGTTCTTAGGTGAAAAAGCTCTAATAAATATCCTACAGCTTGGTACTGTGTTGTTATTCTGTATGCAAAGCATAAATTACAATATCTCCCTAAGTGAAAGGGGCACCAGGCAGAGGAAATGTCACACACCTTTCTCTCCACCTTTCTCTAGAAGGCAGGAGAAAAGAATGCAGCCCTGTGGAGTCCCCATTTTCTATCTGGAAATATCAGCTTAGCTGGGTGCCACAGCTGGCTTTCACATGGTGTAGTGGTATTTGAGGAAGTCAAGAATCCTCTATTTTCAGCAGTTCTTTGTCAAAAAAAAAAAACAAAAAACCTGCACAGTTCTCTTCGAGATGAAAAGTAGCCACCACAGGTGGGAGAAGTTAATAAAGTCACTTGCTGGCAGTTCCACGTCCAACAGGCAGCTCCAGTGTGGAAGGAGCTGAGTGAGTTCTGTGCCTGGCTGAGAAGCAGGGGCAGGGGGTTTGATTTAGGGATTTCTGGGTATTTAATCTACACACTCAGTTTCTGATTTCCAACCATCTGGCTGTATTCTGTCAAGTAAGCTGCTCCTACAAATATTAGAATGGAAGTCAAGCATATGGAAAATCCCTCAGGTGTGCAGTGAGTGATTCTGGATGAGAAGGAAACACACAGTTAATGTCACTGCCTGTCCCTTTGCTGTGTGTAGTGATGTGTGTTCCTCACGGGAGCCCTCACAGGCCTGGCTCCTGTGCTGGGGGCTTTGCACACTGGGGGTGCACCACTGCTTCTTCAGAATCCATTTCTCTGGAATGATCCCAGAGTTACAGCAAGTGCCATCAGGGTCCATATCCCTCCTCTTCTCACCCCCTTCCCTGGAGCACCCAGCAGGTGGATCTCGAGCTTGTAATGAGCTCTCTCTGCTTGGTTCACAGAGGAATTGTTGTGTGGTGCTGGAGCAAAAGGGATGCCCAGGGAGCTGAGGCTCGCAGGGCTCAGTGCTGTTGGCACAGTGTGTCACAGGATGCTCTGTGAAATGTGGTGGCTGCTGCTGTTTTCTGTGTTCAGCTGTGCAAGAATTGAAATAATTTAATATCTGCTTGGGATGGTTGTTAGTAGCCAGATTTGTTGCTTCAGTGCATTGATGACTCCAGCTCTGAGCTTTTATCAACTGCTTTGGGTTTGGCCAGCTGGTATTGACCCTTTTTCCTGGTGTTTCCCCAGGGATGCTCCAGGTGTGCCTTCACCTGTGGATTGGGGTTTCTAAGTGGTCATGCTGCAGTTCAGTGGGTCACTGCTCTTCACCTGAGTTGTCTTCCCTAATATGTTTTTTTAGCCAGATGCAAATAGGAAGTTGAGCAGGGAGCCTGGGCCACTGTAGATCTGGAAGGATGTTTGAGAAGCAGACATACTCTGATTGGGTGGTTTCTTTCTGGTGGTTGAACATACCTGTTTAGAATTTGAGTGGAACACAAGATGAATTAAAAAACACATGTGTCTTTGGTGCTAAAGCCCTGGGAAGATGCACATCTTGCAGTATGGCCCAGATGCCCCATGGTAACACCTGGGACTCTGTCCTTATCAGTGCTAATCATCATCTTCAGCCGGGTGTGCCAAGTAGCCAGCTTCACTGCCTTTTCTGATGGTTTTTCCCTTTTTTTCCAGGACTTACAGCAGGAGTCCCTGTTGCTTTGAGAAGCCCAATGACCATCTCACAGCTGTGTTTGGAGGAGAGGGCATAGAAGGTCTGCTGCCACTGTACTCTCCTGAGGTATGAAAGATTTCTAGGGCAGGTGTGAGTTATCAGCTGTCATTTTTTTACAGCTTCCTGTGGGTTTAATAGTCACTGGCTCTTTTCTCCAGCCTTCCCTCAGCTGGAGGAGCACAGAGGCAAATAACCTGTGACAGTCGAGTCCAGCAGCTGCCAGGAGCAGTGGGTCTATCCAGGCAGCACAATTAAGGCTGCTGAGCTACAGCTTGTGCCATCCCACTGTTCTGTGGCTGGTGCCTCTGTTTCTGGTGCCTCTGTGGGGAATTCTAGACTAGTGTGTCTTGAGCCTTCCTGCTGTGGAGGTTTCTGACCTTCTCCTGCAGAGGTGCAGGAATTCCTGGTGTAGGAGGTGAGGTCAGAATAAGCAAGCTCCCAGCTAAATGTGCTCGATGAGCCTTCTCCTGCTTTATCTGTGCTCACGGGGAGGGTCCCTGCCCAGCCTAATCGTGTTACAGGTCGTGTTCCAAGGTGCCCTGCCCTGTGCCTCTTGGCTCGGGTGTCTGATACCTGATAGCAGCCTGGGCTTCCTGGGATGTGCTTGTGCTGCTCCTCCTGCTGCACTCTGGGTTGGATGCTCTGCTGGGAGGTTCTCTCTCCATTAACTGGCTTTTAGCACCAGTGGGACTGAGAGATCCAAGGAGCCCTGACCTTTGCTGCTTGGGTAATGTGATCCCCTGCAGAAGAATTGTCTGATTGCTGGGTCCTATTTCTCCAAAAATCCCTCATTCTCAGGTATTCAAACTTTTCAAGTCCTTTCTCCCTCACCCTTGCATAGATTTTACAGTGTGATGGCATTTTGCAGCAATTTTTGAGGGAGAATCTATTGCCTATTCATATTTCACCTCTGGTTTTGGGCTGAAAATGTCAGGGATAAGTTGTCTGAGTGCTCTGACTGTTGAGTTCAGCGTTACACTGCGTCATCTTGCCAAGGGCTGTGTCTGCTCAGCGGTGGAATTTGAGTGGGGTGGAATGAGAACAGTGCCTCCAACCAGCCGTCCAGCCTTTTGTGTCCTGATGTTCGTGGATGGTATTGGCAGGAGCAGTACAAAGGAATTCCTAAAGGAATTGCAGAAAGCAGCCTAATAATGCTTTTTATAATGATTTGTGTACTTCCCTTGAGATGCTGGTTACTGATGCATGTTTGAGAGTTAAAACCTGGGCAGGAGAGTCTGAGGGTGGAATCCCGATGAGGACAGTGAGAGGTGGCTGGGAGCAGGGAAATGCTGAGGACGGGATTGTTCCTGTTCCCTGCAGTTCTTGCCTCAGTTCAGCTGGAACAGTGGGCATCCAGGCAGTGGGATGTGATTGCCAGCTTAGCATCAAGCATGTTCTTTCAGCATGCTGCTTCCTTTTCCTTCCTTTCAGTGAGCTAAAACAACTGAATCCTACTTTGTGCACAAAAGCATTTAAAACACGGAGGTGTGGAAAGCTGTGAGAGCTTTCACTGAGAAAGATTTTGCCCTAATTATTACAGATAAAATGTAAGGAAGGGGGATAGGGCAAAGAATTGCTATGTAGGCTCTGTAAGGCTCCTAAGACAGGCTCCTTCTCCAGAGTATGATTCATTCTGGCTTTACATCTCTGTACTGTGCTTTTAATTATTGTGAGTTTTGTTGGAGGTCCAAGTTGAATTTATTGCAGCAGTGCTGGCAAGCAGTACAGGATACTGGGCACACCTCTGGACTGGGACTGCAGAGATTTGCTTCTGTCTCTGTCATTTACTAGGCAAGATATTCTACTTAATAAATCTCCTCTCTATTTGTAAGAAAGAGCTACAAGTTCTAGTAAGGTCTGTACAAATCACCTAGAATGTATTCGCTGCTTGGCATGGGGGATCTAAAATGTTCCAATTTCTCTCTATTACAGGTGTGTGGTAAAAATGGTGCAGAAATACCAGTCCCCAGTTCGAGTCTACAAATACCCTTTCGAGCTCGTCATGGCAGTGAGTAACACTCAGCACTTTCCCTGCTCCAGCTGCTGAGGGCCAGTGGGAGGTGGGGGACTGTGGGTTTGGGTGGATGTCTGTCCTACTGCAGGAACAGAGCCTCAGTTCCCCTCCTCCAATTTTCCAAGAAAATCAAGGATCAGTATCTCATCATTAAGAATGGCAGCTTAGTTGTTAGAAGGTAAAAAAAAAAATGAAACAAACAAGAAAAACCAACCTTATATAATTATTCTTGGACATGGAAGGAAAAAACCTGACATTGTTAGGCAGGGTCAGTTTGCAGCCAGACACATTCTTTGCTATATCACCAAATACCACCCAGTTCAAAATCTGTCCAGATGTGATCCCAATCAGCACTGTAGTATGGATGTATCTACAACTGGATTCTGGATAATACTGAGCTTTTTAAAGGCTGGAAATCTTTGGAAAAAGTCTTCTCTATTGTTCTTCCCCATTCACTCTGTGATTGAACTGTCAGGAGACCTCTCTCCAAATCTTGTGATTTCCACAAGGGGCTTGAGGGCTGTGATTGAAGTTCATTCACTGGGAATGCAGAAGGTTGGTGTTGACCATGGGAGTTGCTTTAGGCAGAGTTTCTTTGCAATATTCTGGACTTTGTCACTATGAGGTGTGAGTTAAATACCTTTCTCAAAGGTTTGCTGCTGCATTTCAAGGGCTGCATTGGGTGTTGTTAGAGGAGGTTGCTTATGGAATATTGCAAGGTTTTGTTTTGTAATGTGCTGGGCACTTCAGTCAGCTGAAGGGATCCCAGGCTTGGTGTTTGCCACTTTCAGCCTGCTGCTTCTTCCATTGCCTGTTCCCAGTTCCTCTAGTTTATGGGAACCCAGAAAGAAGATGGAAAGCTGCAGCTGTGGCAGACAGCTGATGTGATTCCCATGAATGGAAGGGAGAGACTCTATTGAGTTCCTCTTGACAATGTTGCCTCTTTAAGATTTCTGAGAAATGCCTTAAGATTTTTTTATCCAAAACAGCCTCCAGCCTTTTATTTCAACAGTTAAAACTGGGGACATCAGTTTGTTCCTCATTTTGAATAGGGGACCCCAAAGGTAGCAGCAGCTGAGAGTGGTTGCTGTTCACTTTGCTCTCTGATCATCCACATGAACACTGCTTTTGCTGACAGTTGAGCTCCCTCCCAAATCTACCCCTTTCTTCCCCAGTCTTAGCCAGATTTGCCATGTCTGTTGACAGCTAAACCACAGAACGTGCCACAGAATTGCCCCGACCAGTCTGGGGCTGATGATTGTGGCAGTGAAGCTTTCCTGGCTCTTTCAGTGCATCCTGTGTGAGAATAAGACACTGGTACCTGTGATGAAGATCCTGGGAGCCTTTGTTCCATGCACACCTCTCCACATTCCTGTTGTCTCTATTAGCAAGATAAAGCTACCACCAGATGCTCCTCAGTCGATTGGCTGCCAGTTGAGGAGGGCTGCCTTGAGACAAATCCTTTATAAGCTCGTTAGCACATGCCTAAAGGCCAGAGGCTGGTAGGCTTAATTTTGAAGTGGTTTAATTTTATTTGCTTTCAGTTTTTCAACATAACAGAGTTTAAAATTGCCTGAGAATTGAGGGCTGGGGTTGTAAATGTCATCCTTTAGTTATTCAGCAAATCTTAGCAAAGTTGTTAGTCCTCTTTCTCATGAGCAAGTTCCTTTTCCAGGGTCACCCTGCAGACTGTGCTGTGGAGTAGAGAGCTGAATATAGACCCTTTAGCCCCCCCTCCCCGTGCAAATCCTGTGTTCCCAGCAGGATCTGCTGTTGTAAAGCAGCATTTCAGTCGTGTGCTGGTCCATGCAGGCTGAGCTGGATGCAGAGTTGGCTGCCACTGCTGCCACGTTCAGACGGAGGCTCCCGTTTGTGTGGAGGCAGCGCGGATCTCGCAGAGCTGTCAGGCACCAGCTGTCAGCTGCTGGAAGTTTTGCAGGGAAGAGTGGGTGTACGGTGAAGCTGTTTTGCTCCTCAGCACGTGGCCTTGCTGTTAATCTCCTTCACCATAAATCTGACAGCAGCTTCCTCAGCACTGAGATTCAGCTGCTTTCATCTTTTCCCTCAAAAGCTGTGTGGGAACCTTTGGAGTGCCGAGGTCTCAGGCTGTGGTAGGAAAGCAGAGGTCGCAGGGGTGACCCAAAGACACCCCCGTGTTTTACAGATCTCTGGGCACCCTTCAGCCTGGTACACTTGTGCTTAATTCATCACTGGGGAGGGTCATCCCTCACAGCACAGCCTGAACAGAACACAGGAATTAAGTTGGGAAAAGAATTTTTCCCTCAGAACCTCCAGTGTTTGGACCCTAGAAAGCAGTGGGTGTGCTTTGCTCACATAGGAGAGTTTGAGAAATAGGGCAGTCATAGCCAAATTTGGCAAGCAATTCCTTGTTTTTGGGCTGGCTCACACAGGTCCACAGGTGGGCCTTCTGTGGAGCCCACCCTCAGGAACAGGAGTTCTTCTCCTTGGACTTGTGCTGAGACCATGTATGTGCCTGAGGCTGTGCTCCAGGGATGAGCTGGGGCTTTTCTTGGTGATATCTTTGTTACCATGTGTGAGGGTAATTGTCTCTGGATTTACACTCTGCTGTTTCCTAATGCTCCTGCAGCTTGGGTTGGAGCATTTGCAGGCAGGAGATTTGATGTTTATTCCAAGTCTTTGGAAGAACATTCCCCTTCTTGCTCTCTTTGCCAGTCCTATGCATCTGAGAAAGTAAAAAGGAGTCAGCTTAACAAGTCTTTTCTTGTCATTTGGGAGTTCTGAATTTTTTCTTTTTTCTTGTCCTTCCTTCTAAAACAGATTTAAGCAAAGGGTGTTTTTTCCGCACCTGTCTGAGGTCACTGTAGTCATTTCCACCTGCTTTGTTCCTAACTTGGATTCACATTAATGGATCAAAAGTACTATGCTCTTCAAACACATATTCAGTGCCTGACACCTTTATATCTTATACTTGAAAAGAACCTTGATTTCTGTTAGGCTTTGTTATCTTGTCTTGTTTTTCCTTTCTATTTTATCTTTTTCATCTGTGTCCTCTTTTAAATGGAGCTGTTCCTCCAATGGATTGTCCGTGCCTCTCTGGGCCTTGTCTTCCCTTCAATTAGATCAGTAGATTTGACATTGCATGGCTTCTAATTTTATCTTGCAGCCAAGAAAATTCCCAAGTATAAACTTACTTTTCATTTTCTTTCTGTTGTAGTTGGAAAGCTAAAAGGGATTTTTTAAAAAACATTATAATGAATGAAAAATCCAGAAGGAGAGGTACCTCTGCCACATATGAGTGATGCAAATATTTGTGAGCCTTCTGTGATGTATTGGGGAGGAGAATTTGGTTTGGGTGAGCGAGTCCAACACGCAGGAAACGGCCGAGAGGGAGACCTATTAAATATGTAATGTTATTTGCAATGAATTATTAGGTTAGATGAGATAGCTGTGACTGGAGGGTTTCAGCTTTGAATGTGGGAGTTGTGTTCCTGTTATTTTTAGTAGTGTCTCAGCCCTTCATACTCACAGCTGACATTGACCATTTACACACACTTTACGGGATTTATAGAATTAAGTCTCTAAAGCTACAGGTTGGGAATAACTCCCCAGAGACCTTAGAGGGTCTTCTGTATATGATGGATAATTTCAGTTGCTGCATTAGTGGTACAGATGAAAAATCTCTGACAGCACTTGTCAGTGATTTGCTCCTCTTGCCACAGTGCACTTCATGTTCAGCTCTCACTGCTAGGAGCAGTTTATGGTTTTTGCTGCAAGACAGGGATCTTTCTGCACTACTATATAAAAATAAGTCATGATTTTGGGAAAAAAAGAACAAAGATCAGTCATTGGGAGGTTTGCAGGAGCATCAGCTCCCATTGCCTGTGCAGTTGTATTTTGTGCTTGAGACAAAACCGCCATGGAGCCCACATGTGCCTGATGTGAGTCAGTGCTGCTTTCTGCTTGACCTCATTTCTTGGTGCTGCCCACGGCATGTGCTGACACATATCTGTGCAGCTGGGAGCCCGAGCTCCTGGACACACACACGTGGGGAGCCTTGGTGTGTGCCTCTGTGCTGGCTGAGTGCTGCTCATCAGGCCAGGGCAATTCTGCTCCTGCAGCGAGGATTTGGGTGGGAGTGGCTCCTCTGGGGTGCCTGTTTGGTGTGGAGGTGTTTCTCATCTCCAGCGTCACTCAGAGTCTCTGACAGACCTGTGGCAGCTCAGGAGGCCCCTGCCTGGCTCTGCAAGTGAAAGCTGCAATGTCTGAGCTCCTGGCTTGCACTTCCAAGCAGCTCCCTGACTCTTCTGGTTTTAGTGGTGATTCAGTGTTCTTTGAATCACAGAACAGTTTGGGTTGAAGGGACCTTAAAACCCATCCCACCCCCTGCCCTGGGCAGGGACACCTTCCACTATCCCAGGGTGCTCCAAGCCCCATTTAGCCTGGCCTTGGACACTGCCAGGGATCCAGGGGCAGCCACAGCTGCTCTGGGGACCCTGTGCCAGGGCCTCAGCACCCTCACAGGGAACAATTTCTCCCCAACATCCCATCTAACTCTGGCCTGTGGCAGGGTGAAATCATTCCCCTTTGTTCTAGCACTTCGTGCCCTCATCCAAAGTCCATCTCCAGATTTGTAGCTCTCCAATGTGCTTTACATTTAGTTGATCTGCAGTTTTCTATTTCACAGGTAAGACGAAGTAAGAAATTAACAGTGGATGTTCTGTTTCAGCTCAGTATAGGTTGAGTGTCAGAGGTTATAACAAGCTGAGTCACAAGTTTAATTCAGGCTACAAATGCTACAAGTTTATTTAAAGTCAGAATTTACTTTTCAGGGAGTAAGCAGCAGAAATATTCCTTCTCCATCATCTCTGCTCTCTCATCCTGTACAGGGTCATACCCATGAAAAGCAAACATCCATGGTCCCAGTGTGAGATGTCTTTCTCTTGTGCCTGACTCTCAGGAGCAGTCCAATGATTCTCACTGGATTTGGCAGAGGTCCTCACTGTTGTCCCTCAGCCTTCTCTGCACTGTTTGGTCACTGGCAAAGCTTTTGCCCCTTTCCAACAGCTGAGGATCTGGCCCAGGGTTCCATGCAAAAGTCACCATCCAGGACAACTAAAATCCAAATGCATCACTCATTCCACAACCATCCTAACATTCTTTTGTGTCACGAGTGTTAGGAGGTTTGTAGATGCAGCCTAATTGAAAACAGCTCCTTGCTGTTCTGGCTGTCAGGCTTAGCTGGAGGAGAAGAAACTCTGAATGCTGGAGGTCAAGTCCTGACAGCCAGAACTGCTTTCCATACACTTTTTCAATCTTATTTTCCTTTTCAGCATCAACATGCATTGTCTTAAAGTTTTTAGATTTTAAGTAGCTTTATTTAATGACTTCTTCCTATTGCTTTTAGCAGATTGAATGTATAAAAAGACTGCTTAAATGCTGGTGTGCAGAGTGTGCTCTCCTCCCTAACGCTGTGGTGTCTTAAAGGGTTTGATTTTTCACTGGCTGATGAAGTGATGCTGCTGCAACAGAACCTCTGAGCCCCTTTTGCTACTTAACACCCAAACAGCTCGGGGTGTGCTGGGAACAGTTAAGTGCTGTGAGAGCTGTACAATGCACAAGCAGGCTGATGTCTAGCAGGGGTCACATCAGCTCTGTGGGTTTGTTCAGAGTGACAGTTCAATGTCTGTGTTCACCGCCCAGCCAGGCCTCAAAGGCTGCTGCTGTCTTGCTTCCTAAGTGCTGCAGATTGTTTGTCAGGTCACCTACAGTGCCATGTCCTACAGTGCCATGGCACTGATGCACCACAGAGGACACTTTGGGGGGTTCCTGGATGTCAAGTTGTAGTTACAGGCTGGAATAGCCCAATCTGGGGCTCCAGGTTATTGTTGCTATTATGGTATTGTCACAGCCTGGTTTTAAGTAAAGAAAAGTAGAATCTTAACTAAAATATTTGATGCTGGCTCATAGCCTCTGCTTTCAAGTGTGAGCTCTGGAGCCAGGAGAGTACTTGCTGCAGGGAACAGAGCAGTTCCTGGCAGCTGCAATCCTCAGGAGCAGCAGTGAAGGCACAGAGGGCTGTGTGGAGCAGCCAGGGCGGTTGGAGCGGAGCTGTGGGATTGCCAGGGGAGAGGATCCTGCTGCCCTCGCTGTGGGTGGCTGCAGGTGGCACAGGGAAGAGCCTTGCAGCGTGTCCAGCGCTTGGGAGCTCCTTTGCAGCTGCTGTGATGCAGGTAATGGCACAGCTCTTAGGTACTGCCTGAAATGGTATTGCTGGGTGGCAGGGCCCTGGAGATGGAGAGAGAATCAATGTGCAAGGGGGAGGAATGCTTCAAAACAGGTGTTCTTTGGTGGCCAACCCGTGCCACACGTGACATGAAATGTCTTGATAATAACCTAAGCAGTTAAGAAGTTAAGAAATCCCTGCAAAGCAGGATCTGCTTTGTTTGTTATTGATTGTTAAAGGTAGATGTTACAGATTTTTATTGATGTATGGGTTGTTGGGTATATAAAACTTGACAATTCCTCCTTGGATGTGCGTGGTCTGCCTGCAGCCATGGGCTGTGCCAGGTATTTTAAAGAAGGCAGCTTCCCTCTTCCCTACTTTTTGCCATGTTTGGAAGGTGAATTTGCTGTGACTGCTGGAAGCTACTGGGTTAACATTTTATGCACTTAGAGATAATCTAGTGTTGACTCAAGACATGATGCTTCAGTGTTACTTGAAGGCTTGAAACTCTGCTGTCAAGATACACTAAAAATATCCCCTCATCTTCCTGCCGAGCAGGATTTGGCACCAGGAGCCTGGGAGTGATGCTCTGTGTGTCAGCTGGGCTGGCTCTGCACTGGGGCTCAGCCCCAGGCCCTGCCACCTCCTCCTTGGCATGAAGCAGGTGGAGAGTGAGCAATAGCTGGGAAAGAGCTGACATTTCTCCTGGGACTGTGGTGTGGGGTGTTTCCCCTCAAGTGAGCAGAAAGTGTTTGGTGAGTGCTGTTTGTCACAGCTGCTGCATGATGGAGGAGCTGCTTTCTCAGAGGCACTGATGGAAGAACTGTTGGCAACATCTGCACATCACCCTCAGTGTGTTTTGTGGGGATGATAGAGGTCTGTGAGAGCTTTGCCACTGCTCAGACTCCATTTGCTGGGCAGGATGGTGCTGGCACCATGTGTGGACTGGAGAAGGTTTACACTAATTCCAGGCATCTGTACAGGTTTACTCACCTTCTCCAGCTGCAGCATGGAGGTTATTTCCTTGAAGGATGGGTGTCTCAAGCTTAATCTGACTGGTGCAGGGATGGCTGAGCTCTGAAGGGAGCTCCAGTTCAGAGGCACAGCACAAGGAGACACCTCCAGCTCTGCTTCTAGTAGTGACCAAAAGACCCTTCTCTACTGAATGTGTAGGTGCAGAAGATGGATTATAAACTCTTCAGTAGGTACTAAAAGAAGTGGTAAAATTTAGAATCATAATTAATCCTTACATCTCAACCAATATGGGCTTGTTTTGATTGCTAAGCACAGTGACCTTCCCAAGTCTGACCCTGAATCATGGCCAGTTTGTATAAATTCTCACAGCAGCTTCTGGCAATGACAGAGTGTCCTTCTGAGTAGCCATTAGTTTGTGAGCCAGCCTGTTTGATTTTGGGGTGAATCATCAAGCAGTGAATGTGTGATGTGACACTTGACTGCTGTGTTTTGCTCTTTCAGGTGTTAGTCACACCAGATCTTTGCTTCCTTGCCTTCCCATTTTAGTTTCTCTCTCTCCACACTGGGCTGTGACAAGCAGTGGTTCCTGGATAAGGTGTCACTTCCACAGTTTTTTGTAAAAGCCAAAGCCTTGTGCTGTTGGTGACCCCAACTGCACCACACAGAGCAGTTCTCCCAGCAGAGGAGAGAGAAGGCTGCAGCAGGACAGCTTGAATGGGATATTGTTCCTTCTCAGACAGGAGGTCAGGCATGTTGGTGGCTTCCTGGGAGGGCTTTGTGCAGCTGCAGTGCAGGGCCCTGTGTTTAGGAGGTTTGCTCTGGCCCTCAGTTGTGTCTGTATTGCAATAGATGCTGCTGCTCCCTGAATTGTTTCTTTCACCAAAATCTGAAGGAATGAGGCAAATTACTGGCTATAGTCCAGGCAGAGATAACACTGGGTCAATGTTTGTAGCCTGGGTGCTGTTGTCCCATGCACTTCTCATTGGCAAATCTTTTTCCTCTGGCCAACAGAAATGTTTCTCTTTTTTTCCCTCTGGCCCCAAACACTTTTGTTGTGCATACTCTGCACCTCCTTGAAATGGAATTCTCTTTTCCCTGAATCAGTGCCTTTCTGCACCCTAAATATGCATTTTGTTCCTCCCACATTGTTCCTTGTATATTTTATCTTACTTTGTGGCTAGTGGGAAGCTGGTATCTAATCTGTTCAAAGCACGTGGATTATTGTGTCTGGTGTGTGCAGACTCTGTGGTTCCCTTCAGCACTGAGATCAAGCAGTGGGAGGAACTGCAGGATGAAATTCCTTTTTCCTAGAAGGCCTGAATCTGCAGAAGAATATTTATATATCATTAGAGCTGTTCAAAAGTGAATGCTCCAAATGCATCCACTTCCTACTTAAAAGTGATGAAGTGTCTTCATCTTGCTTCTCATCATCTCTTTTCAAAGGATGATGATCTGGGCATCTTCAGCTCAAAACCTGGTATTGTATCTCCTCCTCACTTCCCTTCTTCTGAACACAGGGGTTCCTTTTTCCTGGCAACCTGCACATGGCTGTAACATGACCTTGAGGATTCTCATTAATTAATACAGATTTAAACATTATCTGATCACAAAAATTTGAAGTGTTTTAGCACAAGGATGAAATCTTCTCCTTGTCACATATTCCTGTAATATTGACTATAAATTCTGTCTACATCACATGTATCACAATTAAGTTTCTTTGTGCTCCACACAATACAGTTCCCCCCCACACACACACACACACTTTTGTACTCTTGGAGATCCCATCTCACAGAAGCTGCCTCTGGAAGAAACCACTCAGGACCCAGCAGGCTGCAGGGAGCTGCCTCGAGGTGTGCAGGGGGTTTGGCTGCTGAGGTGTTACTTGTTTCCTGCAGTAATTCCGTGGTTACAGGTCCCTGTTGTTGTGCATTCCTGAGGTCTCTGTGGTGTAAATTGATTTCAAGGTCACTTCCTAGAAAACCCTGCCAAGGAGAAACAGGAGTAGCTGTTAGAAAGTTCCTGCCTGCTGGCCATGTCCTGTGGCTCCTGTAGGAACAGCAGTGGCACAGATCCTAAAGTGGAGGAGCACTCTGGCACTGTCAGGATCTCTGACACGCTGGAGCTGGGAATGTGCAGGGCTTGCAGAGAGCCCTCCTCTGCAGGGCAAGGGGCTGAGCAGGTGGAGTAGGGGGAGTGTAAAGGAGGGTAATTTCCTCTTCTCTCTGTGGCTGTGAGGCTTTAGAATGCCACTTTAGGGGTTTGATACTTGTGGTTTTGTATAATTTGTTCCTGTTTGGCATCTATCTGGCTGACCTTTGGAGTACTGTCTTCTCACAGATGCGGGGTTTGTACTGGTTACTGACAATTTGTACAGTTCAGAACACTTCCAAGCATGGCTTATTGCATTGTTCTCAAGCTCTCTTCTCACAAGCTGATTTTCACTTTTCGGTGTTGGTCCATAATCCATTTGGGATGGATATTTACCAGAGCAGGTAACTCTGGTAAATACACTTGGATGTATTTCCCAGGAGATCACAGGGCAAAAGCTTGGTCAGAGCACTCTGCTGGTTTCACAGTCAGCCATATCACTGTTAATGATTGCTCCTTGTAATTAATCATTTGTCAGCTTCAGTGGCATTAAGGGGTCTTTGTTGGGATGCAGAGGTCACTGTAACCAGCTGGAAATATCCTTATCCTAGTTTGGGCTCTCTTCAGTGTGAAAGGAAAATCTGACACTATTGAACCTTTGAGATCTTTGACTTTCCTGCATGTTTTAACTTTTCAACTAGAAATTGTTTCACTTGTTGGTTTTTTTTCATTTAATTTCTTTGTTGATTTTTTTCATTCCAGTGAACTATATCTAAATGCTTATATCTTTTTTTTACATTTAGATGCACCCAAAAATAATTGGTTATAGTTCTAAGCAAAAGATCTTGATGAATTCAAACAGATTCTGGGTTCCTCTGTCTTCATTAAGCCCTCAGATGAAATTTAATGTGTAATTTCAGTTTCAGTACTGCAGAGATTTAGACTCTTTGAACTGTTGGTCACAGTTTACTACAATAAAAGCACTGATTTTTGCAACAATTCTTTGGCCAGAAATCTGGGAAAAACCAAATTGATTTAGGGGAGGACACTGGTGGGCCTGAGCCAGCACCCCTTGTGGAATGGTTGGTTTGGGTATGAGGTGTTAATCCCAGTGGTGTTTACAGGAAGGGAGGGAGTGGTTTCATGGCACCATTAAGTTTTTTGTATATATATATTTGATATATATCTGATTCTGTTGGAAACTTTAGTCATCCTAGGGTCAGTCTGAAGTGCAGGCCCACAGGTTAACGCACAGTGCTAGCACAACACTGCTGTTGTTCCTTCTGGGAAAGGAGAGGCACAGAAGGGAGACACAAGTCCTAGTTCCTGTATCTTGCTCAGTGCAGAGTTCCTGCAGGAAGGAGCTGAAAGAGCAAGTGCAGGCAGCCAAAGCATTAAAACAATTGATACTAAATACTCTGTGCCTTTCATTTCTCTGGGATGTTCTGTTGTGCACCTTGGACTCTGCAGAATCCCAGAGGAGGAGACATAACAGCCTTGTGATGGCTTGAAAAAATTAAGTATTTCTCTGTCTTTATAACCTCCCTCAGTTTCCCTGTTGCAGCAATGGGCTGTTGCATAGAGAGGATGATTTTGGTAAGAGGATTCTGCTGGGTGCAGAAATGGGCTGCTCTCCTGCTCAGCTCAGTCTGCAGGGATGGGAAGTCTGGGTGCTCTGGGAACAGCTTTGCTGTGTCTGCAGCGTGGGGCTTCAGCTGTCCTTCATGTGATCTCAGGCATCTTCCCTGCTGTATTTTTAGAGCTGTTGTGCAAAGAAGATTAGCAAAGGACTTAATATCGATGTGGATATGGATTCTTTGTCAAATATGGCAGTGTTCCCCCTATTTAGGCAATGTGTTTGGGCTCGTGTTCCAGTTATATCACCAGGCTGTGCACTGCCATGTGCCTCTGCCCTGGCCTCTCTTCCTGCTCCAGATGTTGTTTAGCTGACTGAAAAAGTGGCTGCTCTCTTAGTCCTGGTCTTAGTTTTGCTGGATCTAATGACAGTTTATTAGGGAGCCTGTTTCCAGCTGGATCAAGTCTGTACTTAATGGAGAAAGAAGCAGCTGGGAGCTGAGATCCAGTGGTTTACCTTCAGATGGGAGCCACAGGCACCTGGATTCAGTGGTGGTTTCAGACTGGCTCTTGTGCTCTCTCCATGGTGAGGGGGCATTTACAGGTGAAGCTGTTCAAATGAGGCCTTTTGGAGGTCCTGGTCCCACTAGAACAGCTCTTGTTTGTGTGGAAACTCCCTCAAATGTTCCTGGCACAGCTGCACCCCTGAAGGAGCAGAGTCACAGAATAATTTGGGTGGGAAGACACCCTAAAAGTCCATCCAGTCCCACCCCCTTGCCATGGGCAGAGGCACATTTTGCTGTCCCAGGTTGCTCCAAGACCTGTCCAGCCTGACATTTCCTTGGACATTTCCAGGGATCCAGGTGCAGCCACAGCTTCTCTGGGCACCCTGTGCCAGGCCCTCAACAACCTCACAGGGAAGAATTTCTTCCTAACATCTGATTTAAGTGTGTCCTCTTTTAGTTTAAGACCCTTTCCCATTGTCCTATCAAGCTGTCCACCCTTGCTGTGGTGTTAATTGGGGCAGCCTTCTCTCAGGGAAGGGCTTTCAGTGACACTTCTTTGCAAGTGTGTTAAGGTCATGTGTATGGAGTGACATGGGACAAACTGCTCAAAACCAGTTGCTAAATATTCTGGTATCCCAGAGGCCTCTGAAGTGTTCTCAGCATGCACTGCCCAACTACTCAGGACTTCAGTAACTTAGAATGGGTGGCCTGAAGAGATACATTTTGTATGTGCTGGAACAGAAGAGACCAGCAAGGTGAAGGCTTTGGCTTCAGGATAGTCCTGGGTGGTGGTTTGGAGTCTGGAGGGTTGGGAGAGGGCAGGTGGAAGCACAAATTGGAAGTGTTGACTCTGCCTGAGCAGATGAATGGGCTGGCAAGTGCAGAGAGGAGAGCAGGGACTGAGGTGTGCAGCCCTCCTGCCAGGTGGTCCTGGAGCAAAGGGCACCAGGAGAGGATGGCTGGGGGTGTCCTGTGGCAATGCCTGACACAGATCCATGGACTTCCATCCTAACCAATTAACCTGCTTAAAGCAGTGAGTGTGCTTCTCTTGGCTGGAGCCAGGTGGATCTGCGTTGGAAACAGTCACTTACCATGGGAATTTTGCATTTATCTGAACTGGTTTTGTTATTCCTGTGATGAGGAATGAAAAGCACAGGTAGAAGAACATGAGAAAGGTTCTCTGAGAAGTGTGGCAAAGTAAGCAGGATATTGCTGAGAGACTGGGAGAGCAGGGTTTCAAACCTGCGTGCTCTGTTCTGGCCAGGACTCCAGCTGGCAGCTGCCTGCACTTCCCTCCTGATACTGGAGCAACACGATAATCTGAAATAGCTCCTTTCCCATCCAGAGGTCCGGGAGCAGGAGATATGGAATGTGTCCTTAAGTGCCTGGGCTATTTTGGGAGCAGGGACATGAGTCTGTGCAGGGGCATCCAGGCTTTGCATGGCTGTGCTAACGGGGAGCTGACAGCACAGCCCAGCTCCAGCATCAGCACATCAATGTTTGCTTTTGGGGCAGAGAAATCATGAACATTTTTACTTCTCTGTGCTGTATAAAATGGTGGTGTCTTCTGGAAGATGGGAAGATGACAGCAGTTCCTAGAGGAATTGCCTTGGAACGATGGCAGAAACATCTTATGATGGAAATTTGGAGCTCTGAGAGTCCAGTGGAAGGAGAGCACAGGTTCTCTTCCTGGAACAGCTGCACTGGAATTCTGGGCAGCTTGTGCAGCAAGCACATATTTGCAACAGCAACACAACATGCAAGAGGTTTTTTGGAAATCCAAGGAAAACAATCCATCCTGCAAACATCTTAGAGTATAGTAAGAGATGAAGTTAGGGAAGGAGCAGGAGCAGTAGGTATTGTTCATGCAAGTTAGCTTCACTGCAAGTGCCAGAGAAGACTGGATTTCTGCTAGAGCTGCTAAAGAAGCTTTGCAGAAAGGGCTTTTCAGAGGGATGTGCTAATAGAACAGGGAAGATTTCAGAACCAGGACAGAGTTGTTTTAGAAATGGATAAATTGAAGCAAAGTGAGTAGCCAATAATTGGTGGTCTTATTTTCAATAGTTTAGGGCAACAAGAACTGTTTGGCACATCACATTTAAGGCTTCATACAGACAGAATTGACCCAGAGATTATAATATTCAAGTCTTTAGCCCGCAGAAATCAGCACAGCTCTGTTTGCTTTTGCTAGTTAGGAGCTTCCTGATGTTGAAGTGATGATTCTCTTCTTAGTATTCTTCAACAACAGAATTCTGTTTCTACTTCATGTGTGAAGGAAAAGTTATGTTCGGACATGCTTGGCTGGTGACTGATATGTGCTGTCCCTGCTTGTACCTACTCTGCTTGAACTTAATCTCTGAGAAAACTGGGGCCAACTCCAGGGTTCAGGGGCCTAAGGGTTTTGTGGACTTTCACTGTAAGGGAATGAATTAATTCAGAAAGAGTTAAAATTGATTTACACAGAAGCTGAAGTTTATTTTCACTTCTAGGCCTATGAGAAACGCTTTCCTACATGCCCAGAGATCCCAGTCTTCCTGGGGAGTGAAATCCTGCACGAATCCAAGAGTGAGGACGGAGCCATCCATGTCATTGAGCGAAGCTGCAAGCTGAATGTGGATGCTCCCAGGCTGCTGAAGAAGGCAGGTGGAACCGTGGGAGCAGAGAAGCCTGCATTCTGTTTGCTGGCTCAGATAGCCAAAGGCTCCTAATACTCTTGTGTCTCTGTGTTTCCCCCTCCTTTTCAGATTGCAGGGGTTGAGCATGTCTTCTTCATCCAGAAGAACACAGTGAACTGGAGAGAGAGAACGCTCCGCATCGAAGCCCACAACGAGACCTTGGCCAGCCGGGTGGTGGTCAGGGAGACCTGCAGCTACTCAGTGAGAGCCCTGCTGGGGCTGCCTGTGCTGGGAGGGGGGAGCTGTGCACTCACACAGGGGGAAGGTGCCTGAATGGGTTTGAGCAACCCTGCAACGCTGGGCTGCGATTAGAGACTCTGGAGCTGGAAAGGCTGGTGGGTCCTGGGGGTGGGGTTGTTCAGTTGCTTTGGATGAAGGGCCTGGAAAGACAAGACCAGGAGGAATGCTTCCCACAGACAAATAGGATATTGGGAAGGAATTCTTCCTTGTGAGGGTGGGGAGGCCCTGGCACAGGGTGCCCAGAGAAGCTGTGGCTGCTACTGTATCCCTGGAAATGTCCAAGGTCAGGTTGGACGGGGCTTGGAGCAACCTGGGACAGTGGAAAGTGTCCCTGCCCCCGGCAGGGGGTGGAACAAGAAGGACTTTAAGGTCTCAATGATCTTAAAGGTCTCTTCCAACCTAGTGATTCTGTTTGTGATTCTGTGTGTCCACACAAACCATTCTGTGATTTCATAAGTCTTGAGAAACGTCTTCAGGTTGATTGGGATTCCCTGCTTGGAGTGAAAGTGGAAAACAGAACTGCTGGTATTCCCTCAGTTTCTTTTTGATTGAAATTCAGGCTAACAAAAACATCTAGAGCTTGGGCATGTCTATAAATCTGGAAATCTAGAATGAAATCCTTACTATTCATTATTATAAGGGCCTGAGTGAATTCTGCCCATTTATTTTGCCCACAAATAAGTGAAAGTTTTAGCACCTTGTTTGTCATTATTTTCGTGCTCTAAAGATTTTGAGAAAGGACTTGAGCCTTATTTGTGGCTGTTTCTGTGCTTTTTCACTGTAATGGTGCTCTGAGGGCCTAGTCACCATGAAATAGCTCAGCTGTTTCTGGAGGCAATCAGATCCTGCTTGCTGTTCCTTACACAAATGTCCAGCTCCTGTTACTTGCCTGCCCTTTTGGCAGCTGGACAGCAGCTCGGTTGCTTGGGAGTAAGGAGGCTGTGAGGAGCTTCAGGCAAGAGGAGGAATGGAAAAGCTATGAACATTTTGGATGGTGAGGGTGTTCCTGGGCCAGAGGTGCCTTGGTGGCTGCATGAGGCTTCCTAAAAACTGCTTAAAAACATCCTAAAAAATGCTGTAAATTAAACTTCCATCATCATCAAAGGCACTGGCAGGTCTGAAATGCTCCCAGGTCAACTCTGAGATTGTTACACTTGCTGATTTTGGCTGTGTCCTTAGGAAGGAAACGTCAGCATCTGGGCTTTGAGGGGAACAGGGTGGGAGCTGCTGGCTGCATCCTCAAGATGGTTCCCTGCTCTATTTTTACCAGTTCCCTTTTCCCTGCCAGAGTGCACCGGAAGCAGGTTTATTCTCATCTTTCCTTTTCTGCAGTGTTCTCTGAGGCAACTTGGAGAAATATGATCCTGCTCCTGCAGTTACTTAATATCTCTCCAGGGAATTTGTCTTTTATGGTATCTTTGTGTGGGGGCTGGAGTTGTTTTTCTTTCGTGTCAGTTTGTGAACAGCAGCACCTGCAGAGAGAAGGCAGAGCCTTCTCAGGAAAGGGTTAAGCTTAAAAGAGGGAAGGATTCTACCATATATAGAGCAACAGAGAGGCGATAGGGGAAAGGTCTGTGTTGAGCTGAAGAGTGGGGAAACTCCCTGCTCTGCCATGTCCCCAGTGTTTTGGGGAGAAGGCTAAGTCTCCCATCCAAAACTAAAAAAGAAACCTGGTTTGCATTTTCCTTCTTTGCAGGTGTGGGAGTTTTAATTGCATGTTCCACAAGGCCATCCCTGTCTTTCCATAAGGAGACCTTGACATGATGGCTTGAAGTGGGCAGTTCCACTGCTATTTTTGTGCAGCTTTTACTACTAAAGTTCAAGTCTGCTGGGGCAGGGATGGGTTTAAATCTTGATTTCCTTGTGCACGTGAAGAATGTTGGGTTAGCAAAAGTCTGGATGTCCAGTTCACAAAGGGTTCTCACAGCAGGAATGAACCTGGCTGGTCACTCCAGGTCTGGCAGTGCCTCCTCTGCCCCCTCTCTAGCTGTGGAGGTTGAACAGCCAGTGTGGTGCCAGGGCCATGAGCCATCTGCCACCATCCCTCCTGTGTGTTCCCCTGGCTGCAGGTTCACCCTGAGAACGAGGAGTGGACCTGCTTTGAGCAGTCAGCCTCTCTCGACATCAAATCCTTTTTTGGCTTTGAAAGCACCGTGGAAAAAATTGCCATGAAGCAGTACACCTCCAACATCAAACGGGTAAGGTGGGCTTCCCTGGCTGCCTGAACACCCCAGACCCTCTATTTGCCTTTCTCTAAACAGACCCAGTGTAATTTAGTGCCCTTGCTTACGGCTCTGAAATCCCTCAGCTGGGCAAAGGAAGGCAAAGCCAGTGTGCAAAGAGCACAGAACAGAGCAGGGCTGGCTGGGATGTGGCTGTGCAGGGATGGATGGAGCAGGCTGTGCCAGAGGAGCAGGGCACAGGGTGCTGTGAGTGCAGGGCTGCTGGACACTGAGGACACTCTTCTTGTGCCAGAAGGGAAAGTTCTGGGTGAAAATCACCCCTGTGTCTCCAGAGCTTGGGCTTGGGTCAGTGGCTCTGGGTGCAGAGGAACAGGGCAGCTAATTGGGTTTGGGAGCAGGAGGATGGGGTAAATGTGTTAGAAAGGCAGCTGCATCCGTAACTGGGATTTGCCTGGCCATTAGTGTAATTCATCATTCACAGGGGGCTTTGATACTGGAGGTTTTTCGACAGGATCATGGGGAAGGAAGGAGAGATTTCCCCTCTGTTTATCCTCAGCAGCATTCATCATCCATTCTGAGGAAACTCCAGTGCCTTGCTGGCTCTAGAGGAGGCTTTCTCCTAATGAGAGTTTTCCCCTTCAGGGCAAGGAGGTGATTGAGCACTACCTGAAGGAGCTGATCTCCCAAGGGATCACGTTCATCCCGCGCTGGAGCCCTCCCGCGGCGAGGGAAGAGCGAGCCCCGGCGCTGGGGCGGGCCCCCGGTGAGATCCCGCTGGATTCGGGGGCTGCTGGCAGCAGCAGGGAGCCGGCTGCCAGCCCCTGCCCGCCCCCAGAGCCCGCCAGCCCTGACGGTAGGCACTGCAGCACTCGGTAGCACTGACCAGGGAGCTTATTTTAATTTCTCTTGGCATCATGTTTTTCATCTGGAGTGTGGGGGAGGAGGAGGAGGGAAAACTATTTTCTTTTTTCAAGAAAAATAAACAATGGAACTTTTTTTTTTTCCCTATAACAAAAAAGCTATGCAGGCAGTATATTTTGGAGCTTAGAAAAAAAAAATAGGTTTGATCAGCCCGTTAAGGTCTTCAGTATGCTATTAATATTCTTGGGGACAGGTTTGGAAGTTTTTGGCCCTATATCAGACCGAGACAAACTTGAGGAATGTCTCCTAATGCATTTTTCCCAAAAAAAATGCCTGAAACAAACTTTATCTTCCTGTGTGTTGGTCTGATGATATTTTCTAGACTAAATAAAATACTTCTCTGGCAAAAAGAAATAGGAGGGACCTTTGAATCCAGAGCTGTTGTAATAGAAACAGTTGTCATTCTTGAGATGGAAAGGCAGCACTTGTTTTGCTGAGTGTAACTAGGCAAAAAGCCTGGAATTTGGAAATATCAGTAGTTCTGCTCTCACCTGACATTCTCTGGGGGCTTTTCTGGAAAAATATGAGAATCCACTGAGAAGCTGATTAGGAGAAATGTTTGAGATTAATCTTGACCTCAGAGTGACAGGTCCCAGCTAGCAGAAGAGGAAGAAGAGCCCTTATTTTTCTGCCCATATTCCTGTTCAGGACAGGATTAGCTTCCCTGGGCCCGCTCCCCACCTTGCTAGCTCTGGGGGTTCCATGGGATGTCTCACTTCCAAATGCAATTTCTTTGTTATCCTGCTTATCCTGTGGATGTCCAGGCCTCCTTCTGTAGGTGATGGCATCTACTGAGGGCCTTGTGCCTGACAAAGAGCCAGCTCTGTCCCCAGCCTTGCTCCCTGTGTCTTCCACCCCAGCTGCTGCCTGGGCTGCTCTCCCCAGCTACCCTGTTGTGCTGGCTAGCAGCTGCCAGCCCTGGGTGACACGTCCCTCTGTCCCTCCGTGCTGGCACATCCCTCTGTCCCTGCGTGCTGGCAGTCACCAACCCCTTGTCCTTTGTCTCTGAGCTGGAGGAGCATTGAGCTGCTTGGTGTGCACAGGACTTTTCCTCCTGCCAAAATCCTCCCTGGCTGTCAGAAATGTGCTGTTGTTCTCCCTTAGTCTCTGGTGTCCCTGGGTAGAATAATGGCTTGCTTTTCCAGCAAGCCACTTGTCACTGCAGTTGTGCATGAGATTTAGGACATGTGGAGATGGAAGTGCCCAAGTTTTGGAGTGGTTGGTGAGCTAAGTGCCAGAGCTCATGGTAGATCTTTTAAAGCTCCTCATGGAGCAATTCAGGGCTGAATGGAATATCAGAGACAGGGGGAATGATCCAGCTGTGATACAGCATGTGCTGCCTGGGCCTCATGCCCCAGACACCAGAATAGTGTCCCTCCATCCCTGCCTCTCTTCCCTTCCTCCCTCGGGCTGCTGGGATGAGGCTTCTTAGCAAATCCCGTGTAAATCATAGGGAGCCCAATGTGCAGAAACACCTGGTCCCCTCCCTGCTGGCTGTGCCAGTCTGCTCTGAGTTGTTGTTTCCTCCCTGCAGCTGACAAACTGGACGCTGATTACATCGAGCGCTACCTGGGCCAGCTCACCCCGATGCAGGAGAGCTGCCTGATCCGCCTGCGCCAGTGGCTCCAGGAGACTCACAAGGGAAAGGTGGGTAGGGCAGGCACTGAGGGGCACCCAGGGGGATCCCCAGCTGGGATGGGGAACCCTGGATGCACAAACACACTGGGCAATGAGAGGCTGGAGCGTGACGCCACAGGAAGGGACCTGGGCGTCCTGGTCAGTGTTGAGCTGAGCATGAGTCAGCCCGGGCAGCCCAAAGGGTCACCGTGCCCTGCAGGACTGTCCTGCTCTGCTCTGTGCCAGAGTCACCTCCCCTCTAATCCTGGACACCAGGATTATCAGAATATCAGATATTCACAGATATCAGGATATCAGAAGGATCTAAAGCTGTCAGAAAGTGTCCCAAGGAGGAACATGAGGGTGGGGAAGGGTCTCAAAGGCAAGCCATAGGAGGTGCAGCTGAGGGCACTTGGTCTGTTCAACTGGAGGAGAGGAGATGGAGCACAGGGCTCTGGGGCTGCAGCTTGTCCTGAGGGGCAGCTCCAATCTCTGCTCTGTGACAGGGACAGGAAACAGCTGGAGCTGTGCCAGGGCAGGTTAGGTTGGAGATCAGGAAAGGTTCTTCTCCCAGAAGGTGCTGGGCACTGCCCAGGCTCCCCAGGGAATGGGCACAGCCCTGAGGCTGGCAGAGCTCCAGGAGTGTTTGGACAATGCTCAGGCACAGGGTGGGATTGTTGGGGTGTCTGTGCAGGGTCAGGAGTTGGACTGGATGATCCTTGAGTCCCTTCCTGCTCAAGGTAATTCCATGGTTCTCTGATTTTTCCCTGAGAAGTGGCACGGGCACCAAGGGACAGATGTGTCTCTGCTCTGCTGGAATGTCCAGAAGCCACCTGGGCTCCTTTTGGTTAAAGGAAAGTCTCTCTCAGACCAGCAGGGTAACTGATATGTGACTGGGAAAAGAAAGGGTCTAGAGCAGCTTGAATGCCTCAAAAGGGGTTTAACTCCAGATTTCCTGATGGAGGGGGATTAGGAGGGAAGGAAAGAAGGACCGAGCATAGCGCCAGAGAGAGTAGTTGGGTGGGCTGAGCAGATAAAGGGTGCTTAGGAAGAGGAGCAAGTGATCTTACTCGGAAGCAGAGAAGAGCTAGATGAAGTTTCAACAGCAGAAGCTCCCTGGCTTAGGAGGAATCAGCTCAGTCAGGATGGGTTAGGTGAGATCCTCTGCTTTCCTGGGTTTGGGAAGATTTTCATTCTTTTTTCTTTACCTGGCCTTCCCAAAAGACGCTGCTGCTTACAAGGAGCTTTGCCAGTCCTACATGCTGTGCTGTATGTCTCAGAGCTGAGCATGCCTCATCTGAGTCTGAACATGATTTAGAATGCTGTTTCTTCTTGGAAAAGTGCATGTGAATCACCTCTGTAGAAATGTAACAAAGATTTAGTGCTATTGTTCTGCTGCTGTTGAACTGAAGTTCCCTTGTGTGTGAGCAGGCACGTGAGTTTTTTTGGTACCCAGGAGTATGGATGGAGAAACAGCTCTCAGCAAACCTCAGTCTGAAGAGAACAGGAGGTGCTGGGGCAGTGTGAGAGGCTCCCAGCAGCTGATAAGCTCCAGACACCACCAGTGCTGTTGAATTGTAGGAGCTGATAAATTCCCACCCCAAACATCTGCCAGAGCTGGCCAAGGCCACTGGTGTACAGTGGCATCAACAGCAGGCTGGATAACTTGGACCAGAAGAGTGGGGGCTGCTGGGGGCAGGTAGAGACTACAGGAATATATGTAATTTATATAATATATTGCATATATGCACACACCTGATATAGCAAAGGGCCCCTTGAAGGGCTGTGACACCTCCCTGGCAGCTGCTCTTGTGTCACTGTGATGCTCTGCCCCTGAGGAAGGAGCTGGGGCTATGCTCCCAGCCAGCCAGGGGTGGTGAGTGAGCTGTGTGAGCAGGAACAGCTTCACCAAGAAAAGGGGCTCTGCTGGACACTGCTTTTGATCTGTGTCTGCCTGTGATCCAGCCTCCAGTCAGATGAGAGGCACTGGACAGGCAGGGTTCAGTCCCCAGGTGTGACTGTGCTCTGAGAGAGGACAGGAAGCTTTTCATGGAGACCTGAACAGTGAAGTGGTGTGGGCTCCATTGGGGTAGGAGATCTCTCACCTAGTGGCTCCTGGATGGGAGGACATCCCAAAGAGAGGGAGGCCATGTCCCTGGTGTGACCTGCAAGGATCCTGCTTTCAGCTGAACAGGCACCACCTAAACCTTTGTTGTTTCTCCCCTCCATGTCAGAGGCTGGGGCATCAGGCTGGAGAAGGAGAAAGTGGGAGCACATAAGCAGAATATGGAACAGCTGCCCCTTGGGTGCTTGGAGCTGGGCAGGGAGTGGCAGCCCTTGTCCCCTGTGCTGTGCTGGGAGCAGCTGAATCCTGAGCCCAGGGGACAGTGGAGCTGCCTCAGGACTTTGGGTGGCCTTGCTGGGCCGTGTCCCCAGGAGGATGTGGGCACACAGGTAGGGAGGTGGTGGCTACTGAAACTTCAAATTGAACCCCCTGACTGCTCAGCTGCCTCTCCTGATTCCCTGACAGAGCAGACTAAAATCAGGAGTTTATCCTGCAAGGCTGGGATTGTCCCTGGAGAGGCTCTTACCTAGCTGTGACAATCTGTTCTTTTAATTCAAAGCATAGATGGCCTTATTCCTCTGTCAGAAATTATCAAAAAATAGATCTCCTGTTTCTTGGAAAATGGCCCTTCTTATTTTTGTCCTCTGTCCTATTTCACTCTCCCTTCCTTATTCCTTCCAAAGCAGACATTACCTTTACAATCAGATATGTTGTTGCTTAAAAAATCTGAAGAGTTGAAGGAACTGTAAGTGGTGTTAAATTTGCAGCAACTTAAAGCTCTGTTCAAGGCTTTGCACCATGCAGGAGAGTGCAGCAGTTTTACCAGGGAATACAAAAGCAGGCTGAAATTAAACCTTCATTTTCTTGCATGTGGGAGTTACTGCTTTGGTTGGACAAGGATAAAAGACTAATTCTGCTGTGAAATAAGTCTTCTCGGAGCTTCCTGCCTTTGGTCCAAACAGAAGTGCTGCATTTGACTCTTGCCTGGAGCTGTACACAGGGGAGGTTTGAAACAGGAAAAGTATCAAACCTTGCACCAGCCATCCCCTCTCCTGCAGAGATCCAGGAGCTGTTGTGGGTGTCTGGGCTGGGTCTGATGAGTGACAGCTGCCTCTGAGCAGCAGCAGCACAAACCTGAATTACCTGATGAACACTGCTGGCTTTAAACTTGCTGTCATACTGAATTCCTCTAAGTACTCCTGAGATCATCTTTGGGAAGGCTACCCTCTCCTTTCCAGGACACACAGATGCAGTGTTAGAACCAGTGTTAATCTCCCCCCTGCTCCTAAAGTGCTTTAGGATTGGTTTAGGCTGCCTGAACTCTGCCCCTTCTTTAGGTGAGTCAGTTGTGGTAACAATTCTCTTGCTTGTGAATCCAAGATTGCTCCCTCCTGACACAGCTGCCAGCCTTGCTTTCTACCCAGCTTTCTGTTCCCCTGAGCACGGCAGTGGACAAACAAAGGAGCTTTGACTCCTGAACATGGGTGTTTGTGTCCCAGCAGGGCTGGGAGTGCTTTGGTTGTGCTAGCACAATATGGATACTCTGGAAGGGATGATCCCTGCTCCACAGAGCTGGGATTTTTTATGCAAACTTGTAGAGAATGAGGCCAGGTACTTTTGGAGAAGTTGGAGTGAGGGACTGGGAATCCACCAGCACATGCAGCTTTAATCCAGTTGGATTTGCAGCTGACAGGCTCTTAGTCAGATTTGGCACTTCTGTGGAATCCATCAGGTTTGTTGTTAATTCCTGCTGCTTGGCACTCCTGCCAAGCTCTCTTTGATTCTCTAGCTAAAGAGAACATGGCAGATCTGGAAGGAGGCTGGAATAAGCCATTCTGCAGACTTGCTTTGGAAAGCTTTTGTGCCTGTGATGTTAGGATTAGTGCTAGTGCTGGGGTGGGTGATTGGGAGAGGGTATGTTGTAGTTTAGGTTGATTTGGATCAAGAGTTATTGTGGTGTAATGAGGCAGGGAAGTCTCTGGAAGCACTCAGCAGCTTTCCTGTTCAAACACCAGCAGCAGGGCCTGCACAAGAGCTGGAATTGGTGCTGGTGGCATCATTCAGACTGCACAGTTGTGATTCCCCTCCAGTGCCTGGTGTGGTCAGTGTGTTACCTGTGGCTGTTTGTTACCTCTTGCCTTCTTGGGCTGATTTGCCCTGGGCAGGTGAACTTGCAGCTTCCTTACTTTCATAGTATTTTGGAGTTCCTTGTGGATAACCAGCCAAGGGAAACATCAACCAGCCCAGGGTTTGCTGGGGCTCCTGGGAATTGCACTGGGGAAAGGCTTCCCACAGTCAGTGAGCTGGTCCTGCTTTTGTGCTCCTGGCACCCTCTGCTGCTTCCAGCTGGGTTAGCTACGGAGAGAGGGAGGCAGAAGGGAAGTTTAATGTTTGCTGTCTTTGTTTTTAGAGATTAAAAACTAGTGTCAACTGTGCAGCCTCCTCAGCAGGCCACATGGAACATTCCAGTGCTGATCCTGGGGCTTTCTCTCCTGGCAGATCCCCAAGGATGAGCACATCCTGCGGTTCCTGCGCGCCCGCGACTTCAACATCGACAAGGCGCGGGAGATGCTGTGCCAGTCGCTGGCCTGGCGCAAGCAGTACCAGGTGGATTTCATCCTGCAGTCCTGGAGACCCCCAGCCCTGCTGCAGGAGTACTACACTGGCGGGTGGCACTACCAGGACAGAGGTGAGGAGCTGGTCCTGACACCTCACCCGTGACCTGGGCTGTTGAGGAAAGCTGTATTGACATTTTAAAGTTAACAAAGCAGTTCAGTGCCTGTGAGTGCCACTCTGCTTCCCTCTAATTGTATTTCCTCTGCACAGATCGGTCAGTGCAAAGCAATTTCTCTGAACAGGTTGCTTTTGGCAGTGATTTTTATCCTTTTCAAAAATGTCATGTGGCTTTTAAAAAAAGTATGGGAGTGATAGCCTGGGAGACTAAAGTGCTGCCCTCTCTAACCCCTTTGTTTTGAAGATGGGCGGCCGCTCTACATCCTCCGCCTCGGCCAGATGGACACCAAGGGTTTGGTGAAGGCCCTGGGAGAGGAATCCCTGCTGCGACATGTGAGCTGTGCCTTTGTGTGTCACCTGTTCCCCTCAGGGTGTTGGGAAGTCTTGTCATGGTGCATCAGGAATTCTGGAATGGTTTGGGTGGAAAGGGACCTTAAACTCATCTCACCCCACCCCTTGTCTCGGGCAGGGACACCTTCCACTGTCCCAGCTGCTCCAAGCCCCATCCAGCCTGGCCTTGGACACTGCCAGGGATCCAGGGGCAGCCACAGCTGCTCTGGGCACCCTGTGCCAGGGCCTGCCCACCCTCCCAGGGAACAATTCCTTCCCAATATCCCATCCATCCCTGCTCTCTCCTTTCTGTATTTTATAAAATAATATCTCTGGGCCATCCTGGTTACTGAGCCATTCTCAGGCTAATCCCTGTCTGTGCTGTCTTTGACTCCAGGTTCTGTCCATTAATGAGGAAGGACAGAAGAGATGTGAGGAAAACACCAACATCTTCGGCCGCCCCATCACGTCAGTATAAATTGGTTTATAATTGGTTTTCTTGAGTCCTTGCAGACTCTCAGTGCCATGGTGAAGGATGCTGCTGTGGTTTGGGATGATGTCCTTAGAGTTATAGTGCAGACAGCAATGTGTCTTATGGGCTGGATGGGGACCACAGATATATAGAAATTTATTTGTTGGACTTAAATACAGACAAATCCTGCAGTTTCATTGGAAAGCAAGTATTGATCCTTCCTTACATAATTTTCATATCCCATCTCAGATTAATTTAATCTTTCTGTCTTGGTGATTTTAATCCACATCTTTCAAATTTTGTTTTTTTTTTAATACAGGAGCCTGTCTACCAGATTCCACCTTCATTTAAAATGCATTTTTACATTATTTTTAGCAATAGGCCTGCATACCTTCACCTTCTTCCAGAATGACAGCTGTTCCTGCCCTTGGGGCTGCGTGTCTGTGTTACCTGGAGCTCACCTGGATTCAGGTGTCTGCTGCCCGAGTGGAGATGTGTTTATTGGAACTGCTCATGTCCCTTGTTGGCTTCCCCAGATCCTCCACAGGCTGTGGGGTTACTGTGGATTCTAAACAGAGCAGCCACCACACTCTAAAATTCTGACAGGTCTTTTTCTGCCTGTTTATTTTAGATCCTGGACGTGCCTGGTGGATTTGGAAGGGCTCAATATGAGGCATCTGTGGCGGCCTGGGGTGAAGGCCCTGCTCAGGATCATTGAGGTGGTGGAGGACAACTACCCTGAGACCCTGGGGAGGCTCCTGATCGTGAGAGCACCACGGGTCTTCCCTGTGCTCTGGACCCTGGTGGGTGGAACCTGGGCTCTGCAGGATCACTGGCACTTGTGCAGGTTCACAGATAGCTACATCAGCAGAGGCAGGGAGGGAGAATCTCCAGGCAACTTAATGGTGAGCTCCTGAAGAGCCACAGCAGAACCAGGCCATGGGGTGCCTGTAGCTCACTGGGCTGTGGTGACTGCCATCCACCGGGACAGGATGAGAAACCTGGATTGGAATCCCCATTCCACCCAAACTTGGTGGGCTTTCCTACAGGTGGGAAAAGACAGACACCTTTTAATCTCATGCTGTAGGACACTGAAGGGTAATAAGTAGTAAATAGTAAATCTAGTTCTGCCTGTTGCCTGCTGACTGCTCTGGCAGTTTGTTACATTTCTTGTGAGGTGAGGCAGTGACTGTGGACTTCCTTTACATGAAGCAGAAAGTGTTGTGAAATGGTGATGCAGAGAGAGAACGTTTTCAGTTTGTTACCCTCTCTTTGGGAGGTGCCTCAGAGGTGTGAAGCTCTGCACACTGCTGGGACGTTGCAGGCTAGAGCCCAAAGCATCATCATGAGATGGCTCAGACAGCGTCCCCAGCTGCCCTCAGTGCCAGCCATGTCCTGTGTGCCCTTTGTCTTCCAGGTCAGTCCCTTTATCAATGAGAACACACGGCAGAAGTTCCTCATCTACAGTGGCAATAACTACCAGGGCTCGGGAGGGCTGGTGGACTATGTGGACAAGGATGTGATCCCAGACTTCCTGGGAGGAGACTGCATGGTGGGTTTTCCTTCCTCGTGTACAGGTGCAATCTGGAACTGATTCCCTCTTCCTCACCACCCTGGCCTTCCACTGCCTTTTGGAAGGGGTTAGGCCCCTGTGCTGGCCAGCATGCCCCTGCTGTGGGCACAGGGCAGTTCATTTGGGCCCAGAGGGCTGCCCCTGCAGTGCTGGGGCAGGGTCAGCGGGCAGCTCTCTACAGGGAGCTCACATAAACCTCGGCAGTTCTGGTGAGCTCAGAGCCACTGTGCAGTTCTGGCTCAGCTGAGGGGTCAGCCCGTGTCTGACAGCCAGCAAGAGTTCCTGGTTCACTGCTGGCACATCCTGAGCCTCCTGTTTGTCTGTCTGGCCATTGCAGTGCACTGTCTCAGAAGGAGGACTCGTCCCCAAGTCCCTGTACCAGACTGAGGACGAGCCGGAGAACTCAGATCACATCCGGCTGTGGACAGAAACCATCTACCACTCTGCAAGTGTCCTCAAAGGAGCCCCACACGAGGTACAGAGCACAGCTTGAGGTGCTGGGAGGGCACAGTGCCACGTGTCCCCTCTGCTGGGGCTGACTGGAGCAGCCAAGGGCTCCCAACACAGGCAGCAGCAGAGGGCTCGGCAGCAGCTGCTGTTCCTGCAAGGGAACAGCTGCAAGTGTGGGAGTGAAGAGCAGCAGTTTGAGCAGCAGTGTCTCTTATCTCTGCTATGGCCTGATCTTCTGTAAGATCCAGTCTCTTCCTCCTCCCTCTCCTCCTCCTCTTGGGAGAAATAAAGGGCACACAGTTTCTCTTCTGATAGTTCAGCTCCCATTCCCAGCAGTGTAGCTGGGACAGTAGTGGGGGTGATAAAAGATGTGTGCTTGATGAGAGTCACCAGGAAACAGGATGTCCCCAAAAGGAGCAAATCAGTGTCAAATCAGTCTTCTGGCCTATCTGATGGGGAGTCACTCTGATTTGGCTCTTTGTGCCTCAGTTCCACTGAGGTTTTCTTAGAACAAGTAACTCATTTACAAGCAACTCTGATATGGGGAGAAAAGGTAAAAACACCTGAGTGGGTGCACTGTGGTAGGGCTGGGAGTGGGAACTGGTGTGTATCCCCCTCAGGAATCAAGACCATCGGCCAGCTGGAGGATTGTGGAGCCAAGGCTGTTTGCCCCAGAGTGGGGGGGCAAACACACTGCTGCCATCTGAGCACCTGACCCTGCAAGGGACTTGTTCTGTTCCTTTCTTAGATACTTGTGGAGATCCTGGAAGGGGAATCTGTCATCACCTGGGACTTCGACATCCTGAAGGGAGATGTGGTGTTCAGCCTCTTCCACTCCAAACGAGCTCCTGAGCCAAGTCACAAAGAAGCCACATCACCAAGTCCCTCTGGTGCAGGGGACAATGTGCAGCTCATTGACAAGAGCTGGGTGCTGGGGGTGGATTACAGCCGGGTGGAATCTCCCCTGGTCTGCAGGGAAGGAGAGAGCATCCAGGTCAGAGGGGTTTGGTCCTGCCATGGCTTCAGAGTCCTGTGAGCTCCAAAGTAATCAGGTGGCAGGGAGGGAATTGATGGTGTGGGAAATCAGGAGCTGCTAGAAAGGGAGGCTGTGGTCATTCCCAGCAGCAGCAGGGGGGATTCTGCCCCTCTGCCCCACTCAGGTGAGATCCCACCTGCAGACCCCAGCCTCAGCCCTGGGGCCAACAGCAGCAGGACCTGGAGCTGCTGAAGAGAGTCCAGGGGAGCCGAGGGAGATGCTCCAAGGGCTGGAGCCCCTCTGCTCTGGAGCCAGGCTGGGAGAGCTGGGGGTGCTCACCTGGAGAGGAGAAGGCTTCAGGGACACCTCAGGGCCCCTGCCAGGGCCTAAAGGGGCTCCAGGAGAGCTGCAGAGGGACTGGGGACAAGGGATGGAGGGACAGGACACAGGGAATGGCTCCCACTGCCAGAGGGCAGGGATGGATGGGATATTGGGAAGGAATTGTTCCCTGGCAGGGTGGGCAGGCCCTGGCACAGGGTGCCCAGAGCAGCTGTGGCTGCCCCTGGATCCCTGGCAGTGTCCAAGGCCAGGCTGGATGGGGCTTGGAGCAGCCTGGGACAGTGGAAGTGGTTGGAATGGGATGAGCTTTAAGGTCCATTCCCACCCAAACCATTCTGTGTCATTTTCTAGATATCCTGTGAAAGTGGGAAATTCTTATTTAGAGTGAGTCATTGGAAAGAGACTCCTAGCTAAAATTCTTATGGAAATTAAGCTAAATAAGCTTTTTTTTTTTTCCTACTGGTACTACAAGGCTGTGTCTCAGGGAGGTGAGACAGGTGAATGATACCTGTGCTGGGTCATTCAGCCATTCCCCCAGACACCCATGGTCACCTGGTGTCCCTCCCTCTCTGCAGGGGTCCCACGTCACACGCTGGCCTGGCTTTTACATCCTGCAGTGGAGGATGCACGGGCCCCTGCCCTGCTCCAGCTCCAGCCTCCCCCGCGTGGACGATGTCCTGGCCTCCCTGCAGGGCTCCAGCCACAAGTGCAAGCTCATCTACTACTACGAGGTGCTGGCCTCCAAGGACTTCAGGTGGGGCATTCACAAGAGGTTTACTACAAGTTGCACTGTGTGAGTTAAACACTTGGATATCAGAGACCCTCACAGCGGGTGTGTTTCACTGAGGAGGGGATGGACATGGAATTGGTGGCTTTTTTGCAACCAGTCTCCTCTGGTGCTGTAGGTATTTAAAAGTTCCCTTTAATCTGTGTCCACCAATGAAATTTGTGCTTTGGGTTTTGCTTGCAGCTGCCTGAAGAGCAGGAGATTTTTTACTCAAGAGGGTTTTTGTCTTAGTTGGGAATATTTTGAGAAGCTGCTTTTGGAGTAATTTAAATATCAGCTGGGCTATTTCCCAGATGATTTTGTTTGGCACTTGAGAAGGATGAGCACTTCTGAACACAGGTGAACAGCCAGCCTTGGCAGGGTGTGCCTGGCCCCCTCCCCATCTCCTGTTAATCTGAGCACTGTGCAGGTCCTTGCCTCCTCCCTAAAGCTGGAGGAGGAATTGGAGAGAACAGACTTGAAGGTGGTTACTTGAGGTGTGAGCTGGCCAGGTCCTGTGGGGTCAGAGTAGCAGAAATCCCTCACTCCAGTCATGCTCTTCCTGAGCCCAGGCTGCTTTTGGCAGGAGGAGAGCTGAAGATGCTGAGTTGGGACTCTGGTGTTCAGCAGTCTGGAGTCCTTGGGTTCACAAGCATTTGGGGTGCTCTGGAGCTTTCCTTTCTCCTCGGGGACAGCTCCCAGAGGCTTCAGCTGTGTCCCTTTCCCCAGAACAATGGTCAGAGACAAGGAATATCTCTAAATGGGAAAAAATGTCTCTGACTGATTAATTTTTCATCATGACACAGAGATTCTTAGAGAGCAAGTGGGAAATGATGGGCCAAAAAGCACTTGTGCAAGTGTTAGAGAGGGGGAGCTGATCTGTGGGAGGAATCCCTTAACTGCAGCCTTCCTAACAGCACATCTGTTCTGTCCCGTCCCAGGGGATCCATGTCGAGCCTGGAATCTTGCAACAGTGGCTTTTCCCAGCTGAGTGGAGTCACCACATCTTCCAGCCAGTCCCAGAGCAGCTCCCACCTCTCCAGATAGCAGAGCCAAGGCTGCAGCAGCAGGGACACCCGGGGCTGCTCCAGCCCCAAACCAAAGAGCTCCAGGGCTGAGCCGTGGGGCAGCCGCAGCCATTTGGACACAGAGAGGCCTCTGGGAGCTGCTTCAACCACAAAAACTGAAATTCCAAGGGCAGTTTTAGGAGTTTTGGGTCAGCTGCATGCTTCTCAGTAGCCTCCTTCAGCACCTGTGGATTTTGGGTGCCTGGGAGTTTGCAGGAATCCACTCCACTCCAAAGGGCTCTTCCCATCAGTTCTTTCCCGAGGGGAGGCTGATGTTGCCTTACCCATTGGACCTTTAGATAATTCCTGAGTGGCAAAACTAAGGGAATGTCCTGGGTGCCCACGGGGTACTGGTTCCACACTGGACAGTCAAGTGGGCATTCCAGGGCTAGGGCCTTGGAAGGAACTGCCAACACCTGGGTACAGGTAGGATAGTTCAGAAATCACTTCCAGGCCAAACCAAAAACCTCTTCTGGTCTGGCAGGATGCTCTGGGAAATGTGTTGGATTTTTTAAACCCTGCTGAGAAACAAAGTCAACATGTTTTTTTTTTTTTTTTAGAAATTCCAGGCATTGAATCTGCCTGCAGTGAGTGGCATCTTTCAAACTGTGGTTTCTTTTTACTCAGGTTTACAGCAATAATGAGTAGGTCTGTCCCATTCCCTAGTGGATGGGAACTGAATCCAGTCCTAAAGGGCTAAGAAAAGCAATATTTGATTTCCTGAAGGCACAAGATTTTCTGGCAGTATTACAGAACTTGCTTCTTTTAAAACATGAACTCACTTGAAACCATTCAGAGAGGCATGTATGTATGTAAGCACTTACTGAAGCCTAATTATTCTATACTATCTTATTTTAAATTAATTTTTAACTTATTATGTCAGAAATGACTATTTATTAAATACAGTCACCTTTTTTTTTTAATGAGATGAACTTTGTTTTAGAAAGGAATAACTGATTGTTTTCAATCCCAAGTAATATTTCGGCTTGGGTCCTGATCTTTGTAATCACTGGATGTTCTTGCAAAAGGGCTACAGTGGGGTAAGGGCTTGTGTCACCTTCCTTGCAAGGAAAGGTGAGAGTCCAGTGCTTTTTTAGCTTGTTTTTTAGGATTAAGAAACAAGGATTGAGTTCAGGAGTTGTCATGAAGATGCACTGTCTTCCTATACACCAAAATGCCACATTTGTCCCTAATCTCTGATTGTTCCTATAGTCAGATTGGGCAGCAAAGTTATCCACGTTCTTGTCCAGGTGAAAAAAAGAAAACGAGAGCAGGTGTCAAATACTCACCAAGTTTTTATTCAAGAATCTGTGAAGTTGTTCCTTCCCACCCACGTTTTTAATCACTGGTTTTGAAGCACCAGGCTCTGCCAAAGGAGAAAAGAGCCAAAACATTTGGGACAATGGGAGACAAAGAACTTGATATGGTTTTGAGTTTGGTGGGTTTTTTTAAGGATTGGAGCCAAGGGAATCACTCTGCACCTTGCATCTCTCCCTGTGAACAGGTAACTTGGTTATGTAGAGCTCAGGGAAGTTCTGATTCCAATTCTCAGTTGTTCCATAGACTTTAATGTTTATCCCAGACAAATGAAACTTCTGTCTCTGGCATTTCAGCATAACTGGAGTCTGATAAAGAGGGACAAATGTAATTTGTACCTTTCCTCTGGAAAGTCAGGAACTCTGCAAGCAAAAGTCCATGCATGTATCCCTCATGGAAAATCCTTGACCCAGAATAAAATCTCATTCTAGAAACAGTTTCAGACTCCCAAAGCCCCAGGAGCAAACCCAGCCCTGTCTCCCTGTGCTGTTTCAGGATTTTACCTTCCCTTCTTAGGTGGTTGCTCACGTTCTACAGTGGCAACATTCCTGTTCCCTGGGTTTGCTCTGAGTAAGAATCTCATTCTTTGCCCTGGATTATTTTTTTTTGTAATTTTATTTTGAAATGTGGGATATGCTGGTTTTCTGCCCACCAGAAGTTTGACTTTTGTCAGTGAAGCACTTGGAACTTGGCCCCTGACAGATCTCTGAAGGGTGAGGTCAAGGGCTGGTTCCACAGAGTGTTCCTGGCTCTGGGGATATCCCAATCCCAGTTTTTCCTCTTGTCCCTTGGCAGTACCACTCTTCTGCCTCTCAGAGATCATGGCACAGGTCTGTGAAGCAGCTTGTGACCTCTCCTTGCCAAGGCTGCCTGGTTTATCCCACCTGATAATTTACTTTGAAACCAATTTAAATAATTCAAATTTTTTTCCTTTTTCTCCTGAATATTAACAGGAGAAAGGGAGCAACAGCCTGGATGCTGTGCTTTCTAAACCTGACCTTGTGAACTGCAGATACCAGACAGAATTCTTCTACATCACTTTTTCCTCCTTCAAACAACATCATTGTGCTTTAGAAAATAAACTGAGTTTTCTTCACAGTGAGACAAGGCTGGGAGGGGTTCTGGATCCTCAGAAATTTCCTAAGGCAGTGCCTGGGTGAATGGGCTCATTTTGGGTGACACAGCAAAGCCCTCCCTGCTCCGTCCCCAGCAGCGAGGCCGGTGAGCTCGGGCTGTGTGCAGGGAAGGAGCTGCTCATTAAAAACGGGCTCCCAGTCCATTGGGGCTCTCTCTGCTTCAGATGTTCCCTATGCAAACACAACACCTACCTCAGAGCTGGTGCCATGTCCTGTGGTGGTGGGGAAGTGCAGGACGCTGTGCAAGGTGCCAAGGGCTGTGCCAGAGGTCCCAGTTAAATACAGCCAGATGTGACACCTCCATTGCCCCCGAGTTCTCCAGCTTTGCTGGGAAGGGCAAACACAGAGTGTGAGGATGGATGTTGGATGGCCTCGGCTGTCGTTCAGGGCACAGTCCTGAGCCATGTTTTGCTGCTCTCCGGTGTGAAAAGGAGGAGGAGGGCTGAGCCCCCAGGGCACCAGGGGCGGCTCCAGCCCTGAAGCTGTCACGCTTTGGCACCAGGGGAGCGCTGGGAGTCGGCTCTGGGGGCTCTCACAGGGGGGCACCGTAGCAGCTCCATCCTTCCTCAGCACCTGAGCTCACTGCTGGAAACAGAATTCCCGACAGTGACCAGGCTGGGGAATCCTGAGTGACTGAGATGCAGCTGTGCTCCCCTGCTCAGCCACTTCGGTTGTGTCTGTTCCCTTTCAGGAACTGTGAATAACGGTTTGTCATCCCAATTTGGTTTGTTGGCAGAAGATTCTGAAACGCCACAATCTACTCGCATTTCCCAGTAGGAAGTGGTGAGCCCAGCTGTCCACCACACTGGGCTGGGAAGCTGCTGGGGCTGAGGCCAACCCTGCTCCAGGCAGGGAATCCCTCATTTCAAAAGGCATTTTACGAGCTCACACTGCTTTAATGTCCCAAATGTTTGTGCTGTGAGCAATTAATGCAAGGAACAGCTATTAGAGATTTACTTGACAGTGGCTGTCAAAGATTCCTGCATGCAATTAGCTTTAATATTCCTCCAACACCTTTGTGATGTTCCTTGCATCTGATTATTTCTCTCTTGGAAGGTGAAATTGGAGTCGAGTCACATTTGCTGGCTTTTAGTGGCACCAACACCCACTTCCAAGATTTCAGTTACACCTAAGTTAAATGGGCATTAATTTTTTTAGCAGCACTTACTTCCTTTCCTTTGCAGCTGGCTTTGGTTTTATACATTGAAATCCTCATTTTTCTCAGCCAAAACCCTCTAACGTCCTGTAAAAGCCCACTGCAGGGCACTGAAATAACATGTCCTCCTGTGATGGTGTCTGTGGGTCCTGGTAGAGCTGTACTTTTGGGTATGTGGGAAATAAAACGTCTCTGAGAACAGGTGGAATTGTTTGATTCAACTGTTGAAATTGCAGGGCAGTGAAAATTCAAGCCTGTCTGCTGCACTCTTTGCCCCCAGAAGCACGGATAAGGCTTGTATTCACTTTTTCCTTCTTTTTAACTAAAATGTTTGGGCTTTTTTCTACAGAACCAGCATCTTTTGTTTAATTTCCTAGCACAGAGTGAGCTGGAACAGCTCATTCTACAGTGTGGGTGTTATTAAAAATCAAAGAGCTCCTGGGTTCCACTGGGTGGCTGAGATTAACTGGGAAAGGATCAGCTCCTTCTGCAGCTGCACATCAGGAATTTGGAGTTTCAGGCAGGTAGCACTAAAAGACTTTATTCAAGTTTCTGTAAATCATAGAAAAATAGAGTCTCTTGGTTACAGGCTGATTTGGTGCCAACACTGGCACAGAAATTATACATCCTTTACTTGGAGAGGTAAAAAGGGAGTGAGTGCATAAAGATGTGTGGGGCTCAGACAGGCTCTCACCCCTCTGCAGCATCCAAGGGGTTCATCCAAGGCTGGATTTCCCCCACGGGGAAGCAAACTCAAACAGTGTTTGAATGTAAGTGTGCAAGGATGTGTTCCAGATTCCAGAGGTGCTCGAGATCCTTGCTGGGCTGGAGCCCCTGCTGGTCCCTCTGAGGAGTGCCCAACTGGCGCAGGGCAGCCCAGTCCGTGCCATGCCAGGCTCTCCCTGTCTGTGCCCTTCCCCACGGGGGCAGCTCCAGGCTGTGCCAGGGTCCCTCAGCCCACGGAGCTGGGCAGAGCCTTTGGCTCCTGGGAGTTGGAGGGATGCACAAATGGAACCTGGGACTTGAGAGGGCTGCTTTTGGTGCTGTGCTGCAGGAGCTGCCCCAAAACACAGCACCCATCACTCTCTGGGGCTGCTGGTCTGAGGCTTGGTCAGAAAACCCTCCAGCCCTGCTGGAGCTGTCACAGCCCTGCGTGTCACCCAAGCCCCCACCACGGCTGTAAGAGGAGGGCTCTGCTGCCACTGGGTGCTTCACCTGCTTCAACATTTTAGAACAGACTTTTGGTCAATTCTCTGATTAAAATCTGAGTTTAGCAAGGAAGGGCAGATACTAACAAATACCCTTAAGCCCAGCTTTGTACTAGAGGCAGTTTAACTAGTATCTTAAAAAGCACTGCTCGGGTGAGCAGGGATCTTTTGGAGGTGCCTGTGACTTGCATCCCTCAGCTGTTTCCCTCAAGTTTTGGAGGGAACCAGCCCATCTCCTTTCCTGCTGCAGCTGTGGAATTCCCTCACCCAAGGGGTGTCCTGCATCCCCTAATGCTGCAGTCCTGGGTGCTGGGGCAGCAGAGGAAAGGAAACCACAGCCTCAACAGGGTAGTTCCTGGGCTGAGGTTCCTCAGGCAGCAGTCTGAGGTTCCCAATGGGAATAGCCCAAGTCCCAGTCGGTGCTGAGGGGCAATGCAGGGTGAAATACCTCATCCCATCCATGATTCTAAAGGAACTCTTGGTTTGGGTCCTGAGTGTCCTCGGGCTCCTGAGTGTCCTCAGGCTCCTGAATATCCTCCTGGTCCCAGGCAGCAGAGGTGGGGCTGTGAGGGGTGTCCCCGTTGATGTCCCTCAGGGGGTAGTAGCGATAGTCCCGGTCCTGCTGCTGCCGCCGCCCCCGCAGCACCAGCCCCACGTTCCCCAGGGCACTCAGCACAAGCAGCAGGGCCAGGGCAGAGCTCAGGGAGAGCCACGAGCTTCTGTGGGACACACAGATCACATCACCAACAGCTCACCTGTGGCTTGTGTGCCCAGGTATGCAGAGCATTGCCCTCCCTTCTCTGTGCTCCCAAGCTCGTGGGCCTGCACAGAACCATGGAATCATTTAGGTTGGAAAAGCCCTCCAAGATCATAGAGTCCAACCATTCTCCCAGCACTGCACCAACCCATGCCCCCAGCTGCCACATCCACACAGCTTCTAAATCCCTCCAGGGATGGGGACTCCACCACCTCCCTGGGCACCCCGTGCCACTACCTGACCACCCTTCTGTGAAAGGAATTTCCCCAATATCCAACCGAAACCTGCCTTGGCACACTCTGAGGCTGTTCCCCTTTTCCTGTCCCTGTTCCCTGGGAGCAGAGCCCGACCCCCCCAGGCTGTCCCCTCCTGTCAGGAGTTGTGCAGAGCCACAAGGTCCCCCCTGAGCCTCCTTTTCTGCAGACTGAACTCCCATGCTCTGTGACAGCCTCTGAGATGCAGAGTGAGCACCAAACACTTACTCTGACAGAGAGAACTCTTCTTTGCTCTTTTTTTCCCGGGAAGCCAAACACTGTCCAGCTGGAAAAACAAAGAGGGAAGAAAAACGGGGCAGAATGTAAAATTCCACTAAAGAAGAGCAAGGTAAAGCAGAGCTGGTGACTAAGCAAACACCATTATGCACTAAAGCTGCTCTTCCAGCTTTTATACAAACCCCATCCCCTGCAGTCGCATACCTCTGTGTAAGTGGTCCTGCAGTGCCCCGTGGTGGGTGATGTTGCAGCTGCCAGTCTCGGGGTCACAGGGACACGAGTGCTCACACTCACAGCGGCTCTGGCAGCTTGGCCCAAACCAGCCCAGGGGACACTCTGGGGATGGGATCACAAAGGGATTGGTCATTGCCAAAGCTCCACCTGCCCTGAGGCCACCCCGGCTGTGGCTGCAGCTCCCTCAGCTCAGCTGAGCCTGCAGCAGCCTGCGAGCTCCATGCTGGGAGTTCAAGGCTGCTCTTTCGTGTGCTTCAGGGGGAAGTTTGTGTAAAACTGGGATCACAGAACCATGGAATGGTTTGAGTTGAAAGGGGACTTTAGAGCTCATCTTGCTCCTACCCCCTGCCATGGGCAGGGACATCTTCCACTATCCTAGGTTGCTCCAGGACCTGTCCAACCTGACACTGGACACTTCCAGGGATGGGGCAGCTACAGCTTCTCTGGGCAACATCTCTGGGATGGGATTGGCTGAGTGTTCCCAGGCTGGAAGAAGGTCACACCCCCCTGTAATTAAATCGTTCACTCAAGACACAGGGGGACCTGGAGTGCTTACCAGGCAGAACACTTAGCACTGGCACAAGTAGTGTGAGGGTGGGATGGCAGGACAGCCCTCTGGAGCATTCCACAGGCACCGACCTGCATCACCTGCAGCCTGGGCTACAGCAGGGCCTGGTGCAACACCCTGGAGCAGAGGATGTTTTGTGTTCACTCAGGAGCACTAGGAAAAGAATGCAGTTCTTTGGGGCTGAGGCTAAACAGGAATCCACAATTTTCCAGTGATGAAGCAAACTCCTCTTTCCTTTCTGCTCCTTCCTCTCCTTTTTAGCCCATTTAGGTAGGACAGGCAGGCCCAGAAGAGCTGGGAGCCAGCTGGTGATGTTCAGGCCTGAGCTACCCTGGCAGAACTGCAGCTAAGAGGTGGCTCAGAGGTGACAGAAAATGCTGTCCCCAGCCCCAGAGGTCACTGAGACCCTTACCGTGCTCACAGCTGGTGCCGTAGAAGCCGGCAGGGCAGGAACAGGCTCCGTGCACGGGGTCACAGGAGCTGCCGTGCTGGCACCGGCACTTCTGGCTGCAGGACTCCCCGTAGGAACCAGGAGCACAAGCTGCAGGAGACAAGCAGAGGTGTCATCGGGGCCCTGGCAGCAGAGGTGAGCAATCCCAGCACACAGCCACAGCTCAGCCCTGTGGAGGGATGCTCAGCAATAAGCTGAGTGTGTGCCCTGAACAAGGAGCAAGGGCTTGAGTGTCTCCCACAAGCCAGCTGCGGATGCTCCAGCTGCAACTAAACGGACACTGCCAGAAAAGAGCAGCCCGGCCCACAGGGTGGCCCTTCCCTTCCCTGCTCCCCGCCTCGGGCAGGCAGCTGTTGGAAAGTGGTTCCCACTGCCCTCTCCCTGGCTGTGAAGAGGCAGTGGAGCAGCAGTCAGCATTTACCTTCAGTGCAGTTGCTGCCAGTCCAGCCCGCGTCACACAGGCATCCAGCTACAAAAACATGGACCAGGCATTACTGACAACAAAACACTTGCAAGGACTTGAAATTATGAGCCTCTGCCTCTTGAGGCACCCTCTTACCCCTGCCAGTGAACCCCCAGAAGAGGAACCCTGCACCCACACAATTGTGGGTTCACACACCCCCCCGCCCCAGCTGCCAAATGCAGCAGAATCCCTGGTGATGGCATTCCCTGGGAACAATGCTGGGGCAGCTACTGGCAACACCTGCACACACCAAGCTCTGCCCAGCCACTGCACTGGGGCACACTTGAATGAGAGTGGAGTCAGGAGGACAATAAGAGGGTAACAGGACTGGGCACAGAGGGGCAGAAGATGGGGGCAGACATTCCAGCAATCCCTAGGTTCAGATTCATGGAGGAGTAGCAACTGCACACTTGTAAAAATAATGAAGTAGGAGAGGCAGGTGAAAAAAGAACAGTAAGGTCAGTGGATAGAAGCAGCTGCTGTCACACAGCATAATACACAGCCCTGTCCATCAGCAGCCTCACAACAAACCCACAGCACACCCCTGGGGCACAAAAGGAAACTGAGGCACAGAGCTTTAAGTTTCCAGCCCCCAGCCCCGCTACGGCTCCTAAAGGCAATGCGTTCTGACCACCTGTGCCTCGGATGCTGGAGGAGAGGGGAAGCAGCCCCACCCGTCCAGCTGGTGCCTGGCGGCCGGCACACTGCGTTCCCCAGGGATACTCCCCAGGGATGCGTGGCCAGGTCCTGCCCCGCTGCTGCGCCCCGGGCCCCTCGGTGTGTGTCAGCCGGGCCCCTCGGTGTCAGGCGGGCCCCTCGGTGTCAGCCGGGCCCCTCGGGGTCAGCCGGGCCCCTCGGGGTCAGCCGGGCCCCTCGGTGTCAGCCGGGCCCCTCGGGGTCAGGCGGGCCCCTCGGTGTCACGCACAGGGACTCACCGGCGCTGCAGACGCCGCGCAGGCTGCAGTTGGCAGGGCCGCAGTCCAAGGCGTCACAGGCGGGAGCCGCCCAGAAGGGGCTGTCGCAGCGGCAGTGCCCGGCCACGCAGAGCCCGTGGCCGCTGCAGTCCGGCGGGTCACAGCCCGGCTCGTGCACGCACACCACGGTGGAGATGCTCCGGGGACAGCGCCACATGCTGTCAAAGGGGCTGGGGACAGCAGAGGGGACAGCCTGAGCTGACCCTGCACTGCCCAGCCCAACACCCGTCACGTAACCCACAGATTTCCTCCTGAGCCACACTGCCAAACATGAACATTAATACTGGGAAAATATAAACATTAAACTGCATTGGAGTCGATGTTTTAACTGAGTTATAAATCCCATCTGATAGGTATTAATTTCGAACGTGGAATTACAGAAGCAACACAGACCCCTTTAAAGCAGTCCCAACTTCCCTCATTTTGACACCCAGCACACATTTTCCTGAACGTTATTTGCTTTGCTATGAATTATATCACTGTAGTTATGGCAACTGAATGTAAAATCCCTTCATGTTTTCAGTCAGAAGTGACTAAAAAGCTGAATTTAAAACAAAATATTCTTTAGATCCCCTCCAATGGCCAAGGGCAGGGTCTCCCAGTCAGCGTTTCTCTTCCATAATAATAAGGTGCTGACAGATCTCTGCTAATTCCCATGGATGTGCAGCTCTGAATCTCCCGGACTAAGAGCTGCTGCCTTATCCGATTCCCACATCAGCCACTCAGTCACAGCCACAGCTTTGCTGCCTGTCTGGAACCAGCTCAGCTTTAATCCTTGATGACTAAGTGGAAAAAACATGGAGTCACTCAATCTCTTTAAATTCTAGAGCTGCCCTTTCCTGCAGACCCTGTCACCTGCCTTTGCTGTGCCCTCCTAGCCAGGCCAGGGTGTGGGGCTGGGCCCTGCACCCTGACAGGAGCTGCAGGGCCCCTGGGCAGCACCCACCAGTGCTCAGAGGGGTAGTTGGCCAGGGTCCCGTTCAGGACCAGCGTGGCAGAGCCTCCACCATCCAGGTTGATAGCGTTGATAACTCCCTGCTGCTTCAGGAATTCTGCCATTTCCCACAGGTTGACCCTGCAAAGCAGAGGTTGTTTGTTGATTTGCCTTCAGTGAAGCTGTCAGATCAGGAGCTTGTTGCTCTCTGTGCTGGGAGGGGAAGCTCTCCCATCCCAGGCACCCTGAGGAGGGCTCTATGAGCCTTTTCTGGCTCTCCTGAGCTCGGCAAGTCTCTACCTTAAAACATGTCCCTGACAGCTGCAGTGCCCCTCCAGTCCCAGGAATTTAAGCTCTTACCCCCTGGACTCTGTCTGTCCATCCACATGAACCAAGACCAGGCGGCCCTGACGGTCGTGTCCCACCGCAGTCCTGGCTGAGATCACATTGATGAACTTGTCGAAGGTTCCTGCAGGGCAGGGAACAATTCACACTCAGCTGGGGGACAGAATGGGCTGCTAAGAGACATCTGTCTGCAAAAGAGCTCCCAGCAAGGGCCTCATCTGAACTGAAACTCAGGGAGAGCACAGCCCAGCCTCCTCTCGTTCATCCAAGACCTATAAAAGTGCTCTTGATTAAGTTTTTGTCTGGCACAGGCACAAAGCAGGGGATTCGCAATCCCTTGGCTTTACACTCCTGTAAGAGGCACCTGCTTTGAGTTTCTCTGGACAGGTTTAGACAGGACAGGAATTCTTGGCTGTGAGGGTGGGGAGGCCCTGGCAGAGGGTGCCCAGAGAAGCTGTGGCTCCTCCTGGATCCCTGGAAGTGTCCAAGGCCAGGCTGGACAGGGCTTGGAGCTCCCTGGGACAGCGGAAGGTCCCTCCCCACGGCAGGGGTGTGGAGTAAGATCACTTAAAGTCATTTCCAACCCAAACTATTCCATTATCTATGAAGTTTGACTTCTTAAGTGCCCCTTCTCTCCAGAGCCCCAGAGGAAGGACGGTCCATGGCAGGCTGAAGCCAGGCCCCACAGTATTTACCTGTGGTTTGAGTGTCCCCACACTCGGCCACCCGGCTTTGGTTGACGTACACCTCTCCATTCCTCAGCAGCCAAACCACCCCACTCACGAGCTGCACAAAAGGGTTTGATTGATCCAGGACATCCTCCTCAGACAGGTAACTAGGAACAGAGGGCAGCAGGGTTACCCACAGTCACATCACAGAAAAGCCTCTCCTGCTGCCAGCAGGCTCCTGAAGCAGGGAGAAGGGCAGGAAAAGGTAGAAAGAAGAACAGCTACATCCAAAACCAGGGGCCAAGCAGTGTGAAACATCACTTTAGGAGCCAGAGCAGCCCCTGTTCTCTGCTCCTCTACACAATCCCACAGCTAATGACGGTCCCAGGCCACTGTGCCTCCATGTGGCCAGCAATGGCAGCAATGTGGCAAGTGGATCTGAGCCAGGTTAACAAGAGCAGAAAGCATCTGGCAGAACACAAGGACAGAGCCACTACCAAATACTCAGGGATATGTGGAAGCAGCTGTAACATCTTGCTGCCTTTCAGCTTCTATTCTCCAAAATGTGACACCAAACTGCTTTGGAGAGCATTTGGAGCTACAGCATCCAGCCTGCCTGCAGCTGCACTGGATGCCACCTGCTCCTTCCATCTGGGAAGGAGGTTTCCCTGCTCCACAGACAGCAAAAGGATTGTTCAGGTACCAGCTCCACGCTCAGGTGTTGTGTGTCACCACAGGGTACTTCCCGAGGGATACTGCTCTCTCCTGAATTAGGGTGATGGGGAACACCTACCTCATGGAAGCCTGGTGCTGGGGGATGTTTGCAACTGAGAGCATGGGAGCAGGGGCTGGAGCTGGACAGCTGTGCTCTGCCAGAGGTTTTGGGTTTAAAGATAACTTTTTTGATATCTTGTGGGAGCTGGATGCTCAACTTTTGCTTGGTATCTGTGACTGTGGGCAAACAAAGCTTTGTAGAAAGGTGTAATTGCAACTACCTGAATGGAAAACATGCAAAACTAATTCCCTTTTCCCAAGGGAAAGGAACAAGGAGACAACATGAACATGGCTTAAAGTAGATCAAACTACAAAACGGTTTGGGCAGGGACCAACAGTTTTTAAAACCTGGATTCACCCTCTGCCAGCCCAGGGAGCAGCAGCAGCTTTGCAGGGTGGGGTAACTGCCTGTGTCCTGCTGGGTGTGATGCAGGGTGAAGGAGTGAATAACTTTCCCCACTGTCCTGACAGGCAAAATTACTTACACCCAAACTATTTTTCTGATCATGGTTTGGATGGCACAAAGCCACCAAACATCACAATAGCCCCATTTAACAGGGACATCCTGCCAGAGCTGGGGAGGAGCAGGGCAGAGCTGAGGTTAAGGACTCAAGAGTGACTCTGAAATTCCTGTTGGTCCCCTCTGCAGAAGCCCCCTCACTGAAGGGACACGTCACTGACCCACCCAACACCTCTCTCACACAAATCAAGGCTATGGTACCTCAGGACTGCCAGAATGGCTGCAGGATAAAGCCCTGGTTTGGTACACTCAGTGTAGCTTTGCAGGGATCCTTCCTGAGGCCTGGGAGTGAGCTACCAGAAGGTGGAAGATGCAAATTCCAGGCTGCTGCTGCTGCATCTTCTGAGACCAGCAGAAGGGTCCTCAGAACCCTTCTTGGAGTTTTAGGATCCTCCTGCTGCTGGGGAAGGGCAGCTCCTGGAGGCCTTGTGTGGTATTCACACAGCCTTTGAACAGAGACACAGACTTTCCAAGGAAATCTGTGTCCTGTTCCTGAGAAAATCTGTGTCTCTCTCTGTTCAAAGGATGGGTGAATACCACAGCCTTGCACTCCAGGGAGCACTACAGTCTGTCAGTCAAATATTCCCCATCAGAGGGTGATCAGAACTTCTGTCTCCATCTGCTTGGGGCGGGTCACATACCCAGGTGAGCAAGAAGGCCAGTGACGCCTGGCCTGGACCAGCCACAGTGTGGCCAGCAGGACCAGGGCAGTGACCACCCCCTGTGCTGGGCCCTGCTGATGCACTTCCAGTCCTGGGCCCCCATGACAGGAAGGACACAGAGGGGCTGGAGCGTGTCCAGGGAGGGGAACAGAACTGGGAAGGGGCTGGAGCACCAGGAGGGGCTGGGGGAAAGAGGCTCAGCCTGGAGCAAAGGAGGCTCAGGGGGGACCTTGTGGCTCTGCACAGCTCCTGACAGGAGGGGACAGCCCAGGGGAGGGTGTTGGCTCTGCTCCCAAGGAACAGATTGAGAGGGAATGGCCTCAAGTGCCAGGGGAGGTTCAAGATGGACATGGGGAAAATTCCTTCATGGAAAGGGTGGTCAGGCACTGGCACAGCTGCCCAGGGCAGTGATGGAGTCACCACCCTTGAAGTGTTCCAGAAAAGTGTAAATATGGTCAATCACAGGTTTGCCCAGAGTGGATATGGAGTATTCATCCTTGGAGATGTTCAAAATCCAACCAGACGTGGCCCTCAGCAGCCCACTCCATCCAACCTCTGCCGAGCAGGGTGCTGGATGAGGCACCTCCTGAGGTCCCTTCCAAACACAACATTTCTGTACTGCAGCCAGAGCACAGACAGCCCACTGTGTCTCCTCTGCAGGGAACACAGAGCCCTCTCCCCTTCTGCCCCAGCCAGTGTCCCTGCTGCAGCTGGGAGAGGAGACACTGGAAGCTGAACAGCTGGAAATCATAACTTACTGAGCTTCTCTTCATCCTAGGACACGAGCCAAGGGCCACAGAGACAGCTCCATGAGATACAGTTAGAACATCCCTAGCTTCAGCATTCCAAGTGAACTTCTGCTCTAACTGGGGAGGCCAAGGAGGCAGTGCTGGGATGAGCTTCCTGCCCAGTGATGCCTGAAAATCTTCATGCTAGAGAGCGTTCTCCAAACACCCCCCAGCTCTTACCCGAACACCATGGTGCCATCTTTCCGGATGCCAAACTGAGCGTTTTGTAGGCCTCCAGAGTTTCTCACCAGCCTTCCATCGCTCACAACATTCCCAAGGCACTCTCCAGTTTCCATGTTAAAGTACCCGCCGTTCTGGGCCACCAGACACCTCCTGAGCTTTGCAGTCTCCTCCACGGGGGCTCTGCGTTGAGCCAGGCAGCCGCCGGCACCGCCCGGCTCCAGCACGGAGAAGGTCCTCAGGGGATTCCTCACGAAAGTGAAGTGGCCATAGATCACCTTGCGGTCGCTGCCCTCCGGGCGGATGTAGGAGACAAACGTCCTGGTGACGGCCACCGGGCCGGCCGTGCTGTTGTCGCCGGGCCACGCTTGGTGCGTGACGTTGCCGTACTTGACGGGCTGGCAGTCCCGGACGTGCCTGTGGCCGTGCCGGGGGCCGTGCTGCCGGGCCGGGTATGGCTGCAGCAGCGGCTCGCTGCGGGGGCTCCTGCAACGACAGCACCCGGTTGTCCGAGGCCGCAAACGCGGGGTGATGAGAGCGGCGCAGCCCGCGGTGGCACGGCCCCGCTGACACCCTGGGCCCGCTTCTCCCGCGTCCCCGGCGCGGCCCGGCGCGGTTCCAGGGGGCCGCGCCGCTGGGCAGCCGCTCCACCGGCCCGACCTCGGGGCGCCGGGAGCCCCCGCAGCCGGCACCGCCGGCCCGCCACAGACCGTGCCCAGACACTCACCCGGCGCCGCGGGCCACTTGCAGCGAGCCGAGCACCGCCAACGCGGCCACCAGGACCGTCCCGACCCCTGCTCGCCCCGATCCCCGTCCCGGGGCCGGGCCCGCCCCGACCGCCGCCCGGCCGGGACCCCGACCCGCGAGCCCCGCCGCCCCACACGCCGCCATCTTGGCGGGCGCGCGGCGGCGGCAGCGCCCTCTGGCGGCTGGCGGGGCGGGAGGGGCGCCGGAGCGGGGCCGGGAGCCGGGATCGGGATCGCTCCCACGGGA